>CAIGQQ010034181.1:844134-854448 GCA_903798035.1 Danio albolineatus | reverse complement strand
ACCACGGGGAGAACATGCAAACTCCACACAGAAATGCCAACTGGCCCAACCGGGACCTGCCCCAACCGGGGATCGAACCAGCGACCTTCTTGCTGTGAGGCGAACGTGCTACTCACGCGCCACCGTGGCGCTATATTATATTATATTATATTATATTATATTATATTATATTATATTATATTATATTATATTATATTATATTATATTATATTATATTATATTATATTATATTATAATGACAATATTTATTTACTTGGGACCAGGCTGATGAGACTTGAGAAGATTGTTGAGTTTCATGCAAATTTGCTAATTTCATTTAATTTCATTTAATTTCATTTAATTACTTATTTTATTAATCAACAGATGTAAAATTACTCAAAAATTATACTTAAGTGAATTTTAAAGAAAATTGTTTCATTATATTAAATTTATTGTAAAATAAAATGCATAGCATAAAAAAGTTTTATCAGTCAATATGCTGTCATTATATTATACTATATTACATGATAATGACAATATTTTCTATTTCATTATTTACATGGTTTTTTGCAGGTTTCACCATGTCAAATTTTAAGACCTTTTAAGACCATGAAGAATGAAATTTCAGATTTATATAGGGATAAACACTAAGGATTTTTTTTAATAGCTTAGCAGAAAAAAATCTAAATAGTTATTTCTTAGCCACATATTTTAAATAATGTGTCCAAACAACACCTAGTTGTATACATATTTATTTTTTCAACATAACTTAAAAAAAAAAAAATGTATGCGCAACAGACTGTTATAATATTATGAATATAGTTTTGCTAAATGCTTTATTGAGATGTATTGTTGGTGATTGAATGTGTGTTGGATTGATTGGTAGCGGAAATTAAAACCATCTGCATTGTCTCAGAATATACACACTTTGCAGGTAAATATAATATGAACTACCATACATGTGGGTTCAGCTGTTGAAGATAAAAAAACATAAATATAGTGTTCCAGAGTATGTAGTCATCAAAAAGTCTTAAAAGGTAGTGTGCCATTCAGTTTTCATGAGAGATGCTGGATTTGGATTGAGCACGTTTCAGGTCTAAGTATCAGAGAAAGGGTTCCCAGGTAGCAAAGAATTTTCCGTTAGAACTGGACCTCATAAATCGGAGCCTTTCCAAATGGATAACGGAGGCCATATCCATTAACCAGATTCAAAAAGAAGGAGGTAAAGGAGATTTACATTTTTTTTAGTTTGGCCAGTCATGCCTAGAGTGAAAGATTGTTTAAGATGTTTTGGAAAGGTGAGGAAGTGTTCTGAAACGCTAAGAAGAGCAAGCTCTGTGTCCGGTAGAAGGGAAATGTTATAGGCCTTGGAGTATAAATCAAAAATGTTTGCCCAAAATTGAACAAATTTTGGCAAAACCAAAATGCATGAGCTGTGGTGTCCTCTGTAATTTTACACGTCTCACACATACAGTAGGTGAAATAGAAGAAAACAGTTTAATTTACTTTTGGTATAGTGCAGGTGATTGTCACGATCACCAGCGATCTACAGCCAGAGATCGCTGGTTGACACACACAAACACTCATCTCATGAACTACAGATCTGCTTGTAAGCGGACTACATTTCCAGTCATGCAGAACACACACACACTCCTGCTCCAAATCACAATTGAATGCACACACACACCACCGGAGAACTGTCAAAGATTACACACTACATAAGCAGTACATACACACACAGTCGTCGCTGAGTATTGTTTGCTGTAAGTGACATTACAACACATTTCCTTTGTTCCTGTCTTCCTGTGTTTTGATCCTCGCTTTGCCATTTGTTTATCCTTGTCTGCCGCCAGCCTTCTTGACCTTCCGCCTGTTTAAAGAACACGATTTTTGATTACATCTGTTTCCCCCGATGACAACTGCTATACTGATTTAATATTAAACTGCAATTGGATCCTCACCACCATTGTCAGTGTCACTCAACCTGTTACAGTGATGAATGACCTTGAACTGTATTAATTGATGCCTACTGTTTACCGAACAGGACCGTAATGCAGTCAGGCACTTATCCCATAGTTCCTCTGACATCTCGGTTCCAAGTTCACCCTCCCAAGCCAGTTTAAATTTCTCATTATAGGCTAGGACAAAGATTTCAAACAACCCAACACAATTTGAAATGATAAGAGGAATGAGGAGCGTTCAGGAAGACATCAAAAAACACATGGTTATCAGGGATAAATTCAAAATGACAAGTTTTAGACTTCACATCATATTTTGTCATTTAAAATAACTTATTTTATTTAATTTAGAATGGGAACATTCCAGAGTCATCGTCTTCACCACTTCAGCGATATCCAGTAAATCAATTATCCAAACTCAATAACACTGCGCCACTTACAGCTTCTTTGCACACAGGAACTGTCCATCTTACACATTTCATCTGCCTTGAGTATAATTTACACTCATGGATATGAAATCAGCAAGGTGATGAAGCCGCCGTACGTTTTCTATAAACACCATGTTGGCAGGATTCATAGAAGGAAAAAGTTAACACTCCAGAAATGAATTCCACGCACTCGCAGAATCGAGCCACTCCATGTGCAGGTCAAAGGAATTGTCGACTTGAGGTCAGTAGAGTTCAAATGGCCTCAACTAAGTATAAATCAAACAAACTTTGTCCTTGTCCATAGGCGGCGAAAATAAAAGACGAGGGAGGGAGAGGAAAAAAAGAGGCAGAAACGGTGTGGCTTTGACTAACAGCCTCACTCTGTTTTCAATTTGTCCTGTCAGTGTTTTTGTGGAGCGGCGTTTGATGGAAGTATGAAGGAGGGGTTCGAACTGTTCGCACTAATCACATTAGCTCTTACTCAGCCTCTGGCAGCTTTCAGTAGGACGTCCCATTCCAAAATATTGATTCTCTACGGAGAGGTATGATCCAAAATATTGTTCTAGTTCCAACTTGTGAGGAAACGTTATACCCGTTTCTTCGACCCGAAGAGAAAATAAACTGCAGCGGCAGATATGACACAAACCCCAACAACAAACCCCTACCATGACACAAAATATCTGTCTTTTATCTTCAGCGAACAGGGACTTTTTTGTTCAGAGGGTTTGACCTAGATAAACCGCTACACGACCAGTCAACATTTGAGAATAATAATAAAGTCATCAAAACTATCAGATGACACACGTGGAAGTGTGGGAATTATGTAGTGACCAAGAAAAATGTTCAATTCATCCTCGTAAATGTGATAATTCCATCTTTGGAGTTAATTGACACATCACGGTAAAAAAAATCTGTTAATTAGTGTTTTCAGTTTATTTATGGTTGTTTATTGGATTATGGGACTTTAATCTTTGCTCTGTCGAGTTTTGATGTTGAAACTTAAACTCTATAGTTTAACAAAGTGACTTTTTTTGACATTTTAGTAGTCTGTAATAAAATCATGCATAAGAAATAAAACATTAAGTCTGTGAAATAACAGAAAACGTACTGGCAGTTTGTTACAAAGTTTTTGTATTGTAAAATACAACACCAAACCAGACAAAATATCACTTTAAACTATTAAAAATGTTAATAAAAATTTGTTTGTAAAACATTTCAAGGTTTAAAGTTGCTGGAAGAAAGATCAAGATCATAATGTAATTAAAAAGCATTAATATAAAACAAAAACATCAATCACAAAATACGGAAAACTAAACTCATTTATGGATATTGTTTAGAGTGTGTGTTCAAGTTTATCAGGAGACGTTTTTAAACAGTTTTAAAGGCCACAAGTCTGATGAGTTTCTTCTGTAAAGTGAACCAAAGCATTGTCTAATAAGTTCAAGCATTTGTTTTTAAGCTTATGAGGGAAAAACTTGAGTATGTCTAGACATTTGACTGGCAGGATATTTTTTCAAGGTAATTTTAAAAATCTGTTGCTTTAATGGGACTTTTTGACATATCATTGTACTATAAAAAAAAAACCTCATGAGTTTCAGAACTTAAAATTATATTGTCTGTTTTAAATCTGAAGCCAGTAAATAAGAGGTTGCAGAATGAACCACTTTATTATGCAACGATGTTGCTAAACTCCACCTCCACAGAAGAAGATCAAGAGCTACTTGTACATCAGTGTCTGTTTTGCTCTGCCCATCGATTCACACATGCAGAAGGTAAATAACGAGAAAGGCAAACACAGAAATTTGCCGAAACCAAATGCTGGACAAGAGCCAAGCTGTAGAATAACACAATCATTGCGTTGCCTTTCTTCTGATCCCAGGAAAGAGTGTATGAGCTTTCAAATGAAGTTCTAGATGGAGTTTTATAATTACATTATCAATTGCTTTAAAAAAATTACAAAATTCTGCATGAACTAGAAGTTGCAAAGACTTTTATTTCAATATGATAAATAATGAAATGGGGTAAAGGGTCTTTTCTTTTGTGCATGGTATGAGGGTATTGAGAATATTGTGTCTGAAGCTGTCAAACTGACATCAACTGAGAGGATTCGCCACTCCAAACGCAGAAGTGAATGGTCAGACTTCACAGATTACAGTGGACTAATGTTCAGTGGATTAATTGTTCACATACTGTAGAGAAAAACTATGTGTGCTAACACATTTAACATTCTGATTTCCCACAGACTTTATGTGTAAATCTTGATAGCAATATAAGTACTCAAACTACAAAATAAAAGAAAAATTGTCTGTTAAAAACTCTTTTAAAGATAAATTGTGTAATTCCTGCAGCATCACTGACACCATATTGACATACAACTTGACTTTTAATCTAACTTGATACTTAGATCATACAAACTCCACACAGAAATGCCAGCGAGGACTCTTCTTGCTTCACATTTTCTTATATTGTGACAATGATAGGAGTGTCTTTTATTTAAAATAACAGGGATAATTGTGTGCATTTAAATCTAAAGGTACTTGCTTTCCATTCCTCTTTTAAACAGTGGTGATATCTAGAGCTTATGTTCGTGGTCTTATCCAGATTTCAGTGGCCACTAGGTGCATTCCAGAGGAAACAGCAGACATGCTCGTTTGACCTCAGGTCTCACCTGGTTGCCAGGCGACAGTGAGGTCTGTCTGTCCCCCTGCTGTGAGCCTGAGTCATAATCACATTCACACCAGGGTCAGATCGTCATCACACACACATGCACACACACACGTGCACACTCGCTTGTTTTCATGGTTCATAGTAACTGTAGACGCAACAATTTTTATGCTGTGCAAACTGTATAATCTTGTTATACTGACCCTATACCCTAACCCCAACCTTCACAGACAAAAAACACCGTTTGATTTTTAAGCTCATAAAACAGTTTTACGGGTGACATGATGGCGCAGTGGGTAGCACTGTTGCCTCACAGCAAGAAGGTCGCTGGTTCGAATAACAGCTGGGTCAGTTGGCATTTCTGTATGGAGTTTGCATGTTCTTTCTGGGTGCTCCGGTTTTCACCACAGTCCAAAGACATGCGCTATTGACCTTATTCTTTAATGTGGAAGTGCGCTCGTTTTTCAGATTGTTTTAGAACATTCATTCAGACATTCGATTCAGTCGCCTATGGGAGAAATGACTAGGAATAATAAACAACAGAAAACGGCCAAACTACTTGCTCTACAAACAAGTGTTAGCATGACTATAGAGACAAAGCAGAATGAAAATATCAGTTCAACATCAAGCAGCATAACGAGCAGTTTTTAACGTCTAAAATTGAATGGAAGTGAATGAGACAGAAAGTCTCGAGCCAAAATGATTCAAATCGCTGCGCCCAATAATACGCAGTGAATACTGTAGGTGAAATGAAAAACTAAATTAGCTGTAGTGTTTGTGTGTGAATGAGTGTGTATGGATTTTTCCCAGTACTGGATAAGTTGGTGGTTCACTCCTTCGCACTAAGCCAAAGGAACATGAATGAATAAATGAAACAGGCTAACATGCAAATACCCATATAATACTTATGTCATCAATACACACATTCATTTTCAAAAATGAATTTAGTCTTGTTTAAAAAAAAAAAACAAAAAAAACATTGTATGTATAAAGTATGTTGGAAAATATACTTTCATAATGAGTTTTATAATAGTTTTATTTCAACGAAATAATAAAATTTGGTCAATTTACTTGAACAAAATCTAGAAAAATTCTATAAAAATCTAAAATATTTTGTATATTTAATCTTCAAGTGTTCATTTCAATGACTATTTAGAGATTTGTGATTTATCAACGTAAATGAAAAAAGAGGCTTTTTTTACAGCCCAATTTGCTTATATTTACCAAAAAACGCCAATAATTTGGCCATGGCTATATTTGGGTGTTTTTGTATAATAAAAACTTTCAGTCACAAAATCATTCCTTCATTTTCCTGTCGGTTTAGTCCCTTTATTAAACTGGAGTCACCACAGCGGAATGAACCGCCAACATATCCAGCTTGTGTTTTACATAATGGAAGCCCTTCCAGCTGCAACCCATCTCTGGGAAACATCCATACATGCTCATACACCATGGACAATTTAGCTTACACAATTCACCTATAGCGCATGTCTTTGGACTTGTGGGGGAAACTGGAGCACCCGAAGGAAACCCAAGCCAACACGGGGAGAACTTGCAAATTCAATTCAGAAATGCCAACTGACTCAGCCAAGGCTCGAACCAGCAACCTTCTTGCTGTGAGACGATTGTGCTACCCACTGCGCCACTGTGAGGCCCTTTTTTCAACTGCTTACACCATTTTTTTTTTCACACGATTTCTGAAGCCTCTCACTCAAAATGCAAAACTACACAGAAAATTTTCTCAGCCTTGTACTCAGTTTTCAATTGCATTCTCTGCCAAAAGCACAAAAATCTAACAGGAAGCCATTTGCTTTCCTTTTCCAAACACAACCAATCCAAATGCTACACTACACTCACCAGGTTACACAAACTCCTCAAATGTAGAAACACTGATTTCTCTACTGATCACTAACCAATCACTGCGGTACTGTAGTACATGTCTATAAACATATCAAATGTAACAGGACACCAGTCTGTTCTGGTCCAAAAAACTAAAAACAAAACTGGTTTGCCATCCTATTTACAATTTTTAGTTTTGTACCTACCATATATTCACCTTTTCAAAAATCTAAATTTCTCTAAAACGTATAGTATTTATGTTTACAGTATTTGTGTTACTCCTCTCAGCAGATTATTTTCACTGTAGAATATTGTATAAAAATGTAGATATAAGCCTATGAAAGAGCAAATGGCTTTAAAGAACAACCGTGTTTACATGGTATATCCAAACATTTACTTTTGTTTGAAAAAAGTGTTTGGTATATGATGCTAATGCTTCTTTCTGACGTGTTTATGACATTTTGAAGGCAGTGTTACATTTTGAAGTATGCAAAATACATTTCGTGTGTGCATTTTTGGGATTTGTGTGTAGAGTTTTAAAAAAAGGTAAAACAGTTTTGAAAATGTAAGCCGAAAAACTGTAATATTTTTATATAATATCTTTTATATGCTAAAAACTTTTATTAATATATATCTTTATATAATAACTTTTATATATTCATTCATTAATTCATTCATTCATTTTATTTTCAGGCTTAGTCCCTTTATTAATCCGGGGTCGCCACAGCTTACCCAGCACATGCCAATTTATCCAGCATATGTTTTACGCAGCGGATGACCTTCCAGCTGCAACCCTTCTTTGGGAAAAAAAACTTTTATATACATATATAAAAAAGTTTTTCTGTTTTAACAAGTTGTATCCATGAGGGCTTAACTTTCTGAAGTCTGTATTTTCACAGGTTCCTGTAACACGTCAACTTAATTTTATGTCTTTTATTTTAAAAAATAGATCAAATAAATAAAGAGTAATTGGAATGATCTCATTTTTGATTGGAAAGTGTCTTAAAGAATATTTATCCACAGCTCTGAAAGACTGACCGACAATGACATTGAAAATTGCCACCCATGGAAAATGAACCTAAAATAAACTTTAAAAAAAAAACTGAATTTCTCAAGCTGTACAGCAGATTAAATAAATAAAGGCCAGACTTTGAAAAGTCCTTTATACTGTGACAAGCTTTTTCCCCTCGCAGGCATCAAAACCCAGAGCACCAAACCGTATCATGTCTAATAGCTTGTTTGCTTTGCCGCCACGCTTGGTCGTAGTCCAAGAACAGATGGCAGGAAAGTCACCGCACTTCGCGTTTTCAGGTTGAATGTTTGCCCGGGACGGCCGTGTTTATCAGAACGCTGGTCACTCTCTGCACGTCTGGGTCTCTAAGGCCACCGTGGCATCTTTCCCCATTGCTTTTTAGAGCTTGCCTTAAATGCAGTCGTTTAGGAGCGACAGATGTGAGGAGAGAGGGAAAGCAAAGGTTAAAGTGTCCTGAAAACCTCCTGTTTCAGCAATGTTTTTCACGCACACACATTGGTGGGATGGAAAGCAATGCAGAGAGCAGCAATTACAGCTGTTGTGAGTTGGAGTGCACATTTACCAAATATGTAGATGGCAAAATCAACACACCAAACCAACGTCCTGCATCCAGACAGCATCACATTGCAGAAAAACAGAAACATTTTTGTGTTGGCAAACTTAGAAAAGGAGAGCTCACAACCCTTGTATTTATTTATACAGACATTTATTCATTTAGCAGTGTTTTATACAAAGTGTGTTACAAATGAGGACAATAGAAACAAGTCAAATCAGCAGAAAAGCCACAATATGTAGAGACTAGAGCTGTGCAATATGGACAAAATAATCATATAGCGATTTCTTGAACGAATATTGCGATTGCGATTTTATTTGCGATTTTGGCAACTGTTTTTGCTATTTCAAACGCGCTACATACACACATTCTAAATGTATTCAGTGCACAAGAAGTGCAGAACAAAACATTTCACAATGAAATAACATAGTGTTAAGTTTAATAAATAAAACTGTAGTAAAATTGTCTTTAAAACAGGCAACATAAAATAAATGAAGATGAACTAACCTCACCTCTAGTTAAAAACATACTGTACACAGTAGCACTAACTGCTTGATAAACAAAACTATATTAAATTGTGTTAAAAACAGACAACATGAACAAATAAAGATGAACTAACCTCAATTCCAGTCATAACAATAAACAAAAACTAACGTAAATCAAAACCACCTATTCGGTTCTCCCGCTCAACTTCGTCGTGCGCGGAGTGAGCTCTGATTGGTTAACATCTTTCTCCCGCACAGCTTAGCTGTAATTGCTCGGTGTGCTACGTCAGCTCTGATTGGTTAACATATTAAAATCATGCGCACAAGAACGTATTTTGAATAAAAATCTAAAATTAATAGATAAAATTGCAGCCTTTGCGATTTAGAAATTGCATGTGCTTAAATCACGTTTTTTTGCGATAGCGATTAATTGCACAGCCCTAGTAGAGACTATAAGAAGTTCAGTCTAGGCTCATTGAAAATATGTGCCTGAGACTACATTTTAGTGAAAGCATAAAATATGTTGCTCCAGGGAAATTTCATTGCATGGTTAAGATAACAAACCCACTAGAGGGCACTGTTTACATTGTTGCCAATCTAAAATACATTACTTAATGTATGTTTGTTGTACGTTTTTTCTTATACATGCCCATGAGAAATCAGGACTTGTCATAAAGATCACCTAGCACAGTGGTTTCCAAAGTGGGGGTCGCGGGTCAACGAGGGGGGGATGGGTGGTTGCTTACCGATTTCCAAAAATCTAATTCATTTCATTAAACTATTAGAATGGTCATCAGTTATCCATAACCTACTGAAATACAAAACAGTAGCTAATAGTAAGATTGTTAACATGTTATTAATAAACGTTGAAAAAACAACAGTTTGGGAACCCCTGACCTAGCAAACCACTGATCTAAACCCTTCCTTGGGATTTTTTAAAGAAAATGTAAGAGAAAACTATGCAGCCGGCTACACTGTTTTACATCTCTTTTTTAATATCTATTGGAGACCCATGTTTTACCAGACTTGAACCCAAGCTTAGGGTTAATTTTACCAAGAAACTGCAGTTTTTGTGTCCATTTTTTAAAAGCTATCATGCAAAATCAGCTTTTGGAAGCTATTTTTGATAGAAATATGCGTAATAATTGTACACAGCCATATCAGCCATTAGACACAGCCATTTGATATTTAAATAAGGCATAGACTAAAGCAGAGGTGTTCCTGTGACTTGTATGTTTTACATTTTATAAATTGTTTTAAAGACTTATTTATTAGATGGGGTGGGTGGGCTGGGGGCTGGACACTTGAAGAGATTATTTATTTATTTATTTATTTATTTATTTATTTATTTATTTATTTATTTATTTATTTATTT
>CAIGQQ010034181.1:805614-828528 GCA_903798035.1 Danio albolineatus | reverse complement strand
GCACTGTAAATAAACTCACCTTTGCACCATAGTGCTACGTCGGCTGAACCATCATTTATATTGTTTTCTTGCTACACGAACCCTAACAACGCCTTTGTGTGACATTCGTTCATTCATTCATCCATCCATCCATCCATCCATTCATTCATTCATTTATCTAACTTTAAATAATTCTGATGTTTAACAGAGCAATGGAACAGGGAACATTTGCATTTTTTTAGGTGAATACTACTCACTTTTATTTGGTTTAGTCCCTAATCCATCAGGGCTCACCACAGAGGAATGAACCGCCAATTTTTTTCTAGCACATGTTTTACGCGGCGAATGTCTTTCCTGAAAACTATTATCTAACATTTTGCTAAATGTAAGATAACAGATTATGTCATCATGGCAATAATAAAATAAACGAGTATTCAGAATTAGTTATTTACTGTTACATTAAAAACAATATTTGTAAAAATGAAACAGAACTTTGGAAATATATATATATATATACACAATTTCACTGAAGCTAATAACTGACTTTAAATGTGTGTGTATCGTTATGTCCTGATAACAAAATAAACCTCAATAGTAACAAGTTGGCGCTCCGTGCTTGCTAGAAACTGCTTTTCAAACAAAAGTTAACATGTGAAAAAAGTTTGATCTCAAACAAATATCTCATCTCCAGAATTATTTATGTAGTGAAAAGACATGCAATAAGTGGCGTGAACGTACTGCATCCCATAAATCTCCATCTAGTGTAAGTTGCCACTTGCTATAGAAACTGCTTTCTTGGCGGAAGCTTAGCTAAGAAAATACACTTCAACTCAAATCAATATTTTTGGATCCAACAGGAAAATAACCATGTAATAAACAGGATAATATACATCCAGCTAGTTGTTAGGTCACAGTAAACCCCCTTAGGCTGATATGAGACCACTCATGTTGGGTTGTTTTTCCTTATGCCTTAAATTTATGCATTTGGCAGATGCTTTCATCCATCCTGGCATAAATTGCATTGAAAGTACTTAAGTTCTTGCTTTCCCTGAGAATTAAACCCACAATGTTAATGTTGATAGCACTATTCTCTACAACTAACTTAGACTAAATGACCTTACTGTAATAATATCAAATTTACTAGTAGTTACCATAGACTGTAAAAGATATGGGCGTACTCTCCGTGACGTCACCCATAGGGTTCTGAGGAGTGCAAAAGAAGCTGCAAGCGGGTGTGGCCAACTGGCGCCATTTTGTTCGTGCATCATTGCTCCAACCAAATAAGGGCAAAGAGGTGAAGCGTGAGCTGAACTACATATGTCTGCTAGCATTTTGCTTAGACAGGCTTTTCTTTTGGAGAAATGCTTAACACTTCATTACCTGCAACTCATTTGTGTTCTGACCACATGGTTGCTTGGTTGTATACCATATCAATAAAGTGTTTAGCCTTTTAAAAAGACTGTTTTAATACATTGAGCCAATAAACATTGTTCTTATGACGTTTTTCTAGAGGAGGAAAATGTGAATTACATCCAAATACTTCAAATATAGTCTGTGCTAGTAAATGCAAGGCTAGTTATGAAATTTAGGCATAACACTGTATGCCAACGTTTCAGATGACTGTTCTATAGCCTACACCTAATCAATCTGTCAGGTTCTGGAGTGCATTACAGGTCTAAAGAAAATTATAAATGATAAATTATCTTAAATAAAACAAATACATTTAAAGATATGGTATATAAGTATATAATTTCACTCACCTGGGAAATGGAGGCCACGTGTATGGTTGTGAGCACAAATAAGTGCACACAGCATGCCATATTATCTGATAATTGTAGGAAATAATTCCAAAAGGCAGTGGACTGTGTAAAGCCACATAAAACAAAACAAAAATACAACGTAAATGCTGAGTACAGCAGCTAATCCGTCAGAATCAGCTGAGGTGAAGTGACGGCAACCAGCGAGACCTAGCTGTCGCTGAAGTGGCCACTCCCTTAATTATGCAGACTTAATATAACTTAATATAAATGAAACGGATGAGTTATAAAAAAAAATAAAAAATTCACCCCCCTCACAGTTGTCATGAAGGGTGATATTAGCTATATGAACCAAAATCATTCTTTGTACGAGGCAGTAAACACCTTTTTTTTCTGCAGCAAAGTTGGCCATTTTAACATTGGGCTCTTTAGAAATGTGCTCTATTATGGAGCCCGGACTAGCGGAATTTCCATGCATTGCACTTTCAGTTACTTCCGTATTGGCTTACTGAGAGAGAGCGTGAGGTTGCTGCTTGGTAGTTACAAGCAAAGTGTTTTGTCATTATTTTCTTTAGTGTTAGGCATGATGGAGGAGGGGATTGTGGTGATGGGAGACCAATCACACTGCTCCAATATTTGTCTTAGATCTCCAGCATGTGTGCTGACTAATTCAGTGTGTGCAAACTTCAGGCAGTGCCGAAATCCCCCTTCAAGTAAACATACTCGAGTACACTTAAGCAGACACGCTCTCTTTTAAAAAAGCCCACATACACACACCAACAGACTGACTCCATCAACATGATTGATGCCTGCTTTCTGGCTGCCTTTCCTCCAGCACACACACTCACACACACACACACACAGAATAACTTTGAAAGTCAGTGTTTTATAAATCAAACACAACCCAGGGAGGCGGTAGAAGGTGGAGAGGGAAACGTCTCGCTTCAAATTCCGCCCCAAAAAAACTTTCAGCAAACTTTCTTCATTGACGTCTTTCTTGTTCTCTGTAAACTTCACGTCTCATTTTCTGCCGCGTCCTTTGAGTCCTCTATCTTTTCATTTCAGATATCTGCCAGTGGCGGAACAAACAAAAGATTTCAGATTCAAATCTGCCCATGACGCTCCACCCAACAGCAAGGTTTCATTGATCCCTGCTTTATACCCAAAGAAGGACCCGCTGAAGGATTCGATTCTCTTTCACACTCCGTCCCAATCTTAACTCCTTGTTCTCACACACACTTTCTCGCTCCCCAACAGACGCAGGCAACTGCAGAGCGCCATAAATTTCTTTCGCCACGAGATACATCCTCATTACGGAGCGCCGGCAGGGAAACGGCTGACAGCTTTTTTTTTTTCTCTGCACCTGTTAGTCCTGTGCCTGTTTGCACTCATTGACTCATCTGTAAACAGCTTCAATCTCGACGTCTCTATCCGTTGCCAACTTACCCGATGCTTCAATCGCTCGCTGACTCTTTGCTGGCCTGGAGACTCTATCTATAAAAGTTTCGTATTTCCTACAGGCAGTCAATTATTGTGCCGGCGTATTCGGTTGCAATAAAAACATCAGTAATCGCTCTGTCTGAGTTTCCCCCGCAGCTTTCGGAGCTCTCTTCTGAAGAGCAGGGATATTCGGTGACAATTATGACATCTTTTTTTTCTTCTCTCTTCTGCTTTCTGTCTTCAGCTGCCTCATTTTTTTGATGTACTTGATCTTTGGCAAATATTGTTGAAGCTCATATGGCAGCGGTTGGGTTTGTAATCGTCTGCTTGGCCGTTATAATGATATAATTGATTTCTTTGTTTCTGTTTGGACAGCTTTGACCTTTCAGCCGGTTTTTATGGCAGTTATGTGAATTGAAATGTGGAAGTGGTCTTATTATTTTTAACTGTGCCAATTTTATTTCTTTGCAGACACCTTTCCTTGTAACCTTGTTTCTCTTTTCCCATTAGATCTAGATATAATTTATGTATTTCAGCATAAGCAGGTATTGTGGAGGCGGCATTCTGAGGGATTTATAAAAATATGAATTTATATGAAATACATCAGGACTTTTCATTTGGCTGTCGGACTGTTTCCTATTGAAGCCATTTCCTCCACACACACACACACACACACACACACACACACACACACACACAGAGAAAGTAGCAGAAAAAACTATGCTACCTTGCTACCAGAATTGTGAGAAAGACACGATTTTGAGACATACTCAGAATTGCAAGTTAGAAACTCATAATTCTAAGAAAAATAAATATCTTAATTTTCACAGATTCCAACTTTTTTTCTTACAGTTGTAAATGAAAGACTTTCCCACAATTCTGACTTATTTCTTAAACCTTTTTTTCTTCACAATTTCAAATGTGGACGACACGGTGGCGCAGTAGGTAGTGCTGTCCTCACAGCAAGACGGTCGCTGGTACGAGCCTCGGCTGGGTCAGTTGGTATTTCTGTGTGGAGTTTGCATGTTCTCCCCGTGTTTGCGTGGGTTTCCTCCGGGTGCTCCGGTTTCCCCCACAGTCCAAAGATATGCGGTACAGGTGAATTGGGTAAGCTAAATTGTCCGTAGTGTATGTGTGTGAATGAGAATGTATGGATGTTTCCCAGAGGTGGGTTGCGGCTGGAAGGGCATCCGCTGCGCAAAACAAATGCTGGATAAGTTGGCGGTTTATTCCACTGTGGCGACCCCGGATTAATAAAGGGACTAAGCTGACAAGAAAATGAAAGAATGAATGAATGAATGAATTTCAAACATACATGAGTTCCTTGCAATTTAGTTATTTATATCACACAATTAATTTTTTCTCCAAATTACAATTTTTTTTCTCACAATTGTAAAGTTATAGCTTGACTTTCAATCATTCATTAATTTTCCTTTGGCTTAGTCATTTATTTATTAGGGGTTGCCACAGTGGAATGAACCACCAACTTATTCAGCATATGTTTTACGCAGCGGATGCCCTTTCAGTTGCAAGCCAACACTAGGAAACCCATACACACTCATACACACACATACTGTACACTATTTCCAATTTAGCTTATTCGATTCACCTAAAGCACACGTCTTTGGACTTGTGGGAGAGACACAAACACAGGGAGAACATGCAAACACACACAGAAATGCCAACTGACCCAGCCGGGACTTGAACCAGTGACCTTCTTGCTGTGAGGCCCACTGTGCCACCGTGACACCCTTACCCTAACTTGCAAGCCTTTCATTTGCGTTTTCAGCTGAATACTAGTCTCTTGCAAAAATATCTAGTAAAATATTATGTCCTGTCAAGAAGGCAAATATAACAGCAATTAGTTGAAATTAGTTATTAAAACTAATGTCTTCATTTAAGTCATAAAATGGAAAACATCAGAAAAAAATATAATGCAGATATGTCAACAAATAAAAATAAAGATAATAAAATGCTAAACATTTCGAGTCCGGTGAAGAACTGTTCCAGAAAGTGGGTAAGACAAAAACAGAAGCCAAAAAGTCAAATAAACAAGTAAAAAACAGGATGAGAATGTGCTAAAACCTGAAATCGTGGTAAAAAAAAATCAGGCAAGGTTTTTCTGCATCACTTTTTAAAACTTGGTTAGGTTTAGGGAAGTGGGTGGATGGGTCAATCGGTGCTTTTGAAAACACTTTTGGTTGGGATTAGGAAAGGAGGAGTGGGTCAGTCACTCGGTCAGTTAGTCAACAACAGCCTCTGGTGGATATACGCAAGAACAAAAACTGCAAAACATTGTACCTCCTGGAACGTATTTGGCGCTCTCCAGAAATGTAAACAGCGTTTTCAGAATGAACCTGGACTGGAAAAATAATAGAACTGCAGTTTTACTGAAAAAAATAAAGTTATAATTACTTTCACGCTTTTGTTTTATTTATAATTTTTTTAAAATTTCTATTGATATATTTTATAATTACATTTTATAATTACATTACATTGCTGAATACTAGTATCTTGAAAAATATCTAGTAAAATATTATGTCCTATCAAGATGGCAAATATAAAAGCAATCAGTTGAAATTAGTTGTTAAAACTATTATGTTTAGAAATATGTTGAAAAAAAGTCATCTTAATGACTTAAAATTAAGGCGCAATGCCTTCATTTTAATTCATAAAAAGGAAAACATCAGAAAAAAACATAATGCAGATATATCAACAAATAAAAATAAATATAATAAAATGATAAACATTTCGAGTCCGGTGAAGAACTGTTCCACAAAGTGGGTAAGACAAAAACAGAAATCAAAAAATCAAATAAACAAGTAAATAACAGAGTGAGAAACTTGGTTAGGTTTAGGGAAGTGGGTGGATGGGTCAATCAGTGCTTTTGAAAACACTATTGGTTGGGTTTAGAAAAGGAGGAGAGTGGGTCAGTCACTCGGTCAGTTAGTCGACAACGGCCTCTGGTGTATTTACACGAGAACAAAAACTGCAAAGCATTGTACCTCCTGGAATGTATTTCTCCAGAAATGTAAATAGAGTTTTCAGAATGAACCTGGGGTGGAAAAATAATAGAACTGCAGTTTTATTGAAAAAAAGTTAAATTACTTTCACGTTTTTGTTTTATTTATTACTTTTTTTCAAATTTCTATTGATATATTTTATAATTACATTGCAGAAACAAGCTTCCACAGGTTCCTCTCGC
Organism: Danio albolineatus; assembly: GCA_903798035.1. Classification (NCBI taxonomy): domain Eukaryota; kingdom Metazoa; phylum Chordata; class Actinopteri; order Cypriniformes; family Danionidae; genus Danio; species Danio albolineatus. The sequence goes on along the minus strand of CAIGQQ010034181.1, from coordinate 822,147 downwards.
ATCTTAGGTGGCAGTTAAATATATCTCAAATCCACCTTAATGCAGTGGGAATAAAAGAACAGTAAGGACACACTGTAAAGTAATACATTTGGAGCTCAGGGTTACTCCCTGTGGCCAGTGTGTGTGTGCGCGTGTGTGTGTGTGAATGACTGCAGCAGCTGGATAAAGCATAAGGAAGCATTAACAGGTTTGTGTGAGTTGTGCTAATGTCTGTGAATCCTGTGGTGGAATTTGACTTTGACTTTACACAGCGACACTGCAAACGTCTGCCTTCCTCTTTCAGAGCCACAGCAGCGTTCCTGCACACGGAAGTCGGAGCAACTCTAGTGTCACTTTGAGTAATGATTACACTTGCCAGACTTCTGCTGCTTTGTGTCTTCACATACACTGAGCTCTGCTGAAGCACAGACTCATACAAAAACTTCATCGGTGCAGCGATGGTATCAAAAACATTTTATTACACTTGGAGTGTATGAAAATGTTTTATTAGTTTAAATCATCTTTTATTATTAAATTAGTATTCATTGTCACAAATATATTGGATGCAAAGTTGTTGTACTTTACTAAGCTGAATACTAGTATCTAACATTTCTCAAATTATCTAGTAAATTATTATGTACTGTCATCATGGCAAAAACTAAAGACATGAGTGTTTAGAAATTAAAACTATTAAAGTATGTTTAAAAATTAGTTGAAAAAAAGTATCTTTGCTAAACCAAACTTGAGAAATATTGAAATATTAATAACACTAATTCAACTGTATAAGATAACTAGGATACAAAAAATGATTAATCAATATTTATATATTGTGTGCTGAATATTTAACAGAATAAAAAAAACATAAAACAATACAAAAAATTACTTAATTTCTACTTTTTCCTGAACAGTTTCATATATTTTTTTCTCTCTCTATAAACTTTCATTATATTAGTATTTTACTATAACCTGTAACTATCAACTACATTTGGATTTAAGCAATGCATAAATAGCTGCTAAAGGGGAAAAACTCATTTGAACTGAAACCAATGATTGACAACAATTAATCATGACTCATTGCATTAAAATAAAAGTTTGTTTATACATAATATATGTTTTATATGTGTTTTTCTATAAATACATAAAAACTAAAATACTTAAAAAAATGTTGTGCCCTGGAAACAGCCCAGAATAATAAAATAAGCACTTTTTTGTCCCTTGCAGCAAAAAAAAAAAGATTATAGTATACCTACATTCCACCATGGTACCCAATAAACATGTTACAGTCACCAGCGTAGACCGCTGGAGAACCTTCACTTTCACTCGGACTACGATTTTTCCACCACACGAACTACAAATCCTGTCATGCACCTCACACACACCTGTTCCTGTTTTACACTGATTGCACTCACTGGAGGATCATGATGTACTGATTGCATGGACTATAAATACACCACACTTGCAAACACAGGGCCTGAGAGTCCTGTTATCTGTTGTTCTACCTGTAGCATAACGGAGCGTTTCTCCTTGCCGTGTTTTGATTCTTTGCTTTGTTTGTTGATTTTTGATTGTTAGCCACCTGTACCGATCTCTTGCCTAGTTTTGACTACTGTTTTGGATTGCTCTTTTTGATTCTGCTTGTTCCTGTGATCAACCCTTGTCTGCCTGACCATTCTTTGTGTAATAAAGACTCTCCAATTGTATCCTCATCGCTGTTGTCACAATCATATTGTTACAGAACATTCTAAAATATAGCAAACTTGAGACAATGGATTATTCTAAATCATTAATTATTTCACAATATATATATACAGTGTTCAGAAAAATTAGTATAACTCTCACAGATCTGTCTTTTATTAAACTCATATTTGTAATAGGATGTCATACAATACTATGATAATGAGTCGATGACAATGGAGGTGAGGACCCATGTGCAGCTTTATTAAACAGAATCACCAGGCAGGCAATGGTCAAAACAGGGACAAACAGAAGCACGCAGAAAATCTAAAATGTTGTCAGAAAAACAGGCAAAAAGTCAGGACAAGCGGCAAAACAACAGAAAACAATAAACAAGGCAAGGGTTCAAAAGGGTCCAGCTTATAAGACTCAGCAAAGAGTGTAAAATGACAGGTGCTTTGCAGTCCAGGTTATCATTGAGTATGAGTTTCAGTGTGTCTGAGTGAGTGTCTGGATTATTGTCAGCTGTAGCCGGAGTTGATTGGCGCACAGCATCTTGGTAGTTGTAGTTCATGGACTATAAGGCAGCAGATGTGTAGTCCTCCAGTGATCTGCATAGGCTAGATTGATGGTGACAACTATTATTGTGCATATAAATACATACATTAGATTAGTCAGTACTGAAGCCAAATCTGGATCTAATTGAAGCTGGTGCTTTGAAAATAAATTAATTAATTAAAAAATAGTACATAACAATTTACATTTTAGGGCGCCACGGTGGTGTAGTGAGTAGCATGTTCGCCTCACAGCAAGAAGGTTGCTGGTTCGAGTCCCGGCTGGGTCAGTTGGCATTTCTGTGTGGAGTTTGCATGTTCTCCCCGTGGTTGCGTGGGTTTCCTCCGGGTGCTCCGGTTTCCCCCACAAGTCCAAAGACATGTGGTATAGGTGAATTGGGTAAGCTAAATTGTCCGTAGTGTATGAGTGTGAATGTGTGTGTGTATGGATGTTTCCCAGAGATGGGTTGCGTCTGGAAGGGCATCCGCTGCGTAAAAAATATGCTGGATAAGTTGGCGGTTGATTCCGCTGTGGTGACCCCGGATTAATAAAGGGACTAAGCCAACAAGAAAATGAATGAATGAATGAATTTACATTTTAGGGAAACATATTAAATAAATATTTTAAGAGGGGGAAAAAAATCATGAGAAACAAAAAACATATCAAATTTTGTTGAAATGCTGTAATTTTTATAGCAATATTAAGCTCAAATTTAAATACATTTATATTTCTAAAGATGTTTGGTGACTAAAATATTATTTTAATAAATATATCTGTTTAATAAATGTGTTTCATAAAACAATCATATAAATACTACTTTTCAAATCTGGTTTATTCATAAATAATATACATATGAATTATTAAAACAGTTACCGCTGTATTTAACACACAGTATCAATAATATACTGTAAAACAATGCTTTTTTAGTATCATTCAGTTAACAGCCCCTCATAAATTCCACTGTTGCACTTATAGACTTAGTGATTATATTCACAGTGTGACTCGTCTCTTTTTGAGATGTAAATTCAGATATGCTCTGCATGCAGTATATTTAGCGCAGTCTAATTATACTTGACCGTATCGCAGTAGTGCAACATGAAAGTCCTCCATATGGCTTTGTGTCTCTCTTGCGAATTCATGAGGCCAGACATTTCCCTCATGCTTGTCATTCCTCACTCTCGCTCGTCAAAAGCTCTAGCAGGGGGTTGAGTAAAACCACCCGGATCAGGTGTCCCGTAATCCCCCCCAAACCACTGTAACCTGCACATCAAACAGAGCGGCGGTCGAGTAGATCATAAACCACAAGACCAATAACCAGCCACGCTTTCACAGAACAACTGCCGTTATGGATGGGCGAAAGAAGTACCAGCAGGAGCCTGGAGAAAAAAAAATTGTTTCTTCAGTCTTTGTGTTTCTCAATCCTCACCGCAAAAGGTACTAAAATAAGCTTCTCAAATGTTTTACATGATCAGTATTTATTTGGAGTAATAAGTGGTTTGTTAACAGCCTCTTTTATTTTTAGCCTACCGTTAATATATTAACCTCCACGAACTGCCAGCGGGTACGATTTACACAACTACTGTTGTGTTATAGGTAAAAAAAGTACTATATTACTGTATTATGCCACTGACTTCCCAAAGTAATGTCTAGAGTCGAGAAATTATCATTTTTAGCCATGAATTATTGTGCATTTTTAAGCAAAATATACAATATGAACCCACAATCAGACTAAACAGCACTCATTATATTTAGTACTCACAGGGAAAAAAAATAAAAGATTTGATCAATAAGTCATGACATGCCTTGCCAAACACTAAAACATAAGTGCCAATAAAATGACAGCATGAAAATAAATGCATTATAAAGGGAAATTATTGGCAAGTAATATGTTTGTAAAAACAGGATATTGTAAAAAAAAGCTTTATCTACAAGATGATCAAAAATAGCATTATATTTTATTGCTCTATATTTTAGATTATATTTTGCATTTGAATTTGGATCTGCATACCCTTTTACACTGTAAACAAATCCCAATTTTACAGTAAAATTTGATGCAAAAAATCAGCATCTGTGGTTGCCAGAGTTTTAATGTTGAACATATAGTAGAGACATTTCTACATTTCCTGTAAACTGATGCATTTCACTAATTTATACAATGATAATACACCAACATTGTGAATCATTAACATGTAGTACACAGACAAAAAATTCCAAAAGGTAATGAGAAAGTCACATGATGAGCCAAAGCTCATCTCAAACAGCTTTCCTGCAAGCAGAGAAACATACTAATATGTAAAGACACCCAGTGTCATTCACACAACTGCTAAACACCATCAGGGAAACACGCATGACACTAAAGAAATGCAATAAGCTTTATTTCTCAACATTAAATGTGACATTAAATTCTATTGTGCATAACAAATGAGGGAAAAACTAAAAATAGCCATTGAAATGTCAACAAAAACATCAAATGTGAAGTATCATGCAGGAAATTTTGGTTAAGTCAATTTATATTTATTCAATATACATACAGTAGTAAGGACATTTACAGGATTTTTTTTACTGTAACATTTTTACACTTTATTACTATTGAAAATCACAAACAGTTTTGCTTTTTTTTTTACAGTGACTTAATTAAGGTCATTAAGGTCAACTATCATGAGTGTTTCAATCCTTAGCTTTTGGCAGTGATTGTGTATTATGGTTTTGTACACATTTGCATTTTTGTTATTTAAATAGTTGCCTGGATAAGTACTCAAATATTGAATTTAATTAGTCTCACCCACAGGGAAAGAACCTATATAAACGTATATGTTTTAATATAGGTTTTGATAGGTTTTTAATATATGTGACATAAATAAAATTAGCTGTTTTCCTATATTATATATATATGTACATAAAATACATGTGGGCTCTTACTTATTTGCCATAGTTAAATTCCATAACATGCCATTTACACAATACCAATTTCAAGTGTTCGCACATACATACGTTTTTTGCATTTTTTTTAGTTCTTAGTTATTGCCTTGGTAAAAGAAAATATGAGCTAGGCATTATGACAGTTGCCAAAGTGAGACATGAGCTATAGGAGACATATCTTGCATGTACATATAGGGCTTACATGTGAATATAAAGAATACCCGAGATCTATATGGCCTGTATATGCACATGCACCTTTATGTTGCTTATACTGAATGTGGCATTTATACGCATATCTGCAGCATATTTATTATCATATATGTGCATATATACTGCATACTAAGTTTCATATTTGCGAATATATCCTCATATAGGTTCTTTCCATGTGGGCAATCATCATGTAACTAAATGTATATTAGAGCTGTGCAATATATCTAATATTGCAAATGTGCATATCAAAATATAGGATTTGCGAAAATTGAGCAATTTAATTTAAAATTATCTTTGCGAGTGTCAATAGCACACCCTCTATAAGACTTTTCAGCACGTCGGTACTTACAGTACATGTTATGTCAACACACAAGAGAGAGTGGACATGCTGGTTTTCTTGTTCAAAAATCTGTAGTGCCTCTAGTATGGATGCAGAAATACTGTATGACCAAACAATCAAGCCATGTTAAGAAAGCAAAGTAACTCCACTCTATTTCAAGGGTTTTAGTTCACTGATTGTTCCTGATGTTTTGATCAACTATACAAATAAATTTTGGTTTATTTACATTATTAAATGTCTGATCTGTTTATGAAGCAGTAAAACATGTCTGTTCACTTCAGAAGTTTAACTTTCCAGACATGATAATATGAAAATATGTTGGTTATATCACTTTTTATACTGTATATCAAATATCACACTTTTTAACATGCTATCTCACATCCCATTTGTCTTCAATATCGCACAGCACTAGTGTATATGATCCAACAGAGTATGAAGGTCAGTTCTGATTGCTTTGTGAATGCTGATAGTTGCTGATTACAAGTTACAGAAAACCTAAAGAGGAAGTTTAACTAAAAAAACTGCATCAAATTGTATAGTGCAACTAAAGTTAATATTATATTGGACAGAAAAATGATTCAGAATCAAATAGAACAAGCGTAACTGAAGTCACAAGATCAATGACTTGTCGACACCAATCCAAAGCGAAGACTAATGGCTGAACTAATCGCACTGTATGGTCATAAGGGTGTGTGTTCATGGCCATATATGTTCACACAGCCTTATATGAACAAGTGGAACAGGGGGTCCATCTAAAAGCGCAGAACTGTCTCGATGAAATATGGGAGCCGTCATCATCTGCTTTGAAGAAAAACAATCAAACGCAGAGGGAGGAATTCCTGTCCTGACAGAGTGCCGTCAGCACAGAGGTGCTCCTCTCTTCACCTTCTCTCCCTTTTTTCTTTCCCTCCGCTCAAATGCAATAAAATCAACAGTATATCATTTGAAGTACGGAATAATTGATGACAGGCTGTTGAATTATTAAAAAATAATGCACACCCGAGGTGGTGATGTGGTCACGATGCTAAGCAAAGTGGCCGTTACACTTTGGGTGTGCATTATTTTTTAATAATTCGGCAGACTGGAGCCAATCATTTTGCAATAATTCCAATAACCACTCCTAGAGACACTTTTCAGACGTTTTATATCAATACATCTATCATTTTTTGTCAAACTAGTTTCTTATTTATGTCATACATATCTCATTCAAAGACTTTCTTTATTATTATTTGTATTTTAAACAGTTGTAGGCCCTGAGTTTTACATGTCTGATGTTCTGTCATGGGAGGCTCTCTCACAAATGCCGGGATCACAGGAGTTATTCAAAAAACAGATGTTTTATGAAGCAGAAAAACATGTCTGTTCACTTTCAGAAGTTTAATTTTCCTGACATGATAATATGAAAATATGTTGGTTATATCACTTTTTATAACGTATATCAAATAGTACACTTTAACATGCTATCTCATGTCCCATTTTTCTTCAATATCGCACAGCTTTAGTGTATATGATCCAACAGAGTATGAAGGTCAGTTCTGCTAGCCTTGTGAATGCTGATAGTTGCTGATTACAAGTTACAGAAAACCTAAAGAGGAAGTTTAACTAAAAAATCTGCATCAAATTTTATAGTGCAACTAAAGTTATTATTATATTGGAAAGAAAAATGATTCAGAATCAAATAGAACAAGAGCAACTGAAGTCACAAGATCAATGACTTGTCGACACCAATCCAAAGCGAAGACTAATGGCTGAACCAATCGCATTGTATGGTCATAAGGGTGTGTGTGTTCATGGCCATATATGCTACATTAAGTCTTTGCTATATCTACTAAAATATGGAAAATATTACTGTACAAACCATAATGTACATCCAAAAATAATAAATACACAATCACAAAAGTAAATAAATAGACTCAATGATGGGCTGAAAAAAACATGTTTTGGGGCTCAAATTATATATATTATATTTTATATCCTTTTTTAATCATATATAATATATTATATAACCTTTATGTAATTAATAAAAAAGCAAATATTTCCAAAGTTTTCATCAATCAGATAAATTATATTCTGTAAATACATATATTCATATATTGAGTAAAGTAATTTTCATTTAATTTCAATGGATGCTAAACATTTCACTGAGTCAAATCAACTTACAACATTTAATCATCTGTTAACTAATAATATTAATTGCTGAAGTTCTACAAATATATGTGCCCAATCTGACATGATACAAGCTGCTCCATCGCTCCATTTTCTGATTCTGTTTTTCATGAACAACTATAAATGTTCAATAGCAGACAGATCTGAACTGCAGGCACATTCACTCCTCCTGCTTCCCCTTGTATGAGCGGGTGATTGTGGGCAGCATGTGGGCGCAGGAGTGAGCGCAGCGAAGGAAACCTGAGCACAGCAGAGCTCAAGTCTCTAGGTGGATTCTTGCTTTTCTGCCCCTTCGGAGAGCTAGTTTTCCCTTTGACACAGCTGCATAAACTAACCAATGCAAAGTCCCACAGTGAGCACCACTGCTCGGCATTATGCGTAATACACACACTTCAGAACAGTACCGTTCCCAAGAACTGTGGGAACCTGACAGAAGCTGCAGTAAGAGCTATGTACAACTATCATGTAGTAGTACCGTAGTTCATTGATTGTACTAGATGGTAATACAGTACATTATGGTGCTCTAAAGTTGCTATACACTGCATCTATATTCCTGCAATGATACACCAGCAAGAGTTCGAGCTTTTATGTAACTTAGTAGCTTGTAGCTTTTATGTGGGTCTGAAGATGCATTTTTATCAATTCCATCAAACATTTTGAGCATCTTCCTTTGACTACTTCCAGAGGTAGTTGAAAATGCATTAGATCGAATTGCTTTCGAGGTGTAAAGACCCATGTGGATTGAATGCACTTGTAAAGCCACAGCAGGTCACATATATGACCCTGGGCCACAAGAACAGCCTTAAATTTCAATGGTATATTTTCAGCAACAGTCAGCCAGTCAAATTATTGATGTTATTTTAAATGCCAAAAATCATTAGAATATTAAGTAAGCATCATGTTCCATGAGGACATTTTGTAAATTTCCTAATTTTTAAGAAATTTACAAATTTACAATTTCTTTATTTTTAATTAATATTATTTTTTTATTTAATTTTAATTCATTTTTATTACTTTTTGATTAATAATATGCAGTTTTGTGTAAATTATTGCAATGCACTCCACATTATGGCTGACATAGAGTTCAAAAGAGGATAAATTGTGTCATATGACATACAAATTGTATGTGATGTATCAAGAACTACTACCAAAAAGGATGAACCATATGCAACAGGAGAAACTTTGGATGCAAGAGGAAGCTGTCTGAAAAGGTTGTCTCGGTGTTAACCCGGATTGTATCCAAAAAGACAAAACCACAGCTGCCCAACTCACTGCAGAATTAAATGTGCTCCTCAACTCTTCTGTTTCCACCAAAAATGATTGTCAGAAGCTTCACAAGGAAACTATACATGGCTGGGCTGCTAAAGTCAAAGCTTTGGTCACTGTCTTTGATTCACTGTCTTTCACACTACGGGAGAGTTACGATGTGGAGAAGCCCCAAAAAAAGCGTACCACTTTTGCATGCCCAGAGTGAAGCAAGGGGGTTATTAAGTAATGGTTTGGGCTGCAATATCATGGCATTCCCTAGGCACAATACTTGTGCTAGATGGGTAGTCCAAGGACTACTGAACCATTCTGGAGGACCATGTGCACCCAATGGTTCAAACGATATCACAAAGGCGGTGCAGTGTATCAGGATGATAATACACTGTTAAACACAGCAAGACTAAAGACAGTGTGGTTTTATGAACATGAAAGTGAAGTTGAACATATGCCATCTCCTGCACAGCCACCAGAGCTAAATATTATTGAGCCACTTTGGGGTGTTTAAGAGAAGCTAGTCAGGAAACATCTTCCCTCACCAGCATCACATACTGACCTGGCCACTATTCTGCAAGAAGGATGGCTCAAAATTACTTTGGCAGTACTTGTCTCTGTCATTCCAAAGATGAATTGATGCTGCATTGGCCACAAATGGATGCCCTACAACATAATGATTAATTATTGTGGTAATGAATTATTAAACCGGTTTTTCAGTTTCATTGTCCAACCCCTGTAGTATGTTAAAATTCAAATTACACATATTCATAGAATGTATTTTACAACAGTGGCAAAGCAAATCCTTACTCAAATGCAGATAACTACTGAAATGAGACAATTCTGAATAAAGCTGCATGTTTTAACAAATGGCAAGAATCAATCAATCAATCATTCACATTGCAGTATGTGGCAACAAGTGTTTACTGCAGAAAGATTCCTGAACATGGCCCTATACCACAAAACCTTCTGTCTTACATAACACTTGAACTTTATATTTTGGCAACAGCCACAAATACATTGTATGGGTGAAAACGTTCATCTCCCAAAAATCAATAGTAAAAGTCACCTTCCATTAATACATTTAACATTTTATTTCCACCTTTAATTTTAACAATACTTTTGATTAGAAAATGTATGGTAACACTTTATTTTGATGGTCCATTTGATTATTAGTAGACTGTCTGCTTAAAATCTGTTGATACTGCTGTTAAACTGACATTTAAGTGACTATTAGAAACTTTGCAAGTACATGTCATCTTACGCTAACCCTAACCCCAACCTAACAGTCTACTTATTGTAATGAGAATAAGCTGGCATGCAGAAGCACTGTAACTTAAATTCAACAAACGGACCATCACAATAAAGTGTGACCAAATGTAATCACTTACTAATCACTTTATTTAGATGACTTTAAAGAGGATTTTGTCAATATTAAAATTTTTTAGAACTCTCAAAATCCAGATTTTGAAATCTCAGACAAATATTGTCCTGTCCTATCAAACCATAAATGAATGGAAAATGAAATGTGACACATGTAACTGGTTTTGTGGACCAAGTTCACAAAAATAAGCGAACAGACCAAATTTATTTATTTATTTTCCTTCGGCTTAGTCCCTTATTTATGAGAAGTCGCCACAGGGGATGCCCTTCAAGCTGCAACCCAGTACTGGGAAACACCCATACATTCTCTCATTCACACAAGGACTCAAACACTACATCCAATTTTGTTTACCCAATTTACCTATAACAAATGTCTTTGGACTGTGGGGGAAACCGGAGCACCCGGAGGAAACCCACAGGAACACGAGGAGAACATGCAAACTCCACACAGAAATGCCAACTGACCCTGACAGGACTCGAACCAGTGACCTTCTTGCAGTGAGGCGATATGGCTTACCACTGAGCCACCGTGCCGCCCATGAACAGACCAACAATTAGAAAATAAATTGAAAAAGTTTTGTGCAAATCTGTAATGGAAACCAGGCTACTCACAAGTCCACTTACTGTATCTCCACCGACTGCTGCAATCAACATGCAGAAAGATTCATAAATATTAATGAATAGTACATGAACATACCACGGCAGTTCGTTCAACTTAAACATGTTACAAACCGACAGTCTCCCTGCTCTTATTCATTTTTATCTCTTCTTAATAAATATTTACACACCATGTCAGGCATTTTCAGTCACCCTTCTGCCAGCACTGATAATATTGCACTTGATTTTACACAAAAGCCCCACTGTTTGTGCATGAAGTGAAACACGATGTTCTATGGCATTAAATGTTTTTATCAGGTCATCTCTATCAGAAGTGTCACGGACCATTTCATAACAAAGGGAGGAAGTATTTGTAACAGCTAATATTTCAGTTTTCTGAGCGAACGTCTCTTTGAAAGCTGCGCGTTTCATCCTTCGGTGATAAATCACACAAGTCGTCATTTTTCTTTTGTTTCTCTGTCTCCTCTCTCTCTCATTCATCTGACATATGTTTATATTGCAAGTATTTATTGTGTGTTTTCCTTTGTAAAGTGCTGGTATATATCACTGCTGCTGGCCTCTGAACGGAGCGGGAGGGAGCCCATCAGCACGATTGATTTGTGTTGTTTTCATCCTCTGGTGGGCTTCTCTTCACGAGCAAAGCCAAAATAGCCAGAACACACAGACACACATTCACAAACCAAGCCGTGAGATGCAGAGGGTAAAGGAAACAGAAGGGCGTCCCTTTTTTGCTGCTTTGTTTCTGTTAGCATGCTGCGATTTGCACTCAAAATGTGGCCGAGCGACTGTTTAAATCCTGATGTTAAACACTGACACGTTTTTCTGCCCTGTTATTCTTATCACAGAATATTCGGCTCATATGGGACATGTCGCATTTGTCAAAAACGCAAAAGTAACTGTAACAGAAACCTCAGATATGGAAACACAATATCATGCGGGGATGATCGTCAGATAAGAGCTCAGCGTGGGTGAATCCAGCTGCTCTGGAGATGCTGACTAATCTTTGTCTGATAACAAAACAACTGCTCGGGATTCAGACAGCCATGTTTGGATGAGCTTCTGTATTTCTTTGTGCTGTAGCCAGCTACAAGCTACGATTTCTGCAATTGACATGGACACAATTATGACTGTAATAGCAAAATTGCACAAATAAATAAATAAATAAAATGACAGCAGTAAAGATATGTTTAAACAAGCTCTGAAAGAAGAAAAGAAGGTACACTGTCTAAAAACATTGTTTCTGACAGCTGTGCAATACTGTTATTTGGCTTAGGTAGGCTTGGAATATTCATTCATTCATTCAGGCTTTGGCTGTATTCCTCAGGGGTCACCACAGTGGAATGAACCACCAACTTATCCAGCATATGTTTTACACAGTGGATGCCCTTCCAGCTGCCCCCCAGTACTGAGAAACACCCATACACTCTCACATTTACACACATGCACTACGGACAATTTAGTTTATTCAATTGACCTATAGTGCATGTCTTTGGACTGTGGGGGAAACCGGAGCACCTGGAGGAAACCCACACCAACAGCCCACAGAAATGCCAACTGACCCAGCCAGGACTCGAACCAGCAACCTTCTTGCTGTGAGGCAACAGTGCTAACCACTGAGCCACCGTAATGCCTGGCTTGAAATATTGATTTGAAATATAATTTTACTATTGTTACTTATTTTAATTAGCAGGTTAACAGCTCCAGTGACAATTAGCACTCATTAGACAAGTCAAAAATATGTAAAAATTTTTAAATTTGATATATTTATTATTTTTTTAAAAATAATAATAATATATAAACACACCATATCTCAAAAAAATAATCCAAGCAAAATTAATTTTGTCAGAATTTAATTATATTTTGTAATTAGATAGCAAATAGATGAAATTACATGATACGTATATGTTTTCCACCTCACTGGATTTATATCACCACATTAGCTTCTTCTTCTTGGTGATATTTTCAACACTCCACAACCCACCACACGACATACTGTACAGATCTCGTAAGATCAATTTTCACCAGCAAGTAGTCCAGTCCACCTTTGGTCCAGGTTTTAGTTGGACATTCACAAAGAAAATGTGAAGCATTGTAGTCTTTCAGTACTCATGAACCTATGATCAAACTCTTATTCTCATTCGAAAACACCATTTTTATTTAAGCCTTACACAGCTAAAAATAAATACATCATCATTACGCCATCATTACATCATCACCAAGAAAAGTAAATAAAAGGATTGTGCTGTTTTTCCTGTATAAAATTTATTAATTCTTACTTCTGTAGTATGATAAGCAGTCTTATTTTTCTATGATATATTATTGCATATTGTGTGTATATATGTACTGTATATATATATATATATATATATATATATATATATATATATATATATATATATACAGTGGCGTATCGCAAAGTAAGTGCATGGGCCCCCCCGCAAGGATTATTGATGGGGACCCCAGGCGAAGAGCGGGGAAAGGGGTTTGTTATTCCACTGTATATACAGGTATATAGCCTTTTACACAGATCTTCCAACTACCTATGGCGTTATTTCAAGCGCAGTATTGCAAGTTGAGATCGCATTCATGTAATATGAACGTGCAAATCTCTTTGCTTGCATGCTGATTTCCTCTGTTTGTGCACAAAACGTCTTGCACACCCTCAAATACACGCTGCTCAAGCACAGATTTTCTTGTGCGCTCTCAAATAAATGCTGCTGAAGAGCGATTTAGCGCGTTTATGCAATGAGTATGTCTCCAACATTTATAGATTTGCAAGGAATATTTATGAATGTCTCCAATAGACCTGCAGAATGGCATTGATGCATCCTGAAGTAAAGTGAAACTGCCATAAATTCCAGCAAGATAGAGTAATTGTATGCAGAACCATAGACCTTTATCTATAAATAAAGTATAATCATGGAAACTGTGTTCATCATAACTGAAAGCTGTGTTTGCTGGCCTCACGCATAACGCAGCCCTGTCAGTCAGTCAATCAGTCAGTCAGCATGACACCTTAAGGGTTAAACAAATAACGCACAGCACTACTACGATTACAGAAAAGTTTGCTCTCTTATAATTCACTTACATTTTAATACGTTTTGGTGCAATTATAGCCTGCTACAAAAAAAACAGCAACAACTGAAAGTTTTGAATGAGGTAGTGAATCTATTTTTTATTTATTTTTCTCTTGTTTTATTTGCTTTTTTCCCATTAAATTACTGCAAAAATAAATAAATAAATAAAAAATATTGAGGGAAAATAATATTCCATTATCAGAGAAAAGCTAAAACCCTCTTTGAAGCATGAGCACAAATGCTTTTTTTATGGCATCATATGAACTAAAATAGTTCTCCTATGATCTCCAATGACATTAGGCTGAAAACCCTTTTTAGGATCAATGGGACTTTCATTTGAAAAAATTACTCAGAGGGGGAAAACGAAAACATCTTAAATGGTTACACTGTGTTCATCAATACCTCCTCTGTATTTTTTCTTTTTCAGGGTCATCCTCACCAGCTAACTCTGGAAGCCATTTGCCATTTTTGTTTCAGCCACAGGTAGAAATATCTGAAACCATATGTATCCTTAGATCCCATGGGAACATCGGAGCTGACTCTCCATCCCTCTGCTTACCATCAAAGCCGACAGGAATAGTTAGCAAAAATAATTCGGCTACCCTGGTTTCTCTCTGTGTCTTTTGCAAGGCATTTTACAGTGAACAGGTTGGTGAAACTTCGACTCTGAAGGTCACAAACGGCCTCCTGCCTGAAATGGTGCATATTCTGGTTTAACCGCAACTCCAGCATGCTGATCTGCACTCAGTATCTCTGAATCAAGAATTAAGTGAAAGTCGAATAAAAAGGCAGAAACAGTTTCCAGACCTGTTCCACCTGATATGTTTCAGGTTTTTCTCCTCTACAGAGCTGTTTGCTGCTGTTGGAATGATGGAAAGCTCTGCTCTCCGTCTCCTGCTGTGGACTCGTTCGAACGACATCTGGATTTGGTGTGTGAAGCCAGGCAGATGTGTGTGTGCATTGAGGAATTCATCGATTCCATGGACTGATAGCTCACAGCATGGACCTCGACTTCAACGCTCGCTGTGTACACACTTAGTGGCTTGGTGTGTATACATCTGTGGTGTGTAAACACAGATGATATCATATGATATTATTTGGAACGAATATTCCTGTTAAACTTTAAGTGGCTTCAATGACGGGGAATTGACTGTTAATAAAGTATTAGCTCTGTCTGTCATATTTTAGCAACTATGTCACTAAAGGGATTATGCTAAATGGTTAGCACACACAGGAAGCACATTTCAAAGAAGTACAGTACTTGCATTTGACAACTAAATTTTTACTGCAGTACATTAACTACAGTAGCTATTTAATGCAATTATGGTAACTGTTAATAGCATAAATGCTGGATTTGAACTATTAGATTCCACTGACATAGCGCACACAATGGATCTCAACTTTGATACTCGTGAGTATGGATGATGTTTTATGATTTCATTTTTAATATAATTTCATGTTTAACTTTATGTGGCTTTAGTGAGGGGGCAGGGGGTTGGGTGGTGATTATTAACAAATGATCAGCTCTGTCTGCGTTATACCATTTTACTAAAATAATTTTGTTAAATAGTTATCACACACAGAAAGCACATCAAGGAATTTTTTGGATTTGGCAAGGTCTGCATTATTACTGATAGATCAAATTATGCTAACTGTCAATAGCATACATGCTCGGAGGCAGGGGCGTACAGGACATTTTAAAAGCTGAATGAGATCCAATTGTTATGTTCAAATAATTATTAATCAACTGTTTCTAAATGGTCTGTCTCTAAAAGTGAGGGGGACGTATCCCCCGTCCTCTCCGCTTGCTAAGCCCCTGATTGGAGGTGCTATCTTTGCATATATGTTTACATTAATACAACACAACACAACACAACACAACACAACACAACACAACACAACACAACATAACATAACATAACATAACATAATATAATATGGGCGCCACGGTGGCGTAGTGAGTAGCATGTTCGCCTCACAGCAAGAAGGTCGCTGGTTCGAGCCCCGGCTGGGTCAGTTGGCATTTCTCTGTGGAGTTTGCATGTTCTCCCCGTGGTTGCGTGGGTTTCCTCCGGGTGCTCCGCTTTCCCCCACAAGTCCAAAGACATGTGGTACAGGTGAATTGGGTAGGCTGAATTGTCCGTAGTGTATGAGTGTGAAAGAGTGTGTATGGATGTTTCCCAGAGATGGGTTGCAGCTGGAAGGGCATCCGCTGCATAAAACATATGCTGGATAAGTTGGGAGTTCATTCCGCTGTGGCGACCCCAGATTAATAAAGGGACTAAGCCTAAGAAAATGAATGAATAATATATAATATAATATAATATAATATAATATAATATAATATAATATAAT
>CAIGQQ010034181.1:752625-791258 GCA_903798035.1 Danio albolineatus | reverse complement strand
TCCCATCACTGCTCGAGCACAAACTGACCCAGCTCTCTGTTCCTAGCTCTGTCTGTCAGTGGATCACCAGCTTTCTGACAGATAGACAACAGCTAGTCAGAATGGGCAAAATCATGTCTGACAGCCGCACCATCAGTACTGGTGCCCCCCAAGGATGTGTTCTCTCCCCACTGCTCTTCTCCCTGTACACCAACGACTGCACCGCAAAAGACCCCTCCGTCAAGCTCCTGAAGTTTGCGGATGACACTACTGTTATCGGCCTCATCCGGAACGGTGACGAGTCTGCATACAGACAGGAGGTGGAGCGGCTAGCTTTATGGTGCAGTTACAACAATCTGGAGCTGAACACGCTCAAAACAGTGGAGATGATAGTGGACTTCAGGAGAAACCCCCCTGCACTCCCCCCGCTCACCATCATGAACAGCACTGTGGCTGCAGTGGAGTCATTCAGGTTCCTGGGCACCACCATCTCTCAGGATCTGAAGTGGGACACTCACATAGACTCTATTGTAAAGAAAGCCCAGCAGAGACTGTACTTCCTCCGTCAGCTGAGGAAGTTCAACCTGCCACAGGAGCTGCTCGTGCAGTTCTACTCAGCTGTCATCCAGTCCATCCTCTGCACTTCAATCACCGTCTGGTTCGCCTCAGCAGCCAAATCTGACCTCCGTAGACTCCAGCGAATAGTCCGGACTGCTGAACGAATAACTGGCACTACCCTTCCTACACTTCAAGAACTGTACTCTTCCACAGTGAGTAAAAGGGCTCGCAAAATCAACCTGGACGCCTCGCACCCAGCACACTTCCTGTTTGAACTGTTACCGTCTGGCCGGCGCTACAGAACACTGAGCACAAAAACTGCCAGACACAGGAATAGTTTCTTTCCTCAGGCCATCTACCTCATGAACAGTTAATATTTCTCCTATTGTGCAGTAAATGTGCAATACTTTCTCACACGCACTTGTACACAGCACCTAATAATAATATACAATGCAATACTTTTCCTTACGCATTTGTACACAGCACCTTATAACAACATATAATGCAATACTTACTCTTTTGCACGCAGCACCTTATAACCTGTATATTTATAACAAATCTGTACATACATTTCAACATCCAGATCGTTGGACTGCATCTCTGTTTAATGTCTATTGTCTTTTATAATATTTATTCTGTGTTGTCACTATGTCACTTTATGTACACTGGAAGCTTCTGTAGCCAAAGCAAATTCCTTGTGTGTGTGAAGCACACTTGGCAATAAAACTGATTCTGATTCTGATTCTGATTCTGATTCTGATTCATCTTTTATAGATTTAAAATTTGGGGTAATTGTGGGTCATCTTCTCAGTTCATTTCTTGGATTAGGGATGTGTTAATGTTTGTTTGATTCTACAAAATTCTGAGAACATAAAAAAGATTTTCAATCCTGCCATTTTTTTTCATAAAACGACAATTGTTAAGAATAACAAATGTTTTCTTTTGTAGTGACAGAAAATAAGGGTTATTCCACCAAATATTGATCTGAAGTTAAAACATTGGTATTGTGTTGTCTAAAAAAATAAAATAAAAACAAAACATAAAATAAAACATTTTCAGACATTTTCAGACATTTTAAACATAAAAATATTTTTAAAATTATTATATAATACAATATATATTATATTTTGGGCAGCAGAAAAATCACTTATTCAATTATTAAGCAACACTGCTAGCTTATGAGGTGAACTAAAAACCTTTGTGTGTGTGAGAGAGAGAGAGAGAAAGAGAGATTGAGATGATAACATGGTGTAAATTTAAGTTATAGCTCCATTCTTGACCCCAAGGGATTTTCAGACCTCTAGTTTCAACCCCTGCCTTAGGAGCAACACAAATAAATACAAGTTCAAGAAGACACAGACTCCTATAGACTACAGTACGATTTCACAAACACAACATAAATACATAAATAACCCAGATTCCAATTCTCCATGGCTTCAACCACTCCATATACACATCTACACATGCGCATACTGTAAACAATAAAGCACTTGCAGTACAGTTCAATGTACAGGTACACAAGTTTCAACAAACATATTCATATCCCCAGGCACAAATTCAAAAGGTACTTCCACACATATACACATAAATTCAACACGTTCATCTAATGATCATGCCTTTTTGGGTCTATGCTCACTATAAATCTGACCCGGGTGTATAATTTAATGGGATTTTCCCTATAGATCATGCCAGTGTCACTGTGTGTGGGCAAGAACACATGGGTTGAAGCTGTAATATGTTCTGCTGGCCGCTGTCCATACGCCTAGTGTGTGGGTGCTCGCAAAATATGTATCTCTTACAACTATAAACATGTTTGCAAAGCATTGTGCTTGCCTGATAAGATGGGAAATGATGAAAGAGATGGCCTTTCTTTATCTCCCCATCTGACCAACGGCGCTGTTGTTTTCTTACGGGTCGTGCTCCGCAAAAGACCTCTGACAGGAAGCGATTAGGCTGTTGTTTGTGCGTTGTTTGTACTTCCTGTTTTGATCTGAATGGAGTGAACGCACTATACAATGCCTCAACGAACCGAAGCAGGCACAGACATGTTAGGAAGCTGACATAAATCACTTTAGCTTTGAAACTGAGACGATAGCATCATCTAAACATGAGCTTTGTCTGTTTTGGTTGTGCTGCCGCTGTACTGGACTTCCAGACAATGTAGATGATGATAAGGTAGAAAAGAAAAAAAAAAGCTTAAATGCTGCAAACTTTCCTGTTGATGTTTTATAGGGGAAGAAATTCCATAAATGATATGTAAACAGTGAACAAGCATGGTGAAAAGCATTGGGATTTGATAACAGCAGCCTTCAAAGCACGCAGCTGTAAAAACGGCATACAAGCAGCTTCAGTTTCCTCAACACATGCCTGAGCTCACCATATACAAACATAAAGTACTGAAAGACAATCCAAAGTTGGGAACAACTGTTTACTAGCATATGGTAAGAAGATGGATGGCCAGCAGTGACCGTTTGCTTATGCTGGAAATATCTTGAAAATTAACAAAATATGAACTTTTCGGGAGCAGTTCAGGCTTTATGTTTCTATGGGAATGGTAAAGTAGTCAGCTAAACACAACCTTAAAGGAATATTTCACCCACAAGTCAGCCATCATTTACTTACTGTACCCTTACTTACAAGTACTTACTGACTTGTTCCAAACCAGTTGATGTTTTTTGTTCTGTTGAATACAAAAGAAAAACTTTCTGGAGACCACAAAATATGCACCCAGAGGTACATCTGGCTGCATTTCATCTGTAAAACGAACACTATGGGATGGTATGACATCGCTGACAGTGTTTTTTTATTTTTATTTTTTTTCCTTCTCAGGCTACTATTGACCACTTACCTCCGTATGGACTGCTTTACTGGCGTTATAAGTTTGGGTGGATCAGTCAGTCTGTCGACAGCAAGCTGGTCAACTGAAATGCATATCGTGGTCTTTGCTGGATTTACAGGAGCAGAGAATGTGCAAATGGCATGTACGCAGAAATTTTAGATCATCAAAAATGTACACAGTGGCCTCTGATTTGTAAAAACCAAAACTGCAAGCAGACGTAGCTCTGGGTACGTATTTTGCAGTCACCAGAAATGTAGACCTGGGTCTATATCCACAATGAGCCCGGGTTTGAAATTTTTCTTCCTTGTACATTTTTTTTTTTATTCACAACTACAACAAAACTTTCAAAATGATCAGCATGTACCGTGTATGCTAGTATTTGGTGCTGTCACTTTGTTAGGAAACAGTGCCATTAGGGTGTTTACATGCACAAAAAAGGATGTATTTTCAAAAACTCCCACTTTTGAGACCTATGCCAAAAACAATATCGTCATGTAAATGGACCATCAGCACGTATAAAAAGTTTGTAATATTTGTCTGAAAACATTGTTGTGTAAACAACCTCTTAAGTCAATAACACATCGAACACACAAAACTGACGTCAAGGAACTAGAAATGATTAAAACTAACCATGTACTGTCACTTTGCATTGTCACTGCATCTGGTCACATTTGGCCCACGAAGATGCGTGTTAACACACCAAATGCATGACAGTGGACTAAAATGCAAGTGGACACATGATCTCCTCACAGCAAGAAGGTCGCTGATTCGGACCTCGGCTGGGTCAGCTCGCATTTCTGTGTGGAGTTTGCATGTTCTCCCCGTGGTCGCTTCGGTTTCCTCCAGGTGCTTCGATTTCCCCCGCAAGTCCAAAGACAAGTGGTATAGGTGAATTGGGTAGGCTAAATTGTCGGTAGTGTATGTGTGTGAATGAGTGTGTATGGATGTTTCCCAGTGATGGGTTGCAGCTGGAAGGGCATCCGCTGCGTAAAACATATGCTGGATAAGTTGGCGGTTTATTCCGCTGTGGCGATCCCAGATTAATAAAGGGACTAAGCCGAAAAGAAAATGAATGAATAAATAATAAATATATATAAAAATAGAGCAATGTGGAATTGGGCTAGCGGAAGGATGTCAGCAGAATTATCACAGGCGTATGTTCTGTGATTGACAGGATTATGATAAGTATGCTCCTCCCAAAGTTCATTTAGAATTCTATTTAGCTTGGATCAGTTGCTCTTCCCGTTCCTGTCCTCTTTTCTTACTGTCTTTTTAACGCTTACAAAAGAACCTGTAAACCCCCTCCTCTCTGCATTTTTAGCATTGCCCTCAGACATGGCAGCATTTCATCAGCAAAGCGGAGGGGAAGAGCTGAAGGGTGTCTCCCTGTCTGAGAATACTGATGTGATCACCGATCATCACCGCGGCAGGCAGACTCAGCCTGAGGTCTGCAATCAGATACCAGACTCCTGAAACCCCCAGCCAACTCGCTGACCACCTCCTCTACGCCTTCTGAATCCGATTAATGCTACAGTAGCTCTATTGATTGCATCAAAACTGTACAAAACAGAAAGAGTAAGAGGTAAAAACAAGGTAAATGTTTCATTCTGCCATGTTTGGCGCATGTTGGAAAGGGTAAGGAAATCACTGAATCATTTCTTAAAAGCAGTTCGCTGAAATTAACCGTTCAGAATAAACATTTCACAGTGGCGGAAATGAGTCAGACGAGCAGTGCTGGTCTTTTCAACAAACATATGTGCTCTTGCTTTCTGATGACTTTTGTGGGGGATGGAACCTAATCAGGACATTTTACGGAGTGTTGTCATTCAGCAGTTGACGGAAACTGTCCAGCTGGGGTCAAAAGCACCAAAGCCCAAGTTATGTCTGTCAGAGGGTACTTACTGAGAAACTCATTAAGGCCATATGTGATACGGCTTCCTGGACAGCAAATAGATCCAACTCAAAGACAGAAATGAAATGAATCTGAGAATATGTTGGAGGTTTAGGGATCACAATAAATATGGAATAATTACATTGACCAATATTGTCATTCTAAATAGGGAAGAAAAAATAGTTTTAAGGTACACACCAAAATCATCATCATTAATCATTTATGCAACCCTATGTAGTTCCAAACCAGTATGATTTGTTTTTGTGTGGAATAAAGGATATTCTGGGGCAACACAGAGGCTCAGTGGTTAGCACTGTTGCCTCACAGAAAGAAGGTCGCTGGTTCGAGTCCCGGGTGGGCCAGTGGGCATTTCTGTGTGGAGTTTGCATGTTCTCCCTGTGTTCGCGTGGGAGTGCTCCAGGTGCTCCGTTTTCCCCATCAATTCAAAGACATGAGTCTTTGGATTGTGAATTAAGCATACTAAACTGGCCGTAGTGCAAGTGTGTGAATAAGAGTTTATGAGTGTTAAGCAGAACTGGGTTGCAGCTGGAAGGGCATCCGCTGCATAAAACATATGCTGGAATAGTTGGCTGGAATGAATCATAAATGAAAGATATTTTGAAAATAAATAATATTAATAATTAATAAATATTTATAAATAAATAAATACGGGTAAAAACTGTCGAAATGAAAGTTGTTGGGGTCCATTGTTTGTTCACTGATTTTAATTATATGGACCTCCAGTTCAGTACAGTTTTCAGTTGAAATAAGCACTAGTGGCTTTTACTTTGACATTTATTTACATTTACTTACTAATTATAATCCAGTAAGTTAAAATAAAACAGCTCAAAGACATGGAGGAGCAATGGTTAATGACACAGTTTCTTAAGAAAATATATTTTTACTACTAACAATTTACCTCAGAATATGTTTACTTTTAATGCCACTCACTTGACTTTTTTGCCCCCAAACTGCTGTGATACGCACGACAGACAGTGTAATTAAATTCTGTCAGAGTTGCATTTTGGATGAAGTTGGTTGAAGTTTTCATACTGTATCTATGACTGGCCACTTTCCTTTAAATGTGTCACAAAATATGCAAGAAACAACATATTTTGCAGAAATGTTCCCAGAAGTATAGTTTTCCAAAACATGTTTTCAAACATTCTTTTTGTGTCATTATGGTGATATTTTCATTACTTTTCATAATTTCTCATCACCTGCATTATCATTTCACAACCCTCAAAATCTATTCTGGAATCCCCCACATTGTGAGAGAATAATCTTGCATCAATAAGTATGTTTACACCATAACAATATACTAAAAACAGAAAGTTTTCTGCTATAGATGACAATGTGATCAAAATAGATTGGCAAAAATAACTGCAATCTCTGTATCATGCATGTCAGTGTAATAGATGACATTGTTTCTTTGTAAAAATAAATTTAAAAAGTAAGTATTTGATCATGATTACAGAATAAATGTTAGAGGTGTGAACCTACACTGGTCTCACGGTTCGGTTTGGCTACGATTATCATGCCATCGATTCGGTTCAATTCGATATCTCGGTGCATCACGGTGCATTGACAATGCTTTCCATACACAGTTTTATATTTTCTTCACGTCACAATAATTCTTGTATTAAAACGTATAAATATATTTGTATACTATTTGGAACACAATTTTGTCCTTTAATAC
The DNA here is from genome assembly GCA_903798035.1 of Danio albolineatus. Taxonomy (NCBI): domain Eukaryota; kingdom Metazoa; phylum Chordata; class Actinopteri; order Cypriniformes; family Danionidae; genus Danio; species Danio albolineatus. Next base: position 784,292 of record CAIGQQ010034181.1, on the reverse strand, counting down.
AAACAGTCAGATATATAAACTGTACCTTTAAAAATCTCAAGTACGTGCACAGAACAACATAACAGCATTTATAGCAAAATAAACAAATGTAAATATCCCACTAACTTTCTAAATCTTGTCCGGTGAGTTTGTTCTTACACCCCTATGATTGGTCAGGCACTCAACATGAAGGGCTGCGATTAACTCTAACGCTCTGACGCTGTTCAGCGATGACTAACAATGATAAACAGCAGCGGCGATCATAGCTGATCCATGATAGACGTGTATGGTGAGAAAACTCTGCAGATATGCACTCGTGTCTGTATCCAGAAGTATCGCTGTAACCGCCGAGAGGAAAGGAAAAGTCACGCCAGCAGGTTAGATGGGCCAGAGAGAGAGAGAAAAGGAGTACTTTCATTTTCTCAATCGCAGTGAAATAGGGACTTCTGCTGTAAGTGTCAGTGAAAGTCCAGCAAACACACATGCTGTGAAATTGTGCACAGTTTCTGAGTTTTTAAGTAATTGGAGCGTTGTAAATACTCGCTCTCACCTCCCTCGACATAGTAAGCTACGGAGACATACCGCAAATAAGATAAATTACGTCAGTACATAATAACCGGTTATGATCTATTACTGAACCAATACTGAATTGTCCGCGTCTGCGTCGCTGTGCACCAAAGAAACAATTAATTGACACCCCTACTAAATATAACAGTTTTTTCATCAGAGAAGCCCTTAAAACACAGTAAATTAATGTCCAAAATATTTTAGAAGTGTTACTTCTTTATGATTTGAAATGTTTCCTGTATAGCAGTACAACATTGAATTCAACCATTCTATCAGTGTTTCTTTATTTCATTTTGTTTTTACTGAGACAAAAGGTTGCAGAAAGTCAACTAGCCAAACGTTTTTAGGGTCAGCTCTGAATGATCCACTTGTGGAGAAAACTAATCCCTCCTGCAACAAGTGACCCTATGCCAAGCAGTTAAACAACACTAACAAACCTCTAAACTAACAAACCTCCAGACTCTAAACTATCAAAATGCTGAGTGTTAGGGTCAGTTTAAATTCCTTAAGGCACAAAATAAAAGAGTTTGAACAAGTCCAGCGTTTGACCTTTCAGTGTCGGATGAACGTCTCGACATGTGACCCCAACCCAAAATCCTCTGGAAATGGACTGCTTGTCTTTACAGAGAAGCCATGAAGAGGTCTCTTGCAGATTCTCAGCACTTCAGCTCCAGGTCACCCAGAACCAGGAGACCTTTCAAAACACACAAACACACTGGCGCTGCGAGAATGGAATGTTCCTAACACAGAGTTCAGGAGGGATGAGCTGCTTCAGAGACAGAGATGATATGGATGATGGCAAAACTGAATAAACTGTGGTGGGTGACTTGGTAGTTTCACCCGTACTGACCCGTTTCAATGTTCCAGAAAGTCTCGGTGGATTTCCATCCGCATAATGATCTCATGTTACTGCTGCCGTCACAAAATCCACAGTGGAAGATTTATTTTCTGCAATGTAATGTCGTTTTAATGTGATGCAATTTTAATCAAGCATGCGAGCTTGAGTGTTATTATGAACTAGACAATTTTGTAACTTTGAGTTTTATAATAACATGATGGAATCATCTGCAAACTTCACAATTTCTCTATATTAATACTGGGAAGAGTATGTGGAATGGGTTTAAATGAGATAAAATGCTGTTTTGCACTGCCGTTTTTCATTTATTTGTTAAAAAAATCATACTGATCTTACACCACTGTAATGCAATATGCACTCATTGGTTAAAAGCAAGCACATAATCAGAATAGCAGCAGTGCATTAAAGCTTGCAGACTTAGCCTAGACTGTCTGCTAAAGCTCAAACTAAGCATCAGAAAGGTGATTTAAGTGACTTTGAAAGTGGCATTGTTGTTGGAGCCAGGCGGGCTGGCCTGAGTATCTCAGAACCTGCTGATCTAATGGGATTTTAACATACAACAGTCTCTAGGGTTTGCAAAGAATGGCCTGAAAAAAAAGAAAATATCCAATGAGTGTCAGTTCAGTGGAAAAAAATTTAAATAAATAAAACTTTTGTTGATGCAAGAGGTCAAAGAAGTATGGCTAACTCAAATGACTGGATGATTCAGCTGAGGTGAGCAGAAGATAATGTCTGATCACAGTACATTTCAAACCTTGAAGCAGATGAGCTACAGCAACAAAAGATCGGACCGGTGCCAATACTGACCGCTAAGAACAGGAAATGAATTTCCCAAAATTGGACAACAGAAGATTGGAAAGAAGTTTGCATGGCCAGTAGAGTCTCAATTTCTGCAGCAAGATTCAGAATGAAAGCATGGATCCTTCCTGCCTTATATCAATGGTTCTGGCTGATAGTGGCGGAATGATGGTGGTGGAGACAAACTTTGGGCCCCTTAATGTCTAAGCCAGGGGTGTCCACACTCGGTCCTGGAGGGCTGGTGTCCTGCAAAGTTTCGTTCCAACCCCAATCAGACACACCTGGGCTATCTAATCAAGCTCTTACTAGGCTTTATAGAACCATCCTTTCAGGTGTGTTGAGGCAAGTTGGAGCTAAAATCTGCAGGACACTGGCCCTCCAGGACCGAGTTTGGAGACCCCTGTTCTAAACATTGCCTAGACTTCACAATATAATGAATACAGTTTCTGACCATGCCCATCATGTTGTGATAGCAATGTTATGTCTACAACCAGTTAGTTTTGGTTTCTAGAACAATTAGTTCACTATACTCAAACACACAGTCATCCAATAGGAAAAGAATTTAGTCTGGAAATGCCGATGTTTCACGAAGTGGCCATTCACAATCAATCCACTGAATGGTCTTCTGCATTATTGCATATGTGTTTCCTAAGTCATCAAGCCACTCTCATAGGACCATTACAAAACCAGTAGATTTCAAGTACGGATGCGAGCATACCCAGTGAGCATAAATGTTCACGTATTATGCATTTTAGGATGTAAAATGCAGACAGACTGTTTTTCTGAAACACAATAAAAACTAGTCTGGATGAGGAGTGTTTTGATTCTAAAAACCACAATTAAAATGAAAGCGCACAAGTATAAACGACGTCTAAAGTCTCAAACCCAGAAATATTCTTTATGAAACGTAAGATTTATCCACTCTACCCTAAACACCTTGTTTCAAACTCATCCTTACAAATTGTCGGTTGGTGACAATTTTTTAAAAATGTATACACAAAGAAAGAATGAATCAGATTCAGTCTCAAATTGATAAGGCATTAAGGGGTGTCATTTTCCATCACTCATTTGAAGTATCTAGTCAATCATAATGCACTGGATAGCTGGCAAATCACAGCACATTGCACTTTTCATAATATTCAGCTTCATAAAAACTGTCACGTTTCAGAAAGATGGGGCAGAGACGAGCACCATTATTGTACAGCATTGGTAAAATAAGGTGTTATTGAATCGGAAACTGTGCAAAAAACATTATGTTACACTAAATACACATATAGAAACATGTAAGCCACTTTTTTACTGTTTTTGAACCTTTAACTGCGCAAAAACATCGCATCACACCAAATACACGAATAAAAGTCATGTAACAACATTTAAGTCATTTTTGAATGCAAAAGGTAAAACGTTGAGCAAGTATTCAGCAATAAAAACAACAACACCAACAGCAAATATGTGAAATATTGAACAAAGATGCATGAATAATCAGGATTATGTTTTTTTTTTCCTTACTCAGACCTCTAAAAACGAAACGGGTTATGAGTTGAGGATTGATCCAAAAAACAATTCCATTTTTGCTGCCTGACTGAACAAGCCCTAATTGCTAGCTGAATGGTTTTAAAATTAGTCAAAATATAAATAAACATAACACATCTGTCTTCTGCTGCTGAATGACTTGTGTGCTGAATTCGTGGAGGTCTGCAAAATGTTCTGTGGATTCCAGATTCCATGCAGGCTTAGTCACAGCCACTGGCCCTTATAGATGGCAAGGCTCATTCTGATTGTCTGCGTGTGTACGTCTGCAGGCTTTGAATTTAGAAAAAACAAAACCCATAATCTGTTTGGGGTTTTTTTTGGTAGTTTTTTTTTTAGTTCCACACCAACAAATTTCAATAGCATTGTGTTGATGATATCAGCTGAGAATTCAGACTTATGTTTGTGTGTCTGTACGTGCATGTCTATGAAGATCACCACCGGGCCTCAACATCATGCTGAAATGACTATGACTCTGAAAAATAAACGCAGACGGGGTGGGATGACATGAGCTGTCAGTGCACCTCCAGGCCCGGGCCGTGCGAAAGAGCTTCGCTTTAACACTGGCCCCATTGTCTGAGGTCTCGGAATTCATTCTCTCTCATGTACATTCGAATGTGACCTGCATCCCAGCTCCTCGCCCACTGTCAAAAAATTCCTTACCTGCTTTTACCGGCAGTGGAGAACATCTTGAAAAAAATCCACTCCCTTTTTTTCCAGATGAATAGAGGAGCAGATCTGTGCAGGAAAGGTCAGGCAGTCGCATCTGTTAGAGCAGAGACAGACTAAATTAAAGGATTAGTTCAACCAAAAATCATTTACTCGCCCTCCTGTCATTCAATACCTGTATGAGTTTCTTTGTCAGTTGAACATAAAGGGTCAAATTTATGCTTTTAATAATATACCAGTGACTTTTTCCCCTTGCAATTAAAGTTATACATTATGACTGGAGAATTCAAGCTTTAAAAAAAAAAAGAAGAATCAAAAGCATCATAAAAGTGGTTCATGAAAGTAATATTCCATGTCTGCTGAAGCGATATCACCAAATTTGTCACTTAATTTTAAGTTTTTATTATATATAAATACACTTCTGAGGCACATTTGGGAGCTACTACAAGTTGTATAGACTTAATATACTGTATTATCTTTATATCTCCATCAGTTAAAATTTTCCCATTGCACACCCACCCACACTCTCTATAACTTATACTCCCCATAATCACCTCACTATTTCATATTTGCACATTTAAAATTGTACACTACAACACTGCAGCTCTAATTCATCTTGAATTGTACACATCCACTGAATGTATACATTTGTAATTATGTTCACATCTATCTGCATACTTCTGATTATTAATAGCAACATGTGCATATATTCATCTATTGTAAGTTCATACAATACAACCTGTATATAACCTTCATAGTACATCCATCTGAAAATATTACCCATAGTTTTTCTATAATTGCTCTTTATAACTTATACCTACTACATATCCTGCACTTGCTGCCTTGCACTCCTGGTTAGACCGAAACTCCATTTCGTTTCCTTGTACGTGTGGAATGACAAAGTTAAATCTAATCTAAAAAATCTAATTTACTCCAACAAAAAAGTTCCATAAAAATATCACAAAGAGGTTTAAATGATTTTTTTTGCTCTATTCTAATGCTGAGATCACACTGACCGTGAAATTAAGTATTTGTGCAAGTAAATTAGATACAAAGCCAATGGAAATGCATGAATAGAGGTGAATTACGATTGCACATGTGGATGTGGAATGCGCAACGCATTTGTTGCAAACTTGCATTATTCGCCTTAAGTTTACAGAGCAAGTTCAAATTGAAGTGAAATGAAAAATTTGAGTAAGGGGAAAAACATCACACAAATAAGTTTGGTTTATTTATAAACTAATTTCGAGAAGATCACGTGCTTATGACTGAACACAGCTGGTACCACATCAGCTCTGCATATTGCACCAATCAGACGAATCCTGACACATTATAAATTACCAGAGCTTTCTACTCCAGTCATCTTTGTCTTGAAAATCCCCCCTTCCACCCCAACTCCTCCCCTTCTTTTATAGGGCAGCACGGTGACCCAGTGGTTAGCACTGTTGCCTCACAGCAAGAACGCTGCTGGTTAGGCCTCTCCTCGAGCTAGTCTGCATTTCTGTGTGGAGTTTGCATCTTCTCCCCATGTTCGCGTGGGTTTTCCCCGGGTTCTGCGGTTTCCTCCCACCGTCCAAAAAACATACAACATAAGTAAATCGACAACTCTTAAATAGCATCTTAAGGCAACCTAGTCAGATATATCTCAGCACGTTCACAAGCAGGGGGATTTCTCGAGACTCACTTGAGCTCAAACAGGGGCTCAAGGATATTCTGAGCTCAGGGCTCTCTCCTAGGACAGCATGCCAAATACGCTTTATTAACAATCATCAGAACTCTTGAAACTAGATTGAGTGATGCTGTGCTCCGTCATATACATTTGTGTAAAGAAATTGTACATAGCCAAGATCTATTTTCTTTCTCAAGATCTTTTTTTTTTCAAGGGTGTTCATAAGACTGCCATTAAACCTTTATAATCATGATATGACACGTCATGAATGTGGTAGAAGCTAAATTTGTCATTAAAATGTCATTAAATAATTTTTTTTGAAAGAGTAATGACACTCATTTAGTTTGTTCCACTGAAAATGTGATCAGAAAAAAATATTTATGACAATTTTAATGCCTCATGAAATCATGTTTATGACAGATTTATGACAAGCTATGATGTCTTGTTAATGTCAAGTTGTCATAACAAAGATAAAGACTTAAAATGACATAACTGAGCAAGTGACACTTAATACCACTTCTCATATGCATGCATACAATCTCATTCACATTCATGATGTGTCATGTCATGATTATAAAGGTTTCATTGCTTTAGAACCTAGTAGTCTTAGAACACAGCAAACAAGTCACTAAACCCCTTTCGCAGCCTTGAACCTCATTCATGTTCATAAAATGTAACCGAAAGTTTGACTCAGACATTTTTAGATGAGAAGTAATAAAGGCTTGGAGCGTCATTCTTTCATTTTAGTGTGAACTATTCCCTTAATGAACCACATTTCACATGAAACAGATATGAGTGTCCGTCCAGACTGCTGTCAGTATCGACAAGCCATTTCTCCTGTCACCAGATTCATTTTGTGGCTGCTTGACATCATGAAGTGAGTCAGTGTGTACATCTGTGTGCGTGTGTGTATGTGTATGTGTGTGTGTGTGTGTGCGCGCTTGTGCAGGAGGACAGCATTAGATCAATCACTTCTCAGCAGGCATTAGCTGTTATTGGTGTCAGAGCAGCAAGGTTAATGTCAGTGGCAAAGGCCTCGCTCTCAAAACCAGACTCTCGACAAGCTGATCAATACCATCTCTGTCACCTTGGAGCCTCTCTCTCTCTCGCATTCCTTTTTCGTCTTCTCATTTCTATTCCTCCTTTAACTCTTTCTTACTTTTCCATTCAAACACTTTTCTCACTTAGAGACGTACATACAGAAAAAAAAAAGATCTTAAAAGTGTAATAAAACAATGTTTATTTACTCACCCTCAAACCATTGGAGATATTGGCAAAGATTTTTTTTTCTTTAGTAGAACATTAATAATACTTTGACTTGAAACCGTGGTCATCGATGAATAAAATGCATGTCAACTGCTACCTGAACTTTGAGAGTACAAAAAAACCTCCAAAAGATTCAGGCAAAACCAAATTGGTCACACTTTACAATAAGGCCCCATTAGTTAAAATATTAACTAACATTAATGAATTATGAACAATTCTTCTGGAATATTTATTATTCATAATTCAACATGTACAAATGCATTAGTAAAATTTCAGTAACACTTTACAATAAGGTTCATTAGTTAATGCATTTACTAACATGAACTAATCATGAACAACACTTGTACAGCATTTATTAATCATAATTGAACATTTACTAATGCATTATTCACATCCAAGTCCATGCTTGTTAACATTAGTTAATGCGGCGGGAGTTAACATGAACTAACAATGAACAACTGTTTTTCATTGACTAACGTTAACTAACATGAACAAATACTGTAACAAATGTATTGTTCTATGTTTGTTCGTGCTAGTAAATGCATTAAATAACATTAACTAATGAACCTTATGGTAAAGTGTGACCAAAATTTCAAATTTATGCATATAGTGAACAAACGTACTAACAGTGAACAATTGTGTTTTCACTAACTAATATTAACAAATAATATATGCTACAATAAGTGTATCATTCATTGGTCGTTCATGTTAGCAAATACATTAACTAATGAAAGTTTATTGTAAAGTTTTACCACACAATTAAACCCCAAGGCTCCTGATAGAACATTAAGGGCTTATGACGTGAAAATATACAGTAGATCTGTCTAGGAAAATGAACATTTCCCCCTAAATTATAGTATTATCTTAATCCATAGTCCTGTCAAATGGTTCTAGCATATGTATGACTTTAATGTTTTGTTTTGTTTTTTATGTTAACTTTAATCTTTGGTGGCCTGAGGATGAGTAAACTAACATGTTTTGTCGTCGAGGTGAACTGCCACTTTAAAATTATTACCGTAAATTAAACTGTGTTGTATTGTGTGCTACAAAATCCACAGAATGCTACTGGGGTCATTAGTAGGCTCAGTTGTAAATGCACAGATTGCAGGAGCTACCAAAAACACATATTTATTTACAAAAAGCACTTACAACAGGAACTGGAACATCAAGCACAGGCAGGACATGGAGATGTGACAATACAATACCTGACAATAAGTGAACTGAAGTGGGGTATAAATACACAGGACATGATTGAACTGAATACAAACAGGGGAGAGACACAGGTGGAACTGATGAAACGAATGAACGGTGGGAAAACTGAACAAAGGAATCACATGGCACATAACACAACGCAGACACCAGACTACAACAACTGGCTGGTTTGCTTTTTGTATTGCATTATAAGGGTTTATTGTATGTGTTAAGATTTTGCTTGATTTATTGCCAATAAAACTCCCTCATACAGATCAATCTGAGTCACCTTGGAGACTGACTTGTCTTTCGTTTTTCTCATTTCCACTCATCTTTTAACTCATCCACATACTTCCCCCCCTCTCAGATTTAAATCCCACAAGAAGAAAAATGACAAATGAGATCTCTTTAATATCTTTTTTTTCATAGCAATGCAATTAAAAGAAGTGCAAATTGAGGCATCTGTTGAGTCTTTAGATCTTTCTTGAGCAAAAGAGTTTCAAAAGGGAGCTCAGAAAAGTTTTGGAGACAAAAATAAGACATTTCAGCATGAACTCTTGCTGCAAAAACAAAGTTTCTGGACTGAGACAAACATTAATTTACCCTGATTAACTTTATGAGGCAAAGCTGAAACTTCATTTTCCATTGTGTTTTTTTTTTAACACTCTCACACTCAGCCTTCTTTGTTGCCTTATATGAGCGCTTGTTTTGGTTTCTGTTGGTACTGTGGAACAGATTGCCTGTGTTGTCTTTGACTAACCTTCATTTTAACTACTTTGTGTTTTTATTGGCATAGTTTTTTAACGTTTTTTTGTAAACTAGCATTTTGGGGCCTCTAAAGACCACTGATTTAAATGAATGGCCTAAATGTATAAACAAGTTTGATTAAAACATACTGTAAACCCAAAAAGTTATGGTAACTGAAACCATTCGAGGAAATTTATTGCAACAAACCATTTAAGTCAATAAAAACTACATTTCTGGAGACCGTCAAATAGGTCCTGGTAGCTACGTTTTTGTTTTTGCTTTTTTTTGCAGTTTTTGTTTTCGCGAATCCATGAGAGGCCACTGTATACGCCTTTTGAGATCTCAAATTCTCTCGAGAGTGCCATTCGTGCCTGCTGCTTTCTCGTAAATCGGTCAGCTGGTAAGCACAAAAATGAGCGGCGTCATACCGCCCCAAAATGTTCATTTGAAAAAAGAAATAAAGCCATACTGTATGTACTTCTGGCTACATAATTCACGATCTCCAGAAACATATATAGGGCTACATTTTCAGAATGAGCCTATGAAGATTTAAGTTAAAAAATGTATTCTAATAAGTCACAGCAAAAAAAATCAGTGTACATTTAACTCCATTTGAGTTTAACTTAACACTCCTTGGGTGTACATATGACTCCCTCCATTTTGGAGTTAAAATAACACTTTCTAAAGTGTAAAATTTGTACATTACTCACAGAGTTGATTTTAACACAGTGTGAGTTTATTCTTACATCAAACTGGAGTGTGTGTTACCCTTCAAAGTGTTAATATATTACCTTTTTTCCTATATTATCAATGGATGTGTGTGACAGATAACAGTGATCAAATATGTTAAAAATAGTTTTAATTTATTAAATGCTCATTAATCTTTTCAGAAATATTTTCAATACATTCAACTCTTTGCATTTTAAAATGCAACAAGACATGTTTCTGGTTTAAGTAAAACACACTGGTTTGATCACCGCTTGCCCGAAAGAACTGGTTTGAGTAAAATGACTGGACCTCCCATCACTAGTGGGAAATACACTGCATATTGGGTTAACACCGAAAAAAAAACTCTTAAATATACGCTCTTTCACACTCGTGGATTCAAATGTACTCCGGTTTTCAAACTGAACAACACCAAAAGAAGTCACACTGTATATTTAACACTGGAATTTTTGCTGTGGTCGTGTGGACTTAATCCATTTAAGCAAACAAAGCAATTTGAGCACAGTAAAATCCAAAAAATGAAGAGAACTCAAACCAACTGAGTACTGTAAAACCCAATAAGTTAGTAGCTCAAACCGCTTAAGGAAACCTTAATTAGTATTAACTTAAGTATTAACTTTCAGTACAACGTTGAGTTAACTAAACTCATTTTATTTGATTAAGTTGACTGTTTTGTTGACTGGGTTTTACACTGTAGTTGTAAAGGTATTATTAGCTATATACAATTCATTTTCGACATGTTCTGTCCTGTTGATTTTACTTTATCTTTTTAAAAATTATTTTGTCAGTTTTAACAGGATACATTTTAATAAACACACACACACACACACACACACACATCTGGGTGATGTCTACCTATCCAACAGGGGACCTTCATAGACTGCAGAGACACTGAGTATGACTGCTGGAACACAGACTTTTAACTCACAATCTGACTTTATTTACATGCTAAACTACAGTATAACATTTTAAACATTTATATGCTATTAAATATTCTGATAGTGACATTTATTCACTTATTTTCCTTCGGCTTAGTCCCTTTATCAATCAGGAATGAACTGCCAACTTATCCAGCATATGTTTTTTTACACAGCAGATGTCCTTCCAGTCACATTCCAGTACTGGGAAACAACTATACACACTCATTCACACACATACACCATGGCCAATTTAGTTTATTTAATTTACCTATAGCACATGTCTTTGGACTGTGGAAAACTGGAGCACACAGTGGAAACACACGCCAACGCAGGGAGAAAATCTCCAAAACATGCAAACTCCACACAGAAACGCCAACTGACCCAGCTCGAACCAGCGACCTTCTTGCTGTGAGGCAAGCCACTGAGCCACCGTGTTGCCCCCTGATAGTGACATTAAATGCTAAATAATTTATTAATTTAATTTAATTGAGTGACATCTACTTATTCAGGGGACCTTAATAGACTGCCGGAACACAGATTTTTGCTCACAATCTAACATCATTTATCATTTAATGGTACATTATTTACATTATTTAACACACACACACACACACACACACACACACACGACTTTCATGTAATTCTCATCTCTATGTAATTTATTTACCTATTTGTTTGTTTGATTAAAATGCTATATTTTACCCATATTTCCTATCATAAATCAAATTATGCTAGGTAAAAAAATGTCATATTAACGATTGACCATCAGGACAAAATGGTGCCCTATTTTTCATCTCAGTACCATTTAAGCAAATCCTCATTTTCCTCTCTCTGTTTTTAATATGAATTATGCAATTACGTGGGTGTATTGATATGAAATCAGCTCACTTTGATCTCAGTTTGTCAACATTATAATATAGTATTAAAATATAGTATATTAATCAATATACTATATTTTATATTTAGTCAACATTCGAAGTGAGTTAAAAGTGCTTTTTAAAATTGTCCCAGGATAAGAATAGGTGTTGTTCAATAGTTTTAGGACAACTTTGTTGAAAGGTTATGATCCACTTTGAATGTTGACTACTGTATGTGTAACTTTTTTTCAATTGACGCTAAAGGGTTGACATATATACATGTTATAGCACAAATGTATGCACATCTTGAAATGATATCCATCTGTTCCTAAAAAAATGCCTGAAAATCAGCATGTGCAATCTGACAGTGATTTATCACATTCAGTATCTGCTTTCTCATTCAGGCGCAGCTAAACCGAATAAGTAACAAATTGCATACTGTAAAACAATAATGTGATATGACTGAAGAATATTTGCAGCTGTCTTCAGAGATGACCTAAAAATATCTCATTAGCATGAGCGTGCAGTGTGTTAACATGTTCTCTGGATAATTCAGTGATTCCCTGCAAACTAAAATTGCTGAAGACAAAATGGTTCAGGGCTTCAGAAACAAGGCTTACGGGATGCTTTTCCAGCTTGTAAGAACATCTGTTCCAGTTACAGCAGGCAGGAGAATCCGAGAGCGCTCGACTCGCCATCATAGATAAGTTATGTAAGAAAATGGTGCAAAAAAAGGAAAGAGACAGAAAGAGCTGAAACCCCTCAGCAACAACAGACTCCTGATTACCCTACACTTCTACATCAAAGTGCGGCAGATGGAGAAAGAGAGAAGGAGAAAGAGATAAAGAAAAGCAGAAGGAAGTGATTATTGGCCTTTTCTAACACCTGCTATCAACATCTGTCCTGAGGTGATCTTATCACAGTGGTCAAGTGGACATTTGAGACCAAGGAGGTCTGTAATATCTATTAAGCTAATGATAGCACTGTCATTTATCTCACAGGATGCTCCAAGATCACAGCTCTCAAACACAAGGAAAATTAATTCACTGCATGCTTTATTTCCATATAAAAATATGTCATTGCCTGTTAGTATAATGTCAGGATACATGTGGGTGGGTGGATGGATGGATGAATGGATGGATAGATGGATGGTTGGACTTATGAATGGATGGATGGACGCAGGGGTGAATTGATTTATAAATAGATGGACGGATGCATGTACTGATGGATGGAGGGATGCAGGGATGGATGGAGGTATGGATGGATGGATGCAGAATTGAATGGATTTATGAATAGATGAACAGACAGATGTACTGATGGATGGAGGGATGCAGGGATGGATGAAAGGATGGATGGAGGTATGGATGGATGGATGGTTGGATGGATGCAGGGATGAATGGATTTATAAAAAAGATGGATGGACGGACGTACTGATGCATGGAGGGATGAAGGGATGGATGGAAGGATGGATGGAGGGATGCGTGGATGGATGGATACAGGGATGCATGCATAGATGGATGGATACAGGGATGGATGGATGGATGGATGGATGGATGGATGGATGGATGGATATGAGGATGCATAGATGGATGGCCAGATGGATGGATGAATGGATGGATGGATGGATACAGGGATGGATGGATGCAGGGATGGAAGGATGGATAGATGGATGGATGGATGGATGCAGGGATATATGGATTGATGCAGGGATGTATGGATTGATGCAGGGGTTTTGTACCATAATATACAACACCAACACAGACAATATCACCTCAAACTAATAAAAATGTCAATAAAAGTCACCAAGCTTTTCAATATCAAAAGCTTTTGGAGAACGTTCAAGGTCTCATAATGCAATTCAAAAGCATAATTAAGTGAAAAAACTTTAGATATTTTTTTACAATGTACTCTTAACTACACTGAATAAATGATTTATACAAAATTGACGCAAACACTTTATTGGCTGAATTAAAACAAACAAAAATAATTTAGTAATGTTCAACTTTATTTGTTTGTTTAAATTCAGCCCAAATATATTGTTTGCAACCACTTAGCTTAAAAAAAATAAAATAAATGCAGTTAATCATTTTTTCAGTGAATTATTAAAAACTAACATCTAAAAAACTTTAATCAAACAGCCAATTTGAGTGCATGTTGTGCGTTATATATAGTTATGTAATGTTATATAATATATATATTATGATTATAATTTTTTTTTACAAAATTTAATTAACTTTATTTATTTTAATTCAATTAAATTTAAGCAATGTTTTTTACTTCAATTGTTTTATTTTTCATTGCTGACCATGATTTTAACATCAGACATAAATCGGGAAATCCCTCAAGTGAGGAGGAGATGACAAAAAAAAATGTAAGCGCTGATACATGTAATAGCAACAGAAATAGAAGAAAAATGGCCACCGCCAGGGAAAGAGGGGTCTTAAAGTAAAGGAGGAAATTTAAAAAAAAAGAAATAAGAAGGAACATTGGGAAGAGGAGCAAGCAAAAACGCTGCATGTACAAGAAGATCCCGAAGTGCTGTGAAATTCAGAAATTGAGACATAGAGTGAGAGAAATACCCCAAAACTGTGTTTTGCCCAGGGGCAAGAAAACCAAATGGATTATTTCCCCAGGAAGCTTCAACACGGTGTCTGTACACAGTCTAAGCCTGTCCTGACAGATGTCTGCACAAGTCTCTCTCTCTCTCTCTCCCTCTCTCTATCTATCTCTTTCTGACTCTACTGCTTTTCCTTCTGCATCTCTTGCATTTCTCTCTCTCTCTCTCTCTCTCTCTCTCTCTCTCTCTCTTTCTCCTCAGAGGGCAGGCTGACTTGGGAGCGTATGTCTTCATTAAGACAGCTGTCAGGTCTAGCAAGTGGAATGGTAGAGGGAGAAAAAAAAAGAAAGAGGGAGAACTTCAAAGGCCTGTGAGCTGTGTCCCGGAGGATCCTGGGTGAGCACAGTCTGTCTCCTGCTGAAAATCTCACTTTACCCACATGCCGCTGTTTGTTCTGCTCCATTCTGTCTGGTCTGACACAAACGTCTTCAACAAGCCCATCTCAGGAAATAATAAGCCCAGGAGATCAAACGCATCGATCTCTGGCAGCTAATCACTAAAGCTCCTGTTTTAGAGCTGTAACAAATAATTAGACGTGAAGAGAATCTGACAGCTCTTTGTACCGTATTTTCCTCATTCCTTCACAGTGTCAGCTGTCCTGAAGCTTAAATGTGGATTTCATAATTGTAGTTCTTATAAATGTATTGTATTTATTTTAATTGATTCATTTATAATGTATAATGATTTATATAAATGCCTATTGTAAATCAAATTTGCAATATTAGGGATGAATATAGCTATTAATCAATAGTTTGTTAGTTTTGTTAGTGGTTATGTTATTACAATACTCTAGCTTCTCATTTGTGTTGGTTTTATCAGCATTTTAATGCTACATCTTCACTTAAGCTTGATGCATTTTCACTATTTTCCTACATTGCTACAGAAAATGCTTGTGTTTCTGTACTGAGGATGAGTAAAACTCCTTGCATTCCACTGACAAAAAAACTGAGAGTGAACTGTTTGTACTGTACAAGCTGACTTTGACTTTTAACAAGGCTATCAAACCAAACAAAATAACAATGCCGTGCAATGTGGTCCAATATCTTGCTTTGGGGTAAATGGGTCACATGACTGCTAACAATAAAAAAAGTATTTGGAAATTTAAATACACTTTAAAGGTCCTGTTAAGTCCTTTGAAATGTGATTTTTTTTTATTCAATGTTTGACGTAATCTCTACTGAAAAACTTTTTGAAAAACAGCCAATAGTGTTTAGTTCTATCCTGGCTCTGATAGTGAGAGTGGTTGAGCTCAAGCATATCAAATCAAAAGCAAATGAGAAGCGTCTTAAAGGGTGCGGGACATGTCAGACACTAGAGAGCATTTGATTAGTCAAGATTTGATGAAAAGCTGAAGTTTGAGGTGACGTGGCAAAAACACTGATCCATTTTGGCGGAAGATAAACTACAAGCTTTACATGTTTATATGTGTATACATGTTACATGTTTTATATCTTCTAAACGCTAATTTTGTCATTGTTTTGCACCACACTAGCTTATAGATATCCTTGAATTCTAAAATACTGATACTAACATCTAAAAAACGTTATTTTAATAGCTGAAGCTTCATGCATGAATTAAATGCATCAAAAAACAAATGATTAATATTAATGATTCAAATAAAATTATTCTTGGCAAACGTTGGTAAAACCAACATTATAGAAAAAAATATATATAATAAAACTAAATACTAGTTAATTTAAATAAAACTGCATTGCCACAGTATACATTTGTAAACTCAACTGTTTATGCTTAAATTAATATAGTGTAATTCAATTTTTTTTTACTGTATGGGACTACAAAATGACAAATGAATCAATAATAAAATATCACAAAACATAAATAAATAAATGAATACATACATACATACTTTAATCACTACACTCTCAGAAATAGAGGTACAGGAGCTGTCACTGGGGCAGTACTTTTTCATAAGGTACATATTTGTACCTGAAGGGTCCATAGTGGTACCTCAAAGGTACTTTTTAGGTACATTTATGGTCTAATACCCTTGATGTACCACTGTGGACTCTTTGGGTACAAATATGTACCATTTGAAAAGGTACTGCCCCAGTGCCAGCTCCTGTACCTTTATTTCTGAGAGTGTAGAATTTTTCTCAACTTGAAATTAATTTCATCTGTTTTTAACAAAATTGATTCGAAAATAATTCTAAACCAATTTTTTAAAATTTATTCATTCATTTATTTTCCTACAGCTTAGTCTCTTTATTCAGTAGGGGTCACCACAGGGGAATGTTTTACACAGCGGATGCTCTTCCAGCTGCAACCTCCATACACACTCATTTACACACATACTGTACACTACGACCAATTTAGTTTATTCAATTCACCAGTATAGTGCATGTGTTTGGACTGTGGGGGAAACCTGAGCAACTGGAGGAAACCCATGCAAACACAGGTGCAAACTCCACACAGAAATGCCAACTGACCCAGCCGGGACCTTCTTGCTATGAGGCGACAGTGCTAACCACTGAGCCCCTATTTCACCCTTAATTTTATTTATTTTTATCATAATTCCGTGTTTGTTCTCAGTTTAAGTTATTAGCTTTGAAACACAACTTATGGAGATTATTGACTTTCAGTTTCTTATAGTATAAGAATATTGAGGAAAATATACATTTTTATATTTGTATATTTTAAAATAGTATGAAAAATAGTATGAAAAAAATAAATAAATAAAATAAACCAAAATGTATTATTCCAATATGTCCTACATTTATATTAAAACAAAAAGTTCAATTCTATTTTAAAAATGTTCAAACTGAATATGCTAGACAATTATTGACACAAACAACCTCAAGCCGATGCATCTGTCGGTTCCAGAAATGTTCTGGAAAGTGAACTGGACCTGGTGTTGAAAGGTGAAAAACAAAAGACCCGGAGACATCTTTGGCCTCTTGGCAATGTCAGCAAACACTCCAGTGAGCAGCCAACATCAAACAAATGCATCCTGGGGCTCGGACAGGTAATCTGTCTTCCTTGGACCTTCAAAGGGTCCGGTCAGGAAGCCCTGCCGTCCCGCCGCCTGGAGAGGCACGTTGGAGGCCGGGTATACAAACTGAAAGGCAGAGAGATGGATGTGAGGGTTTTCGCAGAGGCCCGCAGTGCTGGAACTGGTCCGAATGGGAGAATTGGGGGTTCAATTAGTATCAGATGACATTGGCTGGTGGTGACAGGTAGGGTTAACCATACTGGGTATTAGGGCTGAAAGAGGGAACAGGGAGCACTCATCAGGGTCAGAGATGTCTATGTGCATCACTGTGCTATACAGACGTGTGAAATTGCTGGATGTCTAAACATCTGGACAGGCAGGAGCGAGAGCCACAATATAGACCATGTATTTATACGTTTATAATTTTTGGTGCATTTAAACAAAACAGTTTTATTAAGCAGTTTCATTTGTTAAAATAAGAGCTTAGTCAACTAATATCTTAATGAATAGAAAGATAATGCATTTCAGTTGTTGACAAATATATAAACCAAAAAAATGTTGCAAAATTTTCTCTTGGTTTTTCATGTTTATTAAAAATTTATTTAATATTTATTCCTAAAATATTAATTTGGATGTATTAAGTTTTGAATTGTGATTTTGTTTGTTGTTGTTGTTAGATTAGTTTCGGTTTTGCTCTGGTTGACTAATGTATATGCAAAATTATAGCATTGTAAGGGCATCCTACAGAAATATTAATTTGAGAAATATGTAGTTTAAGTCATAATTTTTAGCCACCCCTTTGATTTTTATTATTATTATTTTTAAATATTTCCCAAATGATGTTTAACAGAGCAAGGAAATTTTGTCTGATAATATTTTTTTCTTCTGGAGAAAGTCTTATTTATTTTATTTCAGCTAGAATAAAAGCAGTTTTTATTGTTTTAAAAACCATTCTAAGGCAAATTTATTAGCCCTTTTAAGCAATTTTTTTCAATAGTCTACAGAACAAACCATCATTGTACAATAATTTGCCTAACTACCCTAACCTGCCTAGTTATCCTAATTAACCTACTTAAGCCTTTAAATGTCACTTTAAGCTGTACAGAAGTGTCTTGAAAAATATCTAGTCAAATATTATTTACTGTCATCATGGCAAAGATAAAATAAATCAGTTATTAGAAATGAGTTATTAAAACTATGTTTAGAAATGTGTTGAAAAAATCTCTTCTAAACAGAAATTGGGGAAAACAAACAAACAGGAGGGCTAATAATTCAGCTAATAAATATATATGCAATGTTGAATTGCATCTAGTTTAAGGCAACAGATCATCTACTTTTATAATATTTATGTAGATATGCTTTGTTTGTTTTTTTTAAACTTGCCTAAATGTCAGTTGCCATCAATTAGCTGCATTGTTAGACCGGTGTTTCGGCCTCTGACTAATGTGCTGTGGTCTTCAGTATGTGCAATGGAAGTGCTTTCTGCAAACAGACTCTGACTTTTTTTTTTTTTTTCAGTATTACACACTTCATGTGTTCTTGTATCAACAGTTCCCATTGTTGTTACAGTACTCAACAATGTTCATGGGTCTGCAGTCTGTGACAATCATTTTATTGATGGAATGAGTTTGCTTTGCTGTTGTTGTTTTTTTATTTGACAGTATTGCACTGCTGCACATTCAGTGTACTTCGATGCACATAACATAGCTGGTTGACTCTGTATTGGCATTAGCATTTTGCTAACATCTGCAAAAATAAAGTTTGCCTCGAAGATGGTACTTCAAACTTGTTGTGGATCAGTGGAAAGACAGTTCATCACTACAATAAGATTACACAACTTTGGTTTCATCCAAACTTCAATCTGTAAGCTGTTCAGCACACCTATCATGTCATCACATATTGTCATATTATCTATCACACAGTGATGTGGCTGCGATGACCGGCAAGAAGCTGGGGTCAAACCTTATCAAATCAATTATTTGTGTTAAATAAATATTAACGCATTAACCTTTTCAGATTAATCACATGCATTCATGTGTTAACATGCTAACATTGACTATCAATAATATATTAAACTAGTGATTTCAATAAAAGTAAATAAATTAATAAACAACATTTTAAAAAAATAATTGTAATAGGGTACATTTTATCACTCAAAAAAAAAAACATTCTAGGTCTTGAGTTCATTAAATAATGAAACACTGCATTATTGCCCTAGCACTAAATTACCATTCCATTTTTTATGCATTGAAGATAATTTTATTAGACTTTTTGTTTGTACTTAAGTGAGAATGTTTAGGTGAATTAAAAAAGGGGCAGAAGGAATTTGTGTAAAACTTTAGCCCAATAACATTGAAAGTAATCAAGCAAATCGCTTCTCAAAACACCTCCTGAACGCATGAAAGGAATACAAATAAAACAAATACTATTTCAATGGTTACCAGTTTCCAGCATTTTTCAAAACAGCGTCTTTTATGTTCAACAGAAATAAAAAAGAAACTCAAACAGGTTTGTGACAAGTGACGACAAGTGACAGAATTTTCAGTTTTAGGTGAACTTGAACACAAAGAAACCCAGATGACCAGAGACAACATTATTACAACATATCATGTGTTACTCACTGATGAGAAAGCTCTATAGTACACACATACAGTAGTGTGAAAAAGTGTTTGATGTCATATTTTTTTGCATTTAAATATTAGACAAAAATAACACAAGTAAACACAGCATCAGGTTTGAAATGAAGGCTTTTGTTTTTAAGGGAAAACAAAATAGAATAAAAAAAAAAAAAACTACATAGCCCTGCGTGTAAAGGTGTATGCCCCCTAAACCTAATAACTGGTTGGGCCACCCTTAGTAGCAACTACTGCATTCGATCATTTTCGATAACTCGCTATTAGTCTGTTACAGCTCTGTGAAGGAGTTCTGGCCACTTCATCATGCAGATTTGTTAAAACGTTGCCACATTGAAGGGTTTTTGAGCACAAACTGCTTTTTTTAAGGTCATGCCAAGGCATGCTAACTGGATTCAGGTCAGGACTTTGACCAGGCCATTCCAAAGTCTTAATTTTGTTTTTCTTCAGCCATTTCGAAGTGGATTTGCTGGTCTTCTTTGGATCATTGTGCTGCAATTCTTTTTTTTCCACACAGGGCTATGTAGTTTTGTATTTTGTTTTCCAATAATAATTAAAAACATTCGTTAAAAAATCTCGGTAACACTTTATTTTGATGGTCCGTTTGTTGATTTTTGAAGTTACATTGCAACTAATCCTCATTAGATTATAAGTACACTCTTATGTTGGGGTTAGGGTTGGGGTTACGGGTAGGGTTAGTATAAGTTAACATGTACTAGCAAAATTTTTTATAGTCAGTTAAACGTCTGTTGGATGTCTGTATCAACAAATATTAAGTAGACAGTCTACTAACACTCAAATGGACTATCAAAATAAAGTGTTACCAAAACCACATGATTTGTTTACTTGTGTTATCTTTGACTAATATCTTTGACTAGTACTTAAATTTGCTTGATGATCTAAAACTGAAAAGCGTGACAAACATGCCAAAAAATTTGCTGTCTGATGTATGAAATTCTATTCATCTATTACAGTGACTTAAGCATCAAAATATTGCAAGTAACTCACATCTCTGACATTATCCTGCATTGGTGTGCTACAGAATCTGATGGCCATAGAAAACAGATGTCCTTTATCTTTGGCACTTTAGTGTAACGAAGAGCATATTTTGTCTAAGCAGCGTGTCATGCATGAGAATGGGAAGCATTTACCATAATAGCATGTAGTTTGGAGTGGATCTCCTCTCAGCCGTTATCTCTGTGGATCCAGACTCCAGCTTCCTTCCTTTAGTCAGCTTTATCCATTCCTGCCCAGAGCCAGATTGTCCATCTCATTGTCCAGTATAGTCATCCGCACAGTTCCTTCAGCCAAAAAAGCCATTCACCTGTAAACATTCACATACAGTAATCAGAACAGCGAGAGCTCAGTCCAGGACACTTAATTCATGCTAATTTGACTGTTTAGAGGCATCACAATGCTCCCGGGCGTCAAAGACAAGCGTATGCGTTCGCTAAGAAGCATGAAATCAATTGCACACCACCTTTGAGCACTCTTGCACCGCCGTGGGAAAACAACACATGCGGAGGTCTGCGCTATTATGCTATTTACTTTTCCAATTTGCTTTCAACAGACAGGTGCATGATTGCCATGGGAGCCTTTAACAGCTTCACCTATTGGGCATAAACGGGTTTCGAATGTCCAGTATGACCCTTTGGTATGGACTGAGGTTGTTTGACATCAATTGGTTTGATTACTGTGCAAGATTTTTTCAAAACTCTTGAGTGCATATCAAGAAAAGGCAACCAAAATCATCATGAATACTGGACTATGGTTCATGAACGCCTCTAGACAAATCAAATGGTGTGAAGAAAATTTATCTTGCTTTGTATGTTGTAACCAAGAGAATTTGCACTGCCTCCAGGATGAATCAAGTGATAAAATTGTCCGGTAAATGAATGAAGGAAAGTTGAACACTTCAATGTACTAAATGTTGGCTCAGTGCTTAGCTGCCTTTGTGGTTTACACAGGGTTTTCGAAGAATGGAATAAGAAAATATCCAGTGAGTGACTGGTGTGGAGATGAAAATGCAGAGGTCAGAAGAGAATGACTAGAATGGCTAATGTTGACAAAAAGATACAATCGAGGTCTGCAGAAGAGCATTTTTGAACATGCAATGTGTTAATCCCTGATGCAGATGAACTACAGTACCAGCAGAAAACACATGTACCACCTCTGACAGCAAACAACAGCAAACTAAGGCTACACGGTATAACCAAAATTGGACAAAAGAAATTTTTTTAAAAAGATTTAATGATGTTATGAATCTCAATTTTGGCATTCAGTAGGGTCCGAATTTGGCGTAACCAACATCAAAGCATGGATCTATCCTGGTTGTATTAACAGCTCAGATTGGTGGTGGCAGGATACTGGAGGATATTTTGGGCCCTTTAGTGCCAGCTAACCATGCCCATTCCTTTATAACAACAATGTTGAATGACTACTTTCTTGAAAATTGACAATGTGTTCACAATCCAGGGCTAAAAAACCGATTGATTAGATTTACGATTTTTTAAGGTAATGGGTTGCATTTAATATATATGGGCTGAATTAAAAATAAAAAATATAACAAAAAAGTTGAACATCACTAAATTTAATTTGTTTACATTCAGGCCATATAAATTGTTTGCAACCACTTAGTTAATCTAATGCATCTATTTTTTTTTTCAGTGTAGAGCCCCTCTGGTGGAATGAAAGATTAAGGGACTTTGGGAATTTGATGTGAATTTGATGTGACTGTATCATGCTGTCATGTGAATATAGAATCAAATCTCAGAGGATTTTCTAGCAAACCTTGTTAAATTTTCTTGTTAAATCTATGGCACAATGAACTTATGGTGCTTAAAGGAGAATGTTTGTCTCTGCTGGCATTAGCAAGCTGTACCTAATATGGTGACCACATTTGGTAAAAAAAAAAAAAAAAAAAAAAAGTCCCTTATTTTGATTAGCACTTAAGTCATTAAAGTAATTCTCTAAACCTCAGGTCTTATTGAACAAAAAACAACGCAATAAGATCTACCACTTTTTTTACTTGGTTGCATCGTTCCATTTGGCCCCGAGGCATTGTCTCAAACTCAAAGCCGTCTCAACTTAGATTCCAGTACACTATTTCACCCCCCATTTATTCCAGCAACCAACCCAATGCACCAAAGTACCATCACACGAATCGCCCTGAAGATATGATCATTCTGCTATTGCACTGCATTATTGAATCTTCCATTAGCAGTATTAAAAGAATAGGTCACCCCCAAATTACAATTCTCTCATTTACTCAACCTCATGTCATTTCATATATATATAAAAATTATTTATTCTTTTTTTTTTGCTTTGGCAGATAAGAAAAATAAACTTCTAATTTGCTCATTTTTAATAGTTAATGAGTAGTAGGGTTTATAGTATTAGAATTATGCATTTTGTTATGTCTGTGGCTTTTAAGGACATAACAAAAACAATCACACCCAAGAAAGCCATCATTTTAAACAAATGAAAGCAAAAACTATGTAAATGTAGCACTAAGGAATCAGTAGTGCTTTAGATGCATGTGTATGCACGAATATGTAATGTAGTACAGCAATTTTGGATGCATAAAAATAATTAAATATAACAAAACAAATATATAGTCCAGTCCAATGCAGCAGCCCACTTCTAAATGCCAGCCCTATGATTTTGAAGGATCCAAAGCAGCCAATGACAGGTTATTCCCAAAGCAATTAGGTTTGAAGGCGGAGCCAACCCTCAGTCTTGACCAGAGGAACTCCACTAACTCATAGGACATTTCATATGTAGAATAAGATCATGCAGAATATATAAGCATTAATTAACAGCCAATCTCTTAGTAACCATTAAGTAATAAGCCACTAGTTTAAATTAGACTTGGTTCCTATGCTAAATTGTTACTGTTATTTTATTTATTAATTTATATAGTAAAAAACATTTGTTGTGTGTATTTCATAGAAGCAAAGTCCCTTTAAGGCAAGTATTTCACTCAGCGGCCATCTTTGAAATGCCCCTCAGGAAGTGTGCTTGGACATTCAGTCTGAATGGGGAAACATTAATCAGAATCAGAATCAGAATCAGTTTTATTGCCAAGTGTGCTTCACACACACAGGGGTCTTTTGCGGTGCAGTAGTTGGTGTACAGGGAGAAGAGCAGTGGGGAGAGAACACATCCTTGGGGGGCACCAGTACTGATGGTGCGGCTGTCAGACATGATTCATGTCAGACATAAATTCTCCAAAACGGTTAGCCAACCTTACAAATGCATTGCATATTTGGAATTACCAATGAAATTAAACAACAACTGTCTCATAATTCTTATTTCTAAACATTCAAATCCAACAAAATCAGCATTTTTTCAGGTTGCCCAAGCTAGAGCGCATGTGCACTGGAAAACAACAAGATCACAACACCAACCTCATTTATGGCTGTTCTACACTTTATCATCCTCTGGACAATGCTTCATCTGATCCTGCTGCTCTTCTGAAGTAAATCACAACTTGGTCTTGATGGCGATACGCCTCCAGAAATGAAAGTCACTCTTTGTTTACAAGTTTGTGGGCGTTTGAGTAGTTTCTACTGTCATGTGATGTGCTTTGACAGGACTGACTGTACCTCGTGTTCGTTTTATACAGATTACAAAACCAGAAAACGTTTGTTTTTTAAGTGCACTTGGTTCATTTAAAAGTACAGATTTCAAGCTTTATGTTGACATATTTTTTATGTCTATGAAGCAAGTATTAACTCAGATTCAGGTGTGTTTGTTGACCACATAAACTGTCGTAAAATTACACGTCTGGTCTGAGCTTCTCTCCTGGAGAATCCTCAGTTTATAGCAATCGATGATTGGCTCCCATGCTAGTAGGCGGGGCTTCAGTCGCCATATTGACAGTTACACTTTTCCCCATTCCAAACTATACGAGTGACACGTCTTGTGTATTCTATAGTCTTTAATAGAAGTCATTAAGGAGGAGTAAATTGTATATTTTTGGGGTGAACTATCCCTTTAAGCTATACACACACATAAACACACAAACACACCACTCTTTGTTTTCTCGTACCTCTCCAAACACTGGGACCAGATTGATAGTGAGCTGTCTGCAAACAGCTTTCCCTCACCCAGCGCAGTCCAGCAGACCTGCGGTTTGATCTGTTTGACTTGAACCCGCACACATCCCCTGTGAACAGGCAAAGTACCTCTCCCGACACTGCTTTTTCAAAGCAGCCCACAAAATTTCCTAGTTACTACAGACCAACAGCTCCTCCTAAACCCGTGAGTGCAGTGGTGTGGGCGGCCGGGGCATTGGGCTGGTTGGTGTGGGATGTGGCTAAGTGTGGTGGATCCTGGCAGGCAATGCCGTGTCGGGGAGGAGAACTGGAGGGCCTGCGGTTTGGATTGCTGTGGATGAAATCGGAGAACCTCTGGCATTCAGCACGCTCTCTCTCCCTCTCGTTCCTCGTCCAATTTTCCTTCTATCTCTCGGTCTCCTTGGTATCCTTTTCTGGTCTGTGTTTCATAACCTGCTCTATCTTTCACATAGGGTCACAGACGGCCAACGTGATTCCGCTGCTCTGCCCACCGCATTCAAAACCTGGACAAGAAAATAGTTTTTGTCTCAGTAGCTCTCATTTTCGCGATTGTATGTGCGCGCTGTCTTCATTAGTTGTGCAGCGGAGTGAGGTGCGTGCTGAAAAGCGCGAATTAAATCCCTCTTTGTGTGTTTTGCAATGAAGTTTGGAGAGCTTTAGAGTGAGATTGCTTTGTGTATATTCAAAGGCATCATGGGTAAGAGGCTATAGCCATGCCTAAACACTAACCCTCCTCATTAGACGGTGGCCTCTCGGGAGTAAAGAGAATGAGCTCGCAGAAAGAGTAGGTAATGTAATCTTCTCTGGCCAATAACCTCTCTAATAGACAATTGAAGTCTATTTTCTCATTTCCCTCTTTCTTCTCTATCTCACTGGCCTGGCTCTTTTTTTCTCCTCCCTCTTCGTTCTCACTTACGAAAACAAAATAACCTAATAAAATAAAAAATGCACTTTCGTTCTTCTCGCTCCCTCCCACACATCCTCGCTGTTTGCCCAACAATACTGTAGAAATTGTATTCACTAACCATATTTGGGCACATATTTGGTGTCAATATCAGCATGAGCCGAAACAGGATGTTATGAACACGTTTGTGGCCACTGAATGAAAAACAACACTCAGACAGGCCTAGATCATTCTCTTGGGCAAACATCAACCTCTGAACGAAGTATTGATCTGATCTCTTTTTCTTCTTTAGGCAGTGGTTGTTATTGACAGGATGATAGCAACTGGCCGAAGTCTAGCAAAGATGCGGAGACAACCGTTAGTAGAAGGTTAATGAGTAATGGCACATCGTTTCCCATGGCTGTGACCAGTGCTGGGGAAATGGCATTATTTTGTTATGCTGAACGTGAACATACTGACATAATTCTGTATGTCATTTCTGATACATTAAAGCCTGTGAAAATTCAACATTGTTCCACTTGCTTATTAATCATTAAGTAAAGATTGGTCACTAACACAAACAAACAATTGAAGAAATCTTATAGAAAACTAGCAAAGTGCGCTAAGATCACAGAACCTGACTTATGTAGTGAGAGTCTGTATTGAAAAAGTGCAGGAAATTAAGAAACCAAATTTGTCAAACATTATCAGGCATTAAAGTTTTTTTTTGAGCTGTTATTTGGGCAAACCAAAGTTGCAAAAGAAAAAAGAATAAAACACTGCTTACAATTTTGATCAACACATATTTAAGAAAAATATACTTTGTAAAGAGCTCTTACTCATTTTCGTTTCTTATATTTCAATTAAATGTTCATTTTGCTCATTTTTAACATGAAAATAAAAAGATAAACAGCACAGATTTCTTTCCCTAGCTTTTGTTGCTCATATTCATCAAGGGGGCCAAAACATTTGACCACAACTGTCTAAATGGCAGCAAAAAACATGCACTGTTTGTGGCATTTTAAAAAGTGTGCTACAAAATTTTCACTGATTTGTCAAGTTGTTTTTCATGTATATATAATTATTTTTTAGGAGTTTTCATTGATAGGAGAGTGGAGATGTACATACAGGAAAGTGTGGGGAGCAGAAGTAGGGGAAGGATCGGCGAAGGATTGTAATCCAAATTCTCCAGTATCAGAAAATTGAAATTAGTCAGCTTTATTATCAGCATACATTCCATTTTCTGTCTGTTGAGCACATGAACCAACACAAGTATTACATGTACAAAGCATTTAACATTTAAGAGTCTGAAAAAAAATGTTTCCTACAATTGTTTCTTGTGTGAAAAGGAAAGTTTAGTTTGATTAAAAGTTGGATGCAATTGCACTGTTATTGTGGCTCATTTAAATAGGCATAGACACTGCCATTTGAACTTGGTGCACACCAACATCCAGACTGAGACCACAGCAAAAATGGACCTTGATTTTACAAACAACCTCTGGTATGGATACACTAAAATATGAACACAACATGTGTTGAACTAAAGACATCTTAATCAACCAAAAAAAGTGTTTTGATTTCACAAGATGCAGCCATAAATATGTGTGGCATCAGAAATGCAGAAAAGAAATTCCTGGTTTAGACTTATATACACATTTTTAATATAGCCATGAGTTCTTATCTGATAAAACAGCACCACATGCACAAACAACAAGCACTTTAAGTTTTAAGCTGCAAACACATCTCTTAAAAGTCAATCAGTCTGTAGTGTAGACAACATGCGGACAATGTAATACATATATCTATAATTTGCACTGTACTAAATAAACACAGCTGAAAATGCACCCTTTTTAGCATATTTTAGAACATATATTCCCAATTTGCAAGGATGACTTTTGAGAAATAGCCAACCCACAGACTTTGCAATGCAAAAATAAAGTAATGCAAAATGTGTTACCACTTTCCATAAAAATGATGTAATTAGTAACTTTTTCAAGCAGTAATGCAATAATTTTAAAGGCAACATTCCCCAGCAATCCTGTATCTGCTTCATATTATTACACTAGACTTCATTTCCCTCCTTTTTTCTACTTTATAAATAACCTTATTACATCCAGGACATCTGATTTGTCTGTTTAATCCAGTTGGTGGCACGACACCTATGATATCATATA
This sequence comes from Danio albolineatus, assembly GCA_903798035.1. Classification (NCBI taxonomy): domain Eukaryota; kingdom Metazoa; phylum Chordata; class Actinopteri; order Cypriniformes; family Danionidae; genus Danio; species Danio albolineatus. The sequence goes on along the minus strand of CAIGQQ010034181.1, from coordinate 756,179 downwards.
GGAACAATTTGTAGACACTAAAACAATAGTAAATTGTCAGCTTGATCTCATTAAGCAGTCAGGAGACTTCAGATGTAAACACGAGGGCTCTTAAAGGCCATGTTTACCCAGGCTCAAAGCCCCGCTGCACTCTTCTCCCATCCCGCTTTTTTTTTCTGTTCAGGTGTTTTATGAGGCACCAAAGCAAATTTCATTATGAAGCGATAAAAGGCCTCTCACATTGTCGGCGTGATTTCTGCAAAGTAAATGGTTCACCGACCGACAACAAACGGAAGACTTCACGCACGGCGATTAGGTATTGTGTGAGAGTACGAAAAGCTATTCAAAGAACGTGAGCAGCATGACTGAGCTGGAACACATGGCTTGAAACACACCGCTCAGCTCTATTTACATATCAAGTTCAAAGTTCAAGTGGAAAAGCTCTCGATTCCTGAATATTTTGTCTTGGGATTATTCCACCCTCCAAAGGTATCTGCTGTTTGATATTAAACCAAGAGCGGATGTGTTTGCATTTTAAAGGAACACTCCACGTGTTGTGAAAATATTTAAGCTCATTTTACAAGTCCCCTGCAGTTAAACACTTATAAATACCATTTTTTATCATCTATTCAACCGATCTCCGGTTCTTTCAGCACTTTTGGTTTAGCATAGCATAAATCACTGAATCGGATTAGACCATTAGCATCGTTTAAAAAAATATTCAAAAAAGAGTTTTGCTATTTTTGCTTTTTAAAGCTTGACTCATCTGTAGTTATATCATGTAGGCATGGGTCTGTATAAGATTCTGACGGTATGATAACCTTGGATAAAAATATCACGGTATATATCACAGTTTCACAGTATGACAATATTTTGTTTACTGCTCTAAAATAGACTTCTAAAATAGCTTACCTAAAATAGTTAACACAATATATTTTACTTTGAGAAACATTTTAAATATTTTGGAGCAGTAAACATGTCAGGCTAAATAATTTAAGTGAATCATTGACTTCTGCTGTCTTCAATAGTTTCAAAAACACAGATATCTTTACAATTTACACATAAAAAAATAAATAAAATGTAAACAAAAAACCTTACACATACCTTAGGAACGCTATAGCAAAACATTTTGGCCGTATGAAAACCTTGACTTTTACATACTGTGGTATACCTTGAAAACGGTTATCGTCCCATTCCTAATATCGTGTGATGGAAAATTAAAAGTTGCTATTGTCTAGGTTGATACGGCTAGGAACTAAGGCTGTGACGAAACACTCCTTAAGACAAGACAGAAGATTGAGTTCATGAGAGACAAAATTTTTATACTATTTTTGGAATCCTCAAGGATGAAATATATGAATGGAAAATAGATTTTTATTTAACTGAAGAAAAACAAAACAAAACAAAACAAAAAAAATGACTAAATGCAAAACAATTTAGGTGCTCAACTTGTAATGGATGTTAATTTACTTCTATTTTAACGACGTCTATGTTGTAAAGGACATGCAAACACTGCAAATTATTTGCTATATATAAATGGAAAATAGATTTGTAAAAAAATATATAATAAAAAAAATCACAAATGCAAGTTTTTTGTTGTTTTTTTTGTAAATCAACTTGATGAAACTTCAAACTATCAAACTATTTTACTTATATTTTAATGAATTCTATGCTGTAAAGAACATGCAAACACTGCAAAAAAAATTGCTATAAACTCTACTGAATGGACAAACTCTGAGCTACTGGATGCGAGTATGAAATGTAGACAGATAGGAGAGAGTTGTTTTAAATAAAATTGATATCGTATGCCAAATGAATAATAAATGATGACGGGTGTGTGTGTCTCCAGGAGTTCACTGTGTGTGTGTGTGCACACTCTGAGATGTGTGTCTCTGGTGCTTTACTGACTTGATAGATGCATAGAATAGTGTCAAGCAGCTGTGTTTGTATGGCTTATCGTATTGCAAGATACGGCTAATAGTCCTCATGACGGTAATAGTTTGATAACAGAGTTTACATGTCTGTACAACATGTCAATAATGTAACTAAAATATGAATATTTTCAAGACTTTTTCAAAACAATTATGACTTTAAGCACATCTAAAGTGCTATTCCATCACATGGTTAATTTATGTGGTGGCAGTTGTAGTAGCCTTTGCTTTTAGATGAGGCAACCTTTAAACTGCAGTGAAAAAAGTGCCCAAGCAAACGAGCGACACACAACAACAAGGTAGCCTGGGTTACCAGGTGTGTGCAAAGCACGTGATTTGCAGTTCAAATCCAATCCTTCCTCCAATCTTCAGTGCTAAATTCACCACAACACAACTCACAAGACAACTTCTCACCTCGACAAGAAATCTCATCAAGATTTAGTCTGATGAGATCTCATAGCCCGAGATCTTTTTACATCACTACTAGGAACTATACTCTCGTTCTGGAGTTTATTTAGCTATTGAGTTTTATAGCCATTTTGACCTATAAAATAGCAATTTTCCACCAGTCTTAGTACATTATGTAAAGTACAGATAAGTCAACCTTTAAATAGGAAAAATTACCATAATATATATATATATATATATATATATATATATATATATATATATATATTTTTTTTTTTTTTAGCAAATGCTAATGGTCTAATCTGATTTAATGATTTATGCTAAGCTAAGCTAAGCTAAAAGTGCTAAAAGGAGATCGAATGAAAGGATTATGAAATTAAAAAAATTACCTCTTGTAAAGAGACTTAAATCGAGCCTATTTTCCAAAGAACATGTAGTGTTCCTTTAACTGAGACTTGGCTTCATATCTATGTTGAAGTTTGTTTATTTCTGCCTTGAATGTATACATTTGTGTTCTTCTGTTGTGTCTTACGCACACGGCTCCAAATAAGTCTTCTCCTGTGAAAACACCGAGCTAAAAGCTGACAGTGTGACACTCGCCGAGGTGTGAGAAGACGGTTTTTGGCGGAGTGACCATGTTCAACGTGTCTGTTATGACAAAGCGCAGATTTATAGAGTGGCTCCAATTAAAAGAGCGATCTGTTTAACCCAGTACGCAGACGAATGAGGTGACGAAAATGAGGAAGCACGACACTACCTCGCAGTCATGCACTCTTTTAATGCTAAGCTGTGTTTATCAGCTGTCCCAATCCAGACTGATTTATATTAAACACTACACATGCATAGACTAATACACACCTCATAGGTCTGACAAAAAAATAAAGAGCGCAGCGTAAAGGGGGGCAGTTAGATATATTTTAAGTTCCTGTCTTGTCTGTTTTTATGCCTCTTTCATGTTCTGTCTTGCTGAATGTATCTTAGAGACAGAAGAAGCGATCACTGGAAAAGAGAGATAAGTTAGAGAGTGACTATTTGTGTTGATCTGTCATTTTTTGTTGGTAATTCAGCACAGGAAAATCATACTACTACATACAAACAATGAGGGCAATGCTTCAGTTAAGGTTGAGTTGTACAAAAATGGACGATCTATGGTGTGTGTGTGTGTGTGTGTGTGTGTGTGTGTGTGTGTGTGTGTGTGTGTGTGTGTGTGTGTGTGTGTGTGTGTGTGTGTGTGTG
>CAIGQQ010034181.1:738129-752615 GCA_903798035.1 Danio albolineatus | reverse complement strand
GTGTGTGTGTGTGTGTGTGTGTGTGTGTGTGTGTGTGTGTGTGTGTGATAATCGGTATGCTAATACATTTGCACGAATTCCATAAGAATATGATACAATATAAAATGTAGACTTATTGTAATGGGGCAGCTGTCTGCATGTTTATAAGTTTGGGCAAGATTGTAAAAGACAAATATTTCTAGACAAACCAACAAAAAAAAAAAAAAACAAGAGAGAGACTCTTCTTTTTGTGTGAGTGTAGAAAAAAAAAAAACTCATTAATGTCTGATAAATGCTGCCACGTTACCAGATGGCTCCAAGCAGTCTCTCATTTGTGAAAGTTCTCATGAGATTTTACTTTGGCTGAATTTATTGAAATGATATACAAGGTCTATCATGTGGCATTTAAAAGTGGGACGCTTTCTCGAAATTATGCAATATGTGCTCGAAAATCAGTTTAGTTTGTTTGTTAGGCAACTGTGAAATTTCTATAAAACACGGCTATGTGTTCACAGCAGCAGCAATTTATTTATTTATTTATTTATCGATCGATCTATTTATTTATTTATTATAATTTTGTTTTGTTTGCTTAATACAGTTAAGTTCATACATAATGATTTATAAAAGTGACAACCACACTTTCATCTTGGTAAATGAAACTGTGCTGGACAATGTGTTACTTTGTAATAGATGTGTGCCAAATGTGTTTGTTTCCCAGAGAATGTAACCAGGCAGAATGTTTAAGTACATACAGTATTGTACCACATTTCCATGGAAGCTTCTACAGAGTTTAAAGACTGATTAGTTGATTCAGGTATGAGGTTGAAGATTAACTCTGCAGGTTAGTGGCCTTTCAGGAAGAGGTATGGACACCCCTGGTTTATACAGTTCTAACTGATAGAGACGGGTGGGAGTTTTTGTGTCTTTCAGTGATTTATGAGATGGGAGATTTGTGACTCCTGTCAAACCAGTCATATACTGTATGTCAATTTTTGAAAATTGAGATTACACATCACCCTAAAGCAGGGCTGTCCAAACTGGTCCTGAGGGCCGGTGTCCTGCTGAGATTAGCTCCAACTTACTTAAACACATCTGCCAGAACGTTTCTAGTATTGACCTTTTTCCTCAATGCGGAAGTGCACTAGTTTTTGCGATTGTTTTAGAATTTCCTATTCAGATGCCTATGAGAGAAATGACTAGAAATTGTCTTGCTTTTTGCTCTGTGAAATATGTGAAGTTGGCCCAACTTTAAAATGATTTGGAGGTGGAGAGGAGGGAAAGGGCCGTCATCGCAGCTTGCGCCTATGGTTTATATATGGTGTCCTCCACTGACTCATCTTCCCAGAGGGAAAGAAGGCAGGTAGCTTCTGCCGTCGACCACTGACCACTTTACTCCTCCCTGTTTCCTCTTGTTGTTGTTATTTACTGCATCAGCGTGTCCACACACGCTCTTCCCTCTAAGTCATAAACCGCAGAGAAGTACCACATTGTCACAACTTTAATGACGTACAAAACGGAATGCCTCAATAAATCCAATCTGCCTGTTTACATCATAGTTGCATTGTCACATTTCTGATTTACTTATGATTTATTTCCACATGTAAAGGCTGCCTGAATCCGATCTCTGAATACCCGAATGCATGCGTTTTTTTTTTCATGTTTACATGGCAATGAAACAGATGCAGAACAGAAACAGAAAATAGGAATTGGGTCACATTTAACCGGCAGTGTAAACGGGGCCTAAGAGTCACCTGTTACAAAATATGGTGCCAAATACGTAAAGCACATCAAAATCAGAATCAGAATCAGAATCAGAAAGGGCTTTACAACATCTACTTCTGTAAAAAATCTAGGTGTAATCTTCGACTCCACACTCTCTTTTCAGTCTCATGTTAAATCTGTTACTAAATCTGCATTCTTTCATCAGTAGATACGTCGTATCACTCAACTGCGTCCCTTCATCAGTAGCAAGGATGCTGAGACTGTTGTCCATGCGTTTGTCTCATCACGCATTGACTACTGTAATGACCTTTTCATTGGTCTGCCTGCCTGCCTCATCTCCAGATTACAACATATTCAAAAATCTGCGGCTAGAATATTCACCCATACCAAACGTTCTGCTCATATAACCCCAATCTTGTATGACCTCCATTGGCTCCCAGTTGCATCCCGCATTAAATTCAAAATTCTCCTCCTTACATTTAAATTCTCAAATGGCCTAGCCCCCTCTTATCTTTGCAACATGCTTGTCCCCTACATTCCAACTCGCTCACTATGCTCCTCTGACTGTGGCCTTCTTGCTGTCCCTCAGTACCGCCTCTCTTCAATGGGGGGCAGATCATTTAGTGCCACTGCACCCAAACTTTGGAACTCTTTACCACATTCACTCCGTTCTGTTAATAATGTCTCAGAATTCAAATCATTACTTAAAACTCACTTGTTTTCTGAATGCTACACTTTGATTTGATAAACTGACCTCTTTTGTTGGACCCACCTGTACTCTACATATTTGTCTATTATAGGTCTTGTTTTGTATTTCCAGTTTGTTATTTTTGATTCCCTGTATGTTTGTGAACCTAATGTTGTCTCTACTTGTTTACTGTTTCTTTATTGTCTGCTTGTTCTATCTCTTTTTGTTACATTCTTTGTAAACTCCCCTTGAGCTCTGGAAAGGCGTTATATAAATAAAAATTATTATTATTATTTAATTTATTATTATTATTATTATTATTATTATTATTATTATTATTATTATTATTATTATTATTATTACTATTATTATTATTATTATTATTATTATTATTATTATTAACCACATCTATATTTTCAGATCTGTTTAAAGCACAACATTTACTGTAAATGCAAATTATTTAGCGTATGAAGAATGGAAAAATGTAACTGGGGTGACTAAAACAGATTAAAATTGATTTATTAATATAACAATAATGTATTATTTTTAAGAAAATTATTTTATTAGTATAATTTTTACATTCGTCTGGCATTACGCATTCCCAAACAAACTTGCAGCCAAGTATGTAACTAAATTCAGTATCCTGTTAATCAGCCATTAGTCAAAGAGACACAAATGGACCACAAATGGCACTAGATTTAAAAGAAATGAGCTGATTGATTGGTGTTTTGGCATTTGGGTTCTGGATGAATGGGTAGGCTAATAATTAAAAAGGCTGCGCTAGATCCAGAGCATGATACAGGATTACATCTGTGATTTGCTTCCTGTGTTTAATGACGATTTTCCATCCCGTTCCTCCTCGCAGCATCACAAGCCAAACTCATTACAGTACGTCTTACTCAAACATAATATTTTTACATTTATTTTTGGCGGCACAGGAACACTGCAGCCTACGGGGCTCAAACAAAAATGTTGTTTGTTTAGTTTAGTACACTTTAAAACAGCTGGCTAAAACTCCGGGGGGCTCGATTTCCACCCGCTAATGAAGTCTTGAACGAATGTATACAGTTTATGGTAATTCTCTAGTGAAAATAAATGTTACCTCAAGAATGTACGAATCCAGCCATGAAGCCGAAGAGCGCGAGTGTGACATTTTCCGGCTAATTTGTATGTGAGATCGGAAGAGAAGGTCACGGATGGAAAGCTAAGCATTGTCTCCCACTCTCAATTCTCGTTTTAATTAGTGCAGTTAAATACTCAACCCTCCGTGCAGGTCTCTTTATACAATGCAGGATATAATTGTTCTCGGTTAACTATGAACTCGGTTATTGTGTTTGCCCTCCTGCTCGGAACACACACACATACACGAACACACAGAGGATGTTTTATCAATCAGTGTGTGTTGTGAGCTCACTCTCATTGGCAGTAAAATCATCTCAGGAACGTGTATTTTTGGAGCACTGAATGACAGCCGTATCTCCGCCTTTCTGACTGGCTAATATAGATGGTACTGATTGTGTGAATGTGTGTGTGCGTGTGTGTGTTTATGTGCATAAAAAAAGAGCTGATTGGACTTCCTTTTCCTCTGCTCAGTTTCTTACTGGAATAGTTTACACCCAAAATGAAAATTTGCTGTTCATTTACTCAAGCTTAGACCAAGATTTGTGGTGTTTATTTGTTTTTGATTTTTAAGCCAGGACTAGACCTTAGTTAAATTAGGTTATTTAAGCCACATTTATAAAAACGGCTAAGAAAAATACATTACTGGTGTGTACCTGGAAACAAAAATAAAATGGCACTGACATATTACATTGTCTCAGAAAAATAATTCCAGAAATTTCCAGAAAATAATTGGCATCAAATTCAAAACATATACTCAGGAGATGGGTAGCTTTTGACCTACTACTTTTCTGTATTGCTTCAGGACTAATTTCACATATTTGTTTATGAAATAGTAAAAATGTTTAGTGCGGTGCACTTTTTTTTTTTTTTTTGAGCATTATAAACTCTAGATGATGGATAGAAAAGCCCAAAGTGTCTTCTTTACATACAAGAAAGATACATGAACTGTGAATGTAGACCAAATCATTCAGCAACTGTTAATGTTTTAGTTTGGGAAGGTCATTTTTGAGAAAGTGCCTCTGACGGTGAGGGAGAGACCGATAAAGTCTCGGAAAACTTTTTACAAAAATCTCATTTTGCATGCTATCTTAATCAAATTTAAAATATAAACTCATTGGACACTTGGCTTTCAAGTGATATTTTTTTTCTAGGAAATTACATTAATGTTTTCCTGTGTCTGTGTGCGGAAAAACAAATACTGAACACAATGCAATTTCATAATGTATAACTTTTCACATTTTTGAACATGACACTTTTCCTTTAGCGCAGTAAAGCCCAAAGTGTCTTCTTTCCAATGATACCTAGTTTGTGTTTGTAGCTTACTGGAGTCAGGAACTGTTACTATTTAAAGTTAGGTATGTGTAAAACCCCAAAAGTGAGTGCTGGGTAACAGGTTAAGATATCTCACTTTCAGTTGAGACAGCTCAAACATTCAATTTAATCCACGACTAGCCTTAAACATTGCTTTTGAAACCATGGGAGGTTGTCTTAAATGAAATTGCAGTCATCTGTGATTTGTTAAATACCAGTCAATGGCTATCATCAGTATTTTGACAGTCAAAAAAACATATATGCTAAAGGTAAAACTAAATGAATATGCATGGCTTAAGAAGCTAAATGATCAGCTTTTGTAGAAAGTTGAAATTATTTATATTATAGTCATTATACTCCACAGATTCAGCAAATCTTCTCCTGGAGAAAAAAATGTCACTTAGGCGTCAGATGACAAGAGTAATCCAAGAGCTAATTTTCAAAATAGTGAATTAAAAGATATTTTTTAGTCTAGCTTGCAATTGTTTTTAATATTTTCATCAGCTGACCCATACAATATCTGATTTTAAAACTGCTTAAACATAATAATAGTTTCTCATTTGGATCTTTTCTAATAGTTTTCAGTGGTGTTTTACAGTAAGACTGTAGCACATTAATATATAATTAACTAATATAATAAGCACATTAGTTAACAATAACAATAAGCAAAATATTTGTTACAGTATTATTCACTTTTTTTATTTTTTCAATCAAAATTAACACAAGAATTTATTTTAGTTCAGTGCGAGCTCACTAAATGAACATATACAACTTTAAAAATATATAATATTAGATAATATTTGTTTGATAATAGTGTTAGCTCAAGTTAACTAATGCTATCAAATTTGTGCTTTGTTGTGAAGTAAAGTAAACGTTTGATCACAAGTATTAATTTTAACTGTTTTGGGAAAAGGGTGACATGGTGGCTCAGTGGTTAGAACTGTCGCCTCACAGCAAGAAGGTCGCCGGTTCGAGTCCCGACTGGATAAGTTGGCATTTCTGTGTGGAGTTCGCATGTTCTCCCGTGTTGGTGGGTTTCCTCTGGGAATGTGGTGTAGGTGAATTGGATAAACTGAATTGGCCATAGTGTATGTGTGTGAATGAGTGTGTATGGACGTTTCCCATTAATGGGTTGCAACTGGAAGGACATCCGCTGTGTAAAACATATGCTGGATAAGTTGGCGGTTCATTCCACTGTGGCGACCCCTGATGAGTAAAGGGACTAAGCTGAAGGAAAATGAATGAAGACTAAGCCGAAGGAAAATGAATGAATGTTTTGGGAAGAGTTTTGGGAAGAGAGCTAGGAGCTGTCATCAGTTTCCCTCCAGAATCGTAATACATTAAGTGTTTTGTAATAATGGAGATGTAATGTAGACAAGTTATGTGATTATAGCAGCAAACGGGTTAGATTATGTTGTCTATAACTTGCTGAACTACATATCAAGGGTGAGAAAAGTACACCACAGACAAACTAAACAGGTAAATGCACTAACATTAGCTGTCTGTATGTGAATGTCTTTTAACACTTCAAAACGCTGTGACAGTAATTAATTTGCCATGCATTAGCCCAATAAACACATAATTATGTTACTATATTTCCTATTGTGCTGGATTACACCCTGCTCTGAATTAGAAGTTTATTTAGTTCCCTCTAAAGGGGTTCCTATATCTAAAGTTAGTCGCCGTTCTTGCTATGTGAACATGCAAAAAGTTCCACCAATAGTTGTTAGTACACACAGTATTATCACCAGGTTTCCTTTCGCCTTACAGTTCACTCAGATTTATATTTGCCCCCCATTAGCTCTTTGCACCACAGTTTTTTGGGGGGCATTTATACTATTAAACACTGCTGGCTTATAAACGACTCATATTTCAAAGAAAACGTATTAAAAATAGTAACTAAGAGGCTGATTTGCAGAGATAAGCATGAGGAGCTCGTATGTGCTAATAAACGTGCAACGCTCCCATCTGTCTCTATAAGCAGAAACATCCTTCAATGAATGTCTTGTTCCTCTATATTGTGGTATTTGTCAGTTTATTGGTCAGCAAGACATGCTTTAATGATTTCAGCCCTTCTGTTTTGTCCGTGTGTGTGTGTGTGTGTGTGTATTAGGCTGTGTGTCAGTGTGGCATTTGGAAGAGACGGATATCCATTCATTTCCTGGTCTGACAGAGCAATCTAGATAATGAGAGACTCTTTACTGGCCTCAATTAAACTGTTACTCAGCATAAATGAGTTCAATAAATCCATTCTACACAATCAGATGCTAGATAAGAAATGTCCAGTGGCTAAAATCTTTATATCATTATGAAACTCAGGCATTGTCACTCTTCATTTTGCTCTGCGAGTTGAGTGGATACTTTGTGTGTGTGTTGGGTGTAAAGGGATGGAAGAAAATTCTTGCTTCCTTTACTCACCCTTGTGTTTTTCAAAACAAAAACACAAAAGATCTTTTTCTGACATTTTTCCACAGAAATTCTTCTGCAAATCTAATTAGCATATCTAGCATTAATAAATAGTGAAGCACAGTGTTGTTCACACTTTGTGTTAGAAAACTATGGCAGATGGCCACTGGAAAGATTTCAGTGGTAAACAAATACTGTACCATTTTAGTCGTTTCCTTACACAGAGTTAAGGAATTAAGATAAATTCGGTGCATATTCAATAGTGAATATGAGTGCATAGCCTACTTTTTTTTTTTATTTTTTTTTTTTACTTTTTTTATACCTAAACTCACAGACACAATATAAATTTTACACAATTTGTTTCCTAAGAAGGCTGGCGTGGTGGCTCAGTGCATAGCACTGTCGGCTCACATCAAGAAGGTCGCTAGTTCGAGTCCCGGCTTGGTCAGTTAGCATTTCTGTGTTGTTTGCATGTTCTTCCCGTGTGGGCGTGGATTTCCTTCGGGTGCTCCGGTTTCTCCCACACTCCAAAAAAACTTGCGGATGGTTAAGATAAATGGTGCAAGCCAAAATTTCCTCTCAATTATACAAATATAAACTAAAAAAAAAAAAAAAAAACACTCACACTTCGTTTTTTTCTCTTTTTATTTCTGTTTTTCATGTAAGATATTTAACTAATTTCTCAGTAAAATTCTTGTAATTCTAATTAGTAAATGCAAGGTATTGTGTTTGACATTTTTGGTTAAGAAAGTCAACCATATTTTTGCCTGAATGACATTAAAATGATTTTAAAATTACAATTTTAATTACTTTACGTAACTAAAGCTGCAACCACAAAGGTGTCAACATCCTTTTTATTTTTATTTTTTTGGTTCTTTATCTGTAGTACACTTGCTCTAGATTGAATTGTATTGCAAATACACTACTTTCATTATCTGAAATACAAAACTGCACTGCTTTGATGGACTGTTGACATTGGTTTTCAGCCTTCTATTGCTTGAAGACTAAAAATAACACCATTTTTTGTCTTATTCACGTTTTTGTATGGCTTGTTAATATTAATTTCTAATTAATTAATTTATTCATTCATTCAATTTGCTTTGGCATAGTACCATATTTATCAGGCGTTGCCACAGTGGAATGAACTACTAACAATTCCATCAAGTGTTTTACTTAGCAGAAGCCCTTCCAACCACAACCCAGTATTGAGAAACACCCATACACTATCGCGTTCACACACTATGGCCTCATACACTTACATCACATGTCTTTGGACTGGGGTTAGGATTATGGAAACTGAAGCACCCAGAAGATACCAACATGAACATGTGGAGAACATGCAGTCTCCACACAGAAATGCCAACTGACCCAGCTGGGACTCAAACCAGCGACCTTCTTGCTGTGAGGTGAGTGTTTAGCACGTGTGGTTCCAAGGACTTTTAACGAAACAAGTTTGTCATGAGAAAAATAAATGTTGTCGGAACTATCCCTCACTTGCTGGGTACCTCACAATTCAGTCATGTTGTCCCAGCACAAATCGATTATATTACCCACATTGTTTTTACAAATTTAAGTGGATTGAACATACAACAGTTAAGTTGTCATCCCAAAAATGAGTCGTTTCAACTCATTTTGAATACGTAGTTGAAACAAACAGAAAAAAAGTCATTTCTTGAGTGCTTTCAAACGTCTGAAAAAGTTAAGGTTGGTGATCTACCTTATTCTAGAGCACCTAAAGTCTCGTTTGTGTCATTCTTTCCGTCTCTCTCCTCTCTTACTCTTGTGGATAAAGGAACAGATGGGCGGACGAGTCACTGGCTCTGTTTTATGGGGTGAGAAGACCCAAGAGAAAAATGTTTTCATTTCCCAGAGCCTCTGTGCGCACTGTTGCATGGTGCACTGTCTCTCTCTTTCTCTCTCTTTACCTCATGCTCTCTCTCCTTGTCAGAACAGATGGAGCATATTTTACGTTCTCTTTCAGCTCTCTCAGCCTTGAGGAAATATTACAATAAAGTTGAAATGCCATGCGTTAGGACAGACCTCATCTGTCAGTGGCACCTTTCTGAATATGTGAACTGCTCTGTTTTGCAACCTTGTCAAAGAGTAAGTTTCATAGTGAGTGGTCCTGTAAACACTAGCCACCCTTGAGGACTTCCTGCGGAGAGGAGGAATAATGAGAGCAAAGCTATATAAAGGTTCTGAAGTGGGTGGGGCTTAGAGACACAGAACTCTCTAATTGGACAGATACAACAGCACAGAAGCAGCACATACAGTAAATTGCTTTGTATGGACCAAAGATCCATTGTATGGACCAAAGAAGGAGTTATATGAAAAGATCAATAGTATCTGGAAGCAGCCATTATGATGCAAGCTGAGACTGCTCACAGTGAGGCAATGTCAGACACAATGCACTCAATGGAGCTGCTAGTGGTGTCACTGTGAGGGGTAGGGTTAGGGGTGTTACGTGAGCATATTAAAAAGCATTGGATGCAGTTCAGATTGCACCAGGCCTGCATCCAGACGCCTCTTGAAAATATTGCTAGCATACTCATTATTGCATGTTATTCCATAGTCTGTTGAAATTCTAGATTCTGATTGGCTGGAGGGTGTGCATTATTTTTATTGAAACGCACAGGTCAGTTTTGATCACAGTTCAAAATAAACGCAGCTCCGACAAAAGCTGTTCTTATAAAAACAGCATCTTAAAACTAAACAGAATAAAGTGACGGCTTAAAGTGGATAGGAAATAAAATAAATTATCTTTAATTTCATTAGCCAATGCATAAAGTAACATATTCCTAAAGCGTATTTAATTGATATGATACTTTTAATGAGATTTTTATGCTTATTATGAAATGTAAATCTGTAATGTAAATAATGTAAGATAATGTTAAGAGAAATCCAATATACATACAGATCCTCCATCATCAGAAAAGTGGTAGAAGGTGGACAAAAGAAACATGTGACTGGGAATGTGACTGGAAACACACTCCAGGTGTGACTGGGAATGTCTTATTTGTCCACCTGTGATCGGATTGATGAAATTGCATCTCAATAACGTTAGAAGGTATGAACAGCACAGACATGATCTCTCTCTCTGTCTGTCTGCCTGTCACTGCTGATTCAGTGGAGGGACTAGACAATGTAACATGACAAAACTGATGAAAATTCAGACAAATATTGTGCTGCAAAAGCTAGCAAAACTAGTTCAAACTTGGGCCTACCTTGGCAAATGACCATGAAATAAATGTGATAATCACTGGCTTGATTATTAATGGATGTTAATGCACTTCGCAGAGGCGAAGTCGTGTGGTCCTTTGCCTTTACGTCGTGCATTAAAATCCTTTAACACATGGCAAGCCGCTAATTATTCCTTACCTATCCAATATCTGTGCATCTTTTTGCATACACTGTATTTTTCTGCAGTCTGCAGTCAGATACTATTGGGAACATTCATGCCATATGAAACAGCCACAGTGTTTTGAAGTGTTAAAAGACATTCACATTTCTTTATATTTCTTTTTTTACTAAAATCATTATTGGACTAAATTTTACAAGGGAACATTCAGGGTGTTTTTTTTTCTGTGTGAAAACTGTTTCCACATCAGCTTCGATTGTCAGTGTATAGCATAATTAAACTGAACAATAAGAATGCCTCCATATATTGTTGTCACATGATTCACCTATAATGTAATTTTTGTCATTTATGTCCAGTCATAATTTTCAGCTTGAATGTTGTTTAAATGATTTATGCATCAAACATGCTTATCCTATGCTTCTTTGTAAGCAAAATGTGATGTAGTCACCAAAATGAAACTCATTTGACCCATAAATGTCTCCATCGAGTCAAAAAAGGTCCTGAAATTTGAATGCGACTCAGTAGGCCATTTGACTTTCTGAGCCACCATCCCCTCCCTAAAGGAAAACTCCTCTTTGTCTCATAGGAAACAATTATAAGCCAAGTGACATTTGCTGTCCAATGCACAGAGAAGGCAATGGAAGCACCTTTTCTCCTTTTTCATATCTGCATAAGCTTTCTTGCAGGCTGCTTTGTACAGCTTTCACACCGTAGGGAACAAAATCCCTAGACGGCAGTCGTCCAAGTTCATTTCCCAGAGACTGAGAGTTGTCCATTAGTCAACCCTCCGAAGGGACGGCTGCTCCCCTGTTGACTGACCAGCAGACACTGGGATGGCTGTCAGTTAAAGCCCATCACTTTCCATCTTTGTCCCTTGGCGCAAGCTCAGATGGACAGACTTGGAATAAAAAAATAAATAAATAAAAAACATCGGATTTTCCAAGGCTCAACTGCCATATAATGATCTGGCCATACATTTTTTGTTAGCTCCGCAACTGCATGGATTCATATTCCATTTAAAGTATCTTGTTTGTGACTTGCAGACGGCATCCGCTGCATGCGGTTTGTTCCAAATCCCCAAATCTCAGAGGCAGCCAAGTCCATTGATTGCATTATAAATCATAAATATACATTTTTCATACAGTGTTGTGGAGAAATTCAAAACATCGTTGTCCTTTGGGAAGATGCATTTATCAGAGTTTAGAAGTGTGCAGAGTTCATGAGAATTCCTGCGGTATTAGGTGAGCAGATGCAAATCTCTGCCTCTGTGATTTCACGCTTGGACATTTCTGAATACATAACCCTGAGAAACGGCTCAGGACAGTAGAGGGGCCGGTTGGGGCTGGAACGCCAGACGTTTGGTGAACTGTGGATCTTATCATATGGTTTCACTTTGAGATCTGTAAGGGTCTCGGTGTTTGTTTGTATGAGAGTTTGAGTTTTTTTTCCCTCCCTTTGTGCGAGCTAAGCCTGCTGTATCTGCTTCTCTGAAAAAATGGGCATCGATACATGTGTATGTTTGTTTAAGGTTGGTATTTTCTGTGTGAGTTAACTCGGAGCTTATGTTATGCTCCAGAAGTAGCCCATTTCCTCCCGCTGAGCGCAGCCAGTTTAAAGAATTGTGAGGTGAGGTAATTAGAATTTGTTTTGTGTTCCTGGCAGGGATTCTTTCTTTTTTTTCAATATTTTTTCGCTTTTAATACACCACTTTTGCATTATTATGAAATATACGTAGAAGTGATTAAAATGCAATAGATTGCCGTGAACATTAACAAGTGTTTAATGGCAAATGACTGTTAAATTGATGCCGTGGTCTGTTTTTTGTGGTCGCAATTAACATTTTATTTAAAGCATCCTGGTGTATACAAGAATAAACTTGAGTTGATGATGAGGTTAATTGAAAATAATTCTATTTATGGACACAATGACTTACATTTCCTTCATTTGTTAGCATTAATTTATGTACGAGTTAACAGTGGCCAATGTATTTATACAGCATTTAATGCATTTTATAGCTTTTATAATGTCAATTAATTAAAACACCACTGTTCATTGGTTGTTCATGTTTGTTCGTAATGTTAACAAATGCAACTTCTGGTTTTAGCTATTTATTAGTAATGTAAACATTAATATTAATACCCCATTTTGCATTCGGAACTGTCTTATTCCTTCATGGCATAGATTCAGCAAGAAACTGGAAATAGTCCTTAGAGATTTTGGTCCAATTTTACATGATAGCATCACGCAGTTGCTGCAAATTTGTCGGCTGCACATCCATGATGCGAATCTCCCATTCCACCACATCCCAAAGGTGCTCTATAGACTGATTTCACGTGGCCATATTACTCTTAAAAAGATTGTGATGTTGTTGGATGCCTAATATGCTTTTAACTTAACTGAATGATATTGAAGTGATGTTCACACCACATCTGCATTTTGAAACCGTGACAACAGCTGAAAGTTTGTACACAGTCCACAGCAGGTTGTTACAATGTTTATAGCACTGATTCTCTACTTCCGGGTTTCTTCCCACCGCAGCCTCGTTTTCGTGTTTTAAAATGGGGGCCGCGTGAAATAGACATTGGATTGGATTGAGATTGGTGACTGTGGTGGCCATTTGAGTACAGTGAACTCATTGTCATGTTCAAGAAACCAGTCTGAGATTATACGCAATTTATGACATGACGCATTATCCTGCTGGAAGTATCCATCAGAAGATGGGTATACTGTGGTCATAACGGGATGGACATGGTCAGCAACAATACTCAGGTAGGCTGAGGCATTGACACAATGCTCCATTGGCCCAAAGTGTGCCAAGAAAATATCCCTCACACCATTACACCACCAGCAGCAGCCTGAACCGTTGATTCAAGGCAGGATGGATCCATGCTTTCATGTTGTTGATGTCAGATTGCCTACCATCTGAATGTCGCATCAGACTCATCAGACCAGGCAACATTTTTCCAATCTTTTATTGTCAATTTTGGTTAGCCTGTGCCAGGGATATGAATAATTTCAGACTTGACTTGTATTTATATATATGTATATACATATACATATATACATATATACATATACATATATACATATATATATCTACATATATACATCTGCATCATAAGCTTCCTGTATATGCAAAGCGAACTCGTGTTCATCCTGTAGGTTAATGCTTTAATAGGTTATTAAAGTAACTTTATCATTTAACATGTTTTCAGCAGTAATAAGAACTAAGTGAAACTTAATTACTTAATCCAGTTCAGAAAGACAAAAATAGTTCTCGTCAACAATACAGCTGACCCGCAAAACACTAAATAGCCTAAATTAAAAAATTGTGCATAAATAAAAAGCTGAAATTGAAAATGTCTAATTAATATATTGATAACACTAGCTGTAAGCTAATTATCACGTTATAATTATACATGTAATGTAGGATATAGAAAGTAAAAGTAGCCCCACCCGAAACCTAAAATGCGTCTTGAAAACTATATTTATAAAGCAGTATTCATAAAACTAATTAAAAGATTATTAAAATTATTCTGCGTCAGGCTAAATCTCATTCAATCATTTAATATCAGCTACATTTCAACAGTTATTAAAATAGCAAAATGACCGTATATATTAGCCTACTTCAACCGGCCTGAAGATTATGCAGACGACCATGTGCGCGCAAGTAATGGGCTGTTATACAACAAGTAGTCTGATTTTAAAAAACAATATTTAAACTAATATTTAAGTTTCCAGCAGTGAGAACAGGAATGAAAATTATTTTGGTTCAGAAAAGAAATAGTTCAACAAGTGACATTAGCCTATAAAGGGAAACGGAAATTAAATAATAAATAAACTAAAAGTAAAAAAATAAAAGTAAATTATTTAAATAAATAAATAAATTATATATATATA
>CAIGQQ010034181.1:704651-736961 GCA_903798035.1 Danio albolineatus | reverse complement strand
GCTAATTCATGCTAGAATCATGCTAGTAACATGCTAATTCATGCTAGTATTATGCTAATTCATGCTAGAATCATGCTAGTAACATGCTAATTCATGCTAGAATCATGCTAGTAACATGCTAATTCATGCTAAAATCATGCTAGTAACATGCTAATTCATGCTAGAATCATGCTAGTATTATGCTAATTCATGCTAGAATCATGCTAGTAACATGCTAATTCATGCTAGAATCATGCTAAGATCATGCTAATTCATGCTAGAATCATGCTAGTAACATGCTAATTTATGCTAGAATCATGCTAAGATCATGCTAATTCATGCTAGAATCTTGCTAGTAACATGCTAATTCATGCTAAGATCATGCTAATTCATGCTAGAATCATGCTAGTAACGTGCTAATTCATGCTAGAATCATGCTAGTAACATGCTAATTCATGCTAGAGTCATGCTAGTAACATGCTAATTCATGCTAGAATCATGCTAAGATCATGCTAATTCATGCTAGAATCATGCTAGTAACATGCTAATTCATGCTAGAATCATGCTAATTCATGCTAGAATTGTGCTAGTATTATGCTAATTCATGCTAAAATCATTCTAGTAACATGCTAATTCATGCTAGATTCATGCTAGTAACATGCTAATTCATGCTAGAATCACGCTAAGATCATGCTAATTCATGCTAGAATTATGCTAGTAACATGCTAGTTTTTCAACTAAATAAACTATTTAAAACTGGCTTTTCAAGCCACCATAAAGTTTGTCCTCAAACTTTACTATCTAGTTTTGTGAATGCTGTATTCAGCAACATAATAAAATATAGTTTTTACTTTTTTTTGTTTTGCATTTATTTAACCATACATTTATTTTTTTTCTCAATTATTTGAAAGAACGGTATTTATTTGAAATAGTAACATTTTGTAATATTCTAAATGCTTGTCCTGACATTGAAAAAAAAATCCTTACTAAATTAATTTTAAAATAAAATAAAATAAAATAATTGAGTTGTTTGTATTTACAATACACTAATATGAAATCAATCATATGTAATCATTTTAGCAATATGTAAAACACATTTAAATACAACCTGTGAACAGGGCCCAACAGCTATAATTTATAAACTAGTTTCGAGAGGATCACCTGCTTATGATTGAAGATGGCTGGTCCAGCATTGGCTAATACATGATCCACCAATCAGTCAATACCTAACTCACCATAAGTAACCAGAATTTCCTACCTCAGTATATTTGTTTTAAAGAATCCCCCCTTCTATCCCTACACATCCTTCCGTCCTAGACAGGGCAGCACATTGGCTCATCGCTTAGCACTGTTGCCTCACAGCAAGAACATCACTGGTTCAAGTCCTTACCAGGCCAGCCAATATTTCTGTGCGGAGTTTACATGTTCTCCCCGTGCTCATGTGGGTCTCTCCCAGATTACCTGCTTTCCTACTACAGTTTGAAGACATGCGACATAGGCGAATTGACAAAACCAAATTGGCACTCTATATACATGGTCTAGTCTGCAGTATATTTCTATAGCAGTCCCTAATTTGTCATTTATAAGCAGGGGAGTTCTCGAGATCTACCCAAGCTCAAACTCCCCTCTCACCCTTCAATCCGGAGGGAGCTCCGGGCTCGCGAATCTTTTAAGCTGAGGGCTCCCATGCTAGAGTGACAGCATGCTAAATACGCTTTATTATCAATCCTCAGCTAAGGGTGTGTAACCTACTGGTTCTACTGCACCCGAGCTGGGATCAAACCAGCGATTCATTGTATGTTAGTCGGTTGCTCTTACGAGAAGGCTAAAGACCATGGCCTCTAGCATCTGTGGCTAGAGCACCTTTTGAGGTCAGAGGAGTGAGGTTTACCTCCAAAGCACTTTGCTAGTTGACCTCTGTTACACTCACGCCCCTAAACCTCACTTCCATCTTGGAAGAACCCCCACATGTAACCCACCGTTCCTACTACACCCAACCCGGTTTGAGCTGGGATTGAACCGCCAATTCATTGTATGTTAGTTGGTTGCTCTAACAAGGAGGCTACAGACCCTGGCTTCTAGTGTCTGTCACTACAGCACCTTTTGAGATCAGAGGAGTGAGGTTTACCTGCATAACACTTTGCTAGCTGGACTCCATTACAGGTAAACTCTTGTAATAATTTTTGATAACAATCAATGGTATACATGATAGTATGGACATTGGTCTCACTTGTTTTAAAAAGGTAGTTCACCCAAAAATAATTAATAAAAATCACTTCATTTACTCTCCAACATGATTTCAAACCTTTATGAATTTCTTTCTTCTGTTGAACACAAAAGAAGGTATTCTGAAGAATGCTGGTTGCTGGCATCCATTGAATTCCATAACAATAAAAATTATATATAATATTTTTTTTTTTTTTTAAGTCAATGGGTGCCAGCAAAAATCATTCTTCAAAATATCTTTAACTTTTGATAAAAGAAAGAAATTCAAACAGTTTTTGAACAAATTAAGGGTGAGTAAAAGATTTATCATTTATACAGAATTATCATTTATTGGGTAAACTAACCCTTTAAGACAAATTATACCAAAGTTCATAATATTGTTGCCACCACAGATTATAATAATTTTTTGTCAATTCAATTATAAGTTTCACAATACTAAATACAGTTTAAAAAAAAGGCATCTGAAACATTTCGTTCTCATCCACTTTTGACCAGATCCACAGTCGAAAATGCATTTGATCACATTACTTTAATGCATATGTGGTCGAAAATGTTTAAAGAGCCACAAAAGAATGCCTACTCTGTGTCTACAGACTTAATTCTTAAACATTGAGGGATGTGTTGAAGCACACTGGCCAAAAGGGATTTAAACTTTGCCGTCTGAAATTAAACTTAAATTAAAACGAAAAGCAATTTGGTTTACAAGGCAAATATTGTAAATAGCATGTTGTTCTCCTTCGAGTTCTTATTCAAACACACACCTGCATTAAATTGTGTAGCATTGTACTTGTCTATGTAATATTTTCCATTGTCACCTCAGAAAAAATATATATACATAGACCCTCCCTCAAAAACAATAGTTAAAAGTGGACAATAGAGACCATTTAAAACAGTGTAAAAGTGTGGTTTAGAATATTGTGACTGAATTTGTCAAACTGACGTCAACAGAGAAGGACCTCCACTCCAGACAGTGGATTAACTTGCATAGTTTAATTGTTCACCTAAAGAATGACATTTATAAACATGATAAATCTTGATTTCACATGGACGTTAAAGTGTAAAAAAGAATGTGTCTCCCTTAACTACTTGTGATTCTATTGACCAAAACGCATCCAAATACCAGGTGTAGACATGGCTTTGGACTCCCTCTGACTCTCCAGTGATGATGTTAATGAAGCTTATAATGGAAATCCGCCTGAAAATTACATGACCCAAACATGACCTGAAACCCCACCGCTCGTCAGGCTAAAATCACGTGTGTATACAAGTAGCATTCTTTTTTTTTTGCTTATGTGCTAAAACTCATATAAAAGGACGTTATGAGAGACAGGAGCTGCATCACTCAATTAGGCCAGAGCAGCCGCGGGGCAGCAGGGAGCAGCTCGCGGCAGATGGAGAACGTTCTGGCGCCCCTGCATGCCTGGACCCACAGTACTCCTTCAGCTGCCAGCACCGCCAGGAACCTGGCAAACCTGCGGCACAATTTCAAGGGTACGTGATTTCGAGAACCTGTAAAACCCAGCCGGCTCGGGCTGCAGCTCTCAAATTGAGCCATTTCGTTTTGAAAACGGCCTGCTTTCCCCGAGTTTTGCTATACAACTCTGTTCCAGTGGTTAATGAGGTAGAGCAAGGATCCTCTGCATCAAAGTTTGTATTACTCGTATTCCACCTTTCTAAATTCCCACGATTCTATTCACATCCCAAAGATCCCATTCATAGAGCTCTTATTTCCCGCTTCTATTTTTCCCTTTGTCATCTGCAGAGAAGTAGAACACCACAGACAAATTTTTCCACTGGAGTGCTGCCGCTTTACAGCTGCTCTGGGAAAACTGTCCGATCCGGACTGAACCTCAAAGTTCGTGAAGGCTATTAGGAAGACATTATGATTGTTTGGTGAGGGCCCAGGATCGTTGGGCTGATGTGTTCTATTAAGAGTACTCCTCTTTTTTTTTTTTTTTAGCAGGGTTGAGGTGCAATCTAAATGCGCTTGGCTGGCCTCCTCAAGGGCCTCGAATGGATACGGCCAAATTTTAGAGTCTCGTGAAAGGTAATATCCATGGAATCGGGGAGTTCGGAACACATACAGTTCTATTCTGGCAGTAAGAGAGAGAGAGAGATTGAAGCTCTAGGGGGATGAGATGGTTTTCGCGCTGTGGTACAACTTTGAAAGTAAAACTGAGGCATGGCTCAACATCTGCACTCTCACCAGAGTTCCCACCAGACTTATAGCAACCAAAAGAAGAGAGAAGCTGTCTGTGATACTCAGAGTAGAGTTCAGAAAAGAAATGAGGCATGGGGAGCTGGGTAAAAAAAAAAAATCTGTCCATGGTAAACATGAGTGTAACTGCAGTAGGAGGATGTCTTCTTTACTAAAAACTCCAGGTTTTACACTGTAAAACATGTTGGGTTCCACACAATTCCCTCATGTTGTCCCAAACTCAAATCAATTAAGTTACCTTAATCGCTTGTACAAATTGAAGTTGATTGAACATAAAACAGGCACGGTGGCACAGTGGGTATAGGACTGTCACCTCACAGCAAGAAGGTCGCTGGTTCGAGTCTTAGCTGGGCTTAGTTGGCATTTCTGTGTTTGAGTTTGCATGTTCTCCCCGTATTCACGTGGGTTTCCTCTGGGTGCTCTGGTTTCCCCAAGTCCAAAGAATGCGCTATACAGTAGGTGAATTGCATAAGCTAAATTGTTCATAGTGTATGTGTGTGAATGAGAGTGCATGGGTGTTTCCCATTGGTGACGACCCCAGATTAATAAAGGGACTAAGAAGAAAAGAAAATGAATGAATGAATGAATGAAGATAAAACAATTAACTTGTCCCCAATACAATTTAAGAATTGTGTTGTTTCAAGTCAATTTAAGTAAATTGAACAAGCAGCATGAGGAATTTGAGTGTATATGGAAACAAGCACAAGTACAGTAGGCTGGGGGAATGTGGGGGGGGGGGTCATGCCACTATGCGTCTTTTTCTAATCAACATTTTAAAGAAATTATTATGAAACGCTGTAATTTAGCATCGACTGCCAAGTGTTTCTGAGAACTCATGAGTCATGCAGGTGATGCGGCAACCTTTCATGATTGCTTCTCACTCAAAAAGTTATTTCTTCTGCTCTTTCAATTTACTTAATTAAAATGAGCTAATGCAACACATTTTGTCACCACGTTATTACTGCATTCAATCCACTTAATTCAAATTTATCCATTTGTTTTGGGACTTAATTAATGATTCATGTTGCATTTGCTGAAAACGGCCAGTGGACTTTTAGTATGGGGCTGCATGGAACGTGCCATTTGATGAGCTTTTGAAAAAAATGAGAAAGCTAGAGACATATTAGTGCTTAATGTTCTATTATGTGGGATTTCAAATAATTAGTTTTATTTATCAGAAATCATGAGGTCTCACTGTGCTTTGTTTTGAAGAAGGGTAAATGATGAACGCTATTTTAATGACTAATTACTGCAGTATTAATTACCCAGTATGTTAACCAGCATCTCATGTCTTGATTGCATACATTTATAAGAAAAAAAAATTGAGCATTCTGATTTATGCAATTTCTAGCTAGTATTAGTAAAAAATATTTGCTTGTGTAACTTTGAAACATCAAATTAAGCTGTGTGATACTGAATAAAATATGATATCTTGATATTTAGGGGATTTTTGCCAGTGGCTCATAAAAAATAAAAAATAAACACTCATAAAACTGCCAATGGTGATTTATGGAATCATTCATTCAAATGATTTGTTAACGATAGCTGATACAATTAGTGGTTGAACGTAATTGGCCCCTCATCTGTTTGTGATCCAATCAACCAAATGCATCTTAACAGCCTCAGAAGTAAAGAGTCTTTATGAATCGTTGGATTATTGGCACAATCAGTTCACTCCAAAACAAATGAATTCAGGAATTAGACTATTCAGAAGTGCTATTTTCAGGTGTTCAAATGTTCTGATCTGGTGCTGTTTGAAACTATTATCTTTGGTGAAACCTGTTAACCTGTTTTAGTATACTCTTAACTTTATCATACCATAAAAATTTAGAAAACAGCAATCCATGCAGCTACACTGTTTATGATTTTTGTAAATTACACAGTATTTAACTGTACTATGAGCTGTATTTTAAACTGTACTTTAACCTACACTGCAGTATGTTACTGTATTTTAAAGTTGCATTGTAAAACATACTCAATATTTTACAGCAAAGATATACATACAATACTGCAAATGCATATACTGTACAGCAAAATAAATGGTGCTGTAAATGTAAATATGGAGCAATTCCAGCATTATGGATGTGACGTTTGCAGTAAAAACTCAAAACATAAATTCACATAGAAAGTAGATGTTAACATTATATTGAAACATCTGTTTATATTTTCTAGAATAACCAAACACAGTCAGAGTCAGGATCATAAAAATATCAAACTGCAAACGTGTTTTGTACTTTAAATGAGGAAAATAAACATGCGTTATGAATGTGACCAAAAAAGTATGCGAGTTTGTCGGATATAACTTTGACCTTATTCTCCGCGTGGGAGACAGCGCTGCCATTTGAATCTTTTTGGCTCGAGACTTCCTGTCCCATTCACTTCCATTCATTCTTAGACATTAACAACAGCTCGTAATGCTGCTTCATGTTGCAAACTGACATTTTCTTATTATAGTATTCTATTTTGTCTGTATAGTTATGCAAACACTTGTTTGAAGAGCTGCCGTTTATTATTCCTAGTCACTTCCACCATAGGTGACTGAATCTGACGTTCTAAAAACAATTCCGCATTGAAGAATAAGACCAGAACCTTGTAGAAATTCTTTGAATTAAACTGCACAACCCAAAAGGAATAATGCTCATCAAAAAGATAAGAGTCGGCACACTATAGAACAAACATAATTTTTTTTTTATTATTAAGATTTTTGCATTATGGATGTGACACTTTACTGTTATGGATGTGGTAAATTAAATATAATAGTTTGAAAACATTGGCAGAGACATTTGAGTATTTCTAAAGTACTGTAAAATACAAGCCTACACAAAAAAGCTTAGAAACGGTTTCCATATTTTGGTGAAAACTTTTTCATGGCAAGATTGACATTTGCATGAAATTGCCCTATGGTATTTTTGCTGTAATTGCTTTACAGTAAGTTACTGGCAAACTGCTGCCAGTAAGTTACTGTTGATTCTACAGGAAATTGTTAACGATGTACTTTTCGCTTCCGTAACTTTAATAATAGGAACATTCTAACTGCATTATAGGCTTCATCATTAAGTCATAAATGTGTATTATTGCTTGTTTTTGCATATAGGGAATGATATTCTTTGTATTGATGAAGCACATCATTAAGACAACTATTACAACATTAGATGTAAACAGATGATAAAACTCACTTTTATAAAACCAACTTTTATAAATTTTTTAACCAAAATTTTTTAAGCTTTCAAAGTGTTCAAATCATTATTACTGACCATTCATTCATTCATTCATTTTCTTTTCGGCTTAGTCCCTTTATTTATCTGGGGTCGCCACAGCAGAATGAACCGCCAACTTATCCAGCACGTTTTATGCAGCAGATGCCCTTCCAGCTGCAACCAATCTCTTGGAAACATCCATACACACTCATTCACACACACAGGGGCGCCGCTAAGGGGGGAAAGTTAGGACGATTCTAAGGGCCCATGCACTCTAGGGGCCCACAGAGATCTGCTTTATAATTAATAACAGTACTGTAATGTAATATAAGTTATGAATGTATCTCTAAATTACAAGTAAAACAATTTATTACAAATAAAAAATAAAAATACGGCTTGTCACTGTCAAATTGCTCCTCCCCTCCTTTCACTGTATGGTTCAGTCCGTCAGTAGTGGGAAGAGAGTTGATGCTTTGAGTGCGATCGTCAGGTAAACTGTCAAAGCAGCGATGTCCTCGAGGTAAACATCAGCTGCGTCCCAAATCACATACGTATGCACTATTCTACGCCATTTTGTAGTATAAATAGTGTAAGTAGTGTGTTCACACTGACAACTCTACAAATAATAAGTGCACTTTAATGACCCGGATGATGCACTCAGCATCATTTATGGGTCTCGGCTTATTTATGGGTCTCACTGTAATATAATTTTGTGTCTTATTGATTTTTGTCACTGTTCCAGTGTATTGCACATTGTATGAGACACTATTGCAGTACAGTTATTTAAATAGTGACACACTGGTGTTTTGTGTGTTTAGAAATGTAAAATTTTCAGTGAATATTTGATTACTGTTCCTGTTTTTGTACTACATTTACATTTGAACACTAAATCATCTGATAGCTACAGTCATGGCCGTTCTCTTACTAAATAATAAGTAGAGGACAAAATCAATAATAAAATTCATACGTCAGTATAACTACATTGCAGGCAAAGAATTTGGATAGCTAGCTTGGTAGTAGGGGGCCCATCCTCATATTTTTTCACGGGGCCCAAAATTGCTAGCGGCGCCCCTGCACACACATACACTACAGACAATGTAGCTTACCCACGCGAATGCAGGGAGAACATGCAAACTCCACACAGAAACTCCAACTGACCCAGTCGAGGCTTGAACCAGCGACCTTCTTGCTGTGAGGCACTACCTACTGCGTCACTGCATCACCTTATTACTGACCATGTGCAAATAAATAGTATCAAGTCAGCATGTCTGCAAATGCACTCCACTTTCTTTCCTTGCAGATTTTGGGCTAAAAATCTTGGATATCTGCTGTGTCTGCCTGTATTTACATCTGTTTCATTATTTTTCATCTATTCCAGAGCCTTATGTTTGACCCTGGAATGTCTGCATCATTGGGATGCATGAATTCCAGCGCGAGACAAACTCGGGGCTTATTAATATTCCGGTTCCCTATGCCTGCGCCTGCTCACCATCCCCCAAGGACAGAGCCAAGAGTGTGCTGAGTGTCATGTGAATGAAATGAAAAAATAAATAAAAAATAGTTATCGATGGCATGCGGAACCACAGGGCTGAACAGAATCATGTGATCCAGAGCATGCCCGGTTCTTTGCCAGCTTCCAGTGCTGAGCAATCAGTCACAATGGGGTCTGAAACAAGGCCAAAGCCAAGGTCGTTGGTGCTGCTCGGAACAGATCATCACAGCCAGGGAAAACACGATGAGAGACTTAGGAATGTGATTAGGCAGACAGGACGTCAATACGCAGCCTCGTAGCCCCACACACACTCACAGACACACACTTAATGGTCTGCTTCACATCTGCGGCTTATGATGGACTGAGATGGAATGCACCGAGGACTGTTTGAAAGAAGTAATTTCAGCAGAGCTTCTGGCTTCCCCTGCAAATCCCAATTTGCAAAAGAATAATATCATCAATCAATCCAATGCTCTGAGATCTCAATCTAATGCTCCATCTCTGGTGCGATCAGCTGTCAATCTTCTCACCTGACTAAAGTTGTGTGAGGAAATGTGGGATTTTGATTAATATGGGAAAAAGCAGTCGTTAACTGAGTCTAATTCGAAATGCATCCCTGAAAACCTACTCAGACGTATAGATTCACTCAATCCCACCTATACACATCCCACCCAGGACCCTTACTAACATTCCTGGGGAAGCTAATTTGAAATTGAAACTTGTTAAACTGATTTCCCCTGTTTAAAAGTAGCAGTGAACTGAATTGTTGTTGAGCCGAATTGAATCAACATTGAATTGACTTGAACGGAGTAACAACACTGTTGCCTTCTTTATTGCCTGCTCATCACTGGATTGATTTTCTTGTATAATCAAAGAGTATTGAACTTAACAGTTACTGAAGTGCAATTGGGACTTAACTGGCTTAATAATGACACTATTGCAATCTTTATAGCTGAAAATGTTTTAGAAGATTTTTAGATATTTTTTCCTTCAGCTTAGTGTCTATTTTAGAGATTTCCACAGTGGAATGAACCACCAATTATACCTTTTTTTTTCTTTCTTTTTTTCTTTTTTGTTTGCAGTGGATGCCCTTCCAGCCACAACACAGTACTGGGAAAGACCCTTACACACTCATTCACACACACACACACTAATACACTCCGGCCAATTTAGCTTATTCACTTATACTGCATGTCTTTGAAAATAGGAGCACCCGGAGGAAACCCACACGAACACAGGGAGAACAGGCAGACTCCACACAGAAATGCCAGCTGAACCAGCCACCTTCTTGTTGTGAGGCAACAGTGCTAACCACTGAGCCACTGTGCCGCTGGGCTACTTTTAAGAACTTTGATTTGCAGAAAAAAAATTGAGCTTGTGTGATTGATTCTGTTAGAATCATTATCGTGAAGCTGCTTTGAAACATTCTATAGTCAATAACATTGTGCTACATAATCATAGCCACATTGTTTGTAAAGCATACAGTACTGCTATTACGCATCCCTTGATTCTATATCATAAATATATCACAAAGCTGTTGGATTAGTTCATTAATGCTGCTAATAGCCAAAATTTAATTAGGTTTGAGAAAAAATAGGCACAAGAGACTGCACCCCAATAAAGAACCATTTAGATTAAGGGGGGAAACATTCACATTTTAAACGGAAAACATTTCATGCCTTTTTGTCTGTAAACTATGTGAAAATGTCAATTTGAGAGCTAAAATTATGAAAACAGTTTTGATGTGATTTAAAAAAAATGTTAATCAGTGTAATTAATCAATTAAATAGTGACATAATGTGTATAACATATTCAGTGTACAGGCATGCACAAAAACTAAACCAGCAGTTATCTGGTGATTTTTCTCTTTTTTGTTGCAAAATTACATTGACAAACATTAGCCTGGCATACATGATACAGTGTTTTCAGTCATTTTTATGAGTCTGTATGAATGGGAATCATTTTTTCACTTGTCCACAAAATATACAATAATTTTTACTACATCTTTGTCATGTAAATATTCATTTCTACTACAATACTATTTAATAAACAGCTCATTATTGTAAAATATTATATAACACTCCTGAAAAGTAAAGTTATTCAGCTGCATCACTATTTTAGTTAATTACTCCCCAACATTGTTCTCTGTGTGGGGTGGGATGAGGAGATTTACTCTGTTCCTGTTTTAAGGAACAGCAGGTTGCTGTTCTCCATTGTATATATGCATTGTTCTACCTTGTAATCAGTAAATAAAGGCCTTACTCCAAAGCAGTGAACGTTTAAAGGGGATTTTTCTGGTTGTGACCCCATGGGACTGATTGAGTGTGTGCATGTGAGGAGCAAGAGAAAGAAAGAGATCTCTTGTTTTAAATGCTATAGAAAGTCTGAATCAAAGACTGTATAGTCTCTATTTAAACCCCTATAGTAGATGTGTGGGGTCCCGAAAATGACCAAACATCTGATGACCAGAACTTAATGATCACAAAAATCCCCTTGCTTTGTGAATGCTTCAGTTTTTTTCCTTTTTCAAAACAAATCTGATGTCTGCTGACTCTAAATTCTTTTGACAGTAATGAATAGAACAAAAACAACATAAAGATATAAAGACATAAATATGCGGCTGCTTAGACTGAAATATTGTTCTCACATTTTCACTTTAATTTCTATCAGAGCAGTTGTCAGACGCTTTTTTTTAAAGATTAACTAGACAAAACAAATGGATTTAGTTTCAAGCGTAATGTCAAAGAAAGACACCCAGTTTTTGTTACAGTAATTAGTTATGTCATACAGTGTTTTATCTTGAAACCTCAAACCAAAGCCAAAATTTAGCACTGCTTCATTTCTTTGGTTTTAATTCAGAGGACTGGAGGGAAAACTGCTGCCATCGTTTGTTTGCGTTCATCTGTTTTGCTCTCAAGCTTTCCGGCATTATTAGGACCACCATGGTGGTAGTGCTGATCCCTGACCCCCATTCCCTTTATTTTCGAACACATTTTACACTCTTTCTTTCAACTCGCTCCCTTGTCCTTCTTAATGCTGGAATGGAGTGTCAAGTATGTGTATATCTACTCTTGTTATTGTTATACAGTTAATAGCCCTCATGGCTGAGTCTGTAATGCAAGTCTAGAATTGTCTGGAAGATAACGATCTTCACAGGTTCTGAGTAGGGTCTTGGAGAACATCCCAGCGTTTAGAAGGTCAACAATCACTCTACATATCAGACCTTACCCTTTTTATAGCAGATAATAGCTTTTTTTCCCTCCACAATTTATCTGTCAGTCTTTTGAAGAGCTGCTGTCAGTATACTGTCATTGATTTCCATATGTAAGCATATGAGTGCATATATGTGTGAGTGTGTGTGTGTGGGAGGGACATCGGGCTTCATACATTGAACTGTAAGTATGTGTGGGAAGGAGAAGTTTGGGAAGGTGTGGAGTGGGTCACAAACTAGATGTGAACATTTTCAATTCACACCGGCGGAACTGAGATTATAGCGGTGATGTGTTACATAAACATGCTTCATTTATATCCCTCAGTATGAGAGAGAGAGAGAGTATTTGCAGCTCTCATCTAATACCTTCAGAAGTGCATTTAATAGAACTGAAGCACAGTGACGGAGCATTAAGTTAACTCAATTTTTACATTATGAAAAAAACATTAGTGCTTTTAGTGCATTCTTATATAGTTGCTGATCTGTTCAGAGGATTGGCTAAGTGGACGGAGTGAATATATTCTGACTTCCTAGATGCCTGTTTCTGGCCAAAGTGAAAATAAAGTCACTATTGTCAGATGAAAAATTATTTTAAAATAATATACATATTCCGTATACAAAACTGTGAGGCAAAAAGTAGCATATGCAAGGAATAAAATGATTCTCAGCTATGCATTCACAATTGTAATTTAAATAAATGTGTGCACATTATACAGTTGCAAAAATAGTCATTCTGAGCTCTTGCAATTTTGAGATATAACTTGATAATGACACATCTGTGAGATATCATAATAATTTTAAGATAAAGAATTTTGTCCGTCACATTGCGATTATATATAATAATCACTGTAAAAAACGAGATATAAAAGAGCAATTGCAGCTATAATATGCAGTAACAATTATAAAATTAATCCTTACACAATGGTATTTGTAGATATATGAAGTAGCATTTGTGAAAAATGTGACCCTGGACATTATGTGGTGTCTTATGTTACATGAGTATATTTTTTTTGGCCATAACCAAAAATACATTGTATGGGTCAAAATTAGTTTTTTTTTTTTTCCTTTATGCCAAAAAATCATTAGAATATCGAGTAAAGATTTACATTAAGTAAGATTAAGTAAAGAATTAACTATCGAAAATAAACCAAAATTCTAATTAGTAAAGTGCATTACCAATCACTCACTACTTAAGATGTTTTTAACCTGTTTCTCAGCCACACATTTCCCTATCCTAAAAAGTCATACTTAATATATATACACATACATACATACACCTGTATGAAGCATTCATATAATACATAAATCTGAATTTTCAAAATTTGACACACATGTCGCATGGTTTAGTGGTCCTGGGCCACAAACAAAGAGTTTTTTAATCAAACCACTTCAAACCCTGTCTCTTAAAAAGTAATATCTCGCTATTCAGAGATGTAACAATTCACTTGACTCATGATTCAATACGATTCACAATGCTAATCTAACAATATGATTTAGTAACAAAATTATTAGAAACAAATTTAAGGTGAAGAGCCCTTTCATTTTTTTCTTAAATGCTGCATATTTTTTTGCAAAATAATATATTTTCAGCCATTGTCATACTGCTATTTTAAAAACAAATTCCAATAATACAAACTAAAGAAGACTATAAATGTTCTTTGAGGTCTTTGCACATTTACAATGTTCCCTACAGATGAAAAAAAACTCTTTCACTTTGGACGATTATTGCTGGTGTAGAGCGGTAAGCCTTACCTAAATTAGAGAGCAGTGTGTACAGAGGTGGTCAACAGGCCTTCTGATCCAAGGGACTGGCATAAAAAAAGAAAAGAAAAAAAGATTACAAAATCACTAATTATCTAGTAGGATAGAGACAGAAGTTGAACATGATAATGAAGGTGAATACTTAATATTGTATCATTAATTAGTATAAGTATCAGTGTGATACACTTAAGAAGAGATAATCTTAAACATTTTTAAATATTCAATAATAATAATAATAATAATAATAATAATAATTATGAAATTCTTAAAATATGCAAAAACTAATTTGAAAGGGAGAGGGTCAAAATAACCTGCTTGTGTAACAGAACAACTTTCATTTACAGTCTGAAAAACATCTTTACACTTTCGTTATAAAAACACTGATGCACTGCGGAGCTGCAAATCATTCGGTTAGCATGGTTTGGCTTATTAATAGTTTTTTTGCGTTCAGACGTCTGTAACGGTACTTTTTCGCTGTGCATCATACTGTATTTGTTGTTCTGTTAGTGTGAGTAAACGTCTTTTTGCAGTATTTGCACACAGTCTATGTTTTGTCTGGCACATTTCACCGCTGTCCTTTTACTCTGCCGCCCCACCTTTTGCTCACCGCTGTTGTGCAGGCAAAGCGAGTTTGCTTCTGTAAACACAGCGCCCCCTCTGTTCAAAAAAATGTATCACAATTTGTTCAACATTTCTACTGGTTTGAATCAAGCGGCAACCTCCCGCTCTCCCTCTGGAAGCCAATACGGAAGTAACTTAAACTTGCAATTCATCGAAAATTCCGCTAGTCCTGGCTGTCCTGGCTCCATAATAGAGCAAATCTCCAATGAGCCCACTGGTGAAATGGCCAATTTTACAGCAGAAAAAAAGGTGTTTACAGCCTGGTACAAAGAACGATTTTGGTTCATATAGCTTATATTACCCTTCATGACAACTGTGAGGGGGGTGAATTTTTTTATAACTATATATCCGTTTCCTTTATATTAAGCTAAATTAAGTTTGCATAATTAAGGGTGTGGCCACTTGAGTGACAGCTAGTCCCGCTGGTCGCCAGCACGTGACCTCAGCTGATTCCGCCTGATTCATCGTGTTTTTGTGTTGTTTTATATGGCTTTACACAGTCAGTCGCCTTTTGGAATTATTTCCTGCCATTATCAGATAATATGGCATGCTGTGTGCACTTAATTGTGCTCACAAACCATTCACGTGGACTCACGTTTCCCAGGTGAGTGAAATTATATACTTGTACCATCTCTATAAATGTAATTGCTTTATTTAGGATTATTTATGATTTATAATGTTCTTCAGAACTCTAATGCACTCCAGAATCTGACAGATTGATCAGCTGTAGGCTATAAAATCGTCATTTGAAGCGTTGTCATACAGTGTTCTGCCTGGATTTCCTAAATAGCCCTGCATTTACTAACACAGACTATATCTGAAGTATTTGGATGTAATTCGCACTTTCTTCCAATGCCAGCATGCGTCCTGTAGCTCCGCTCACGCTCCGCCCACGCTCCGCCTCTTTGCCCTTGTTTGGTATGCCTCGGTTGGTGCGATGACGCGCGAACAAAATGGCGACAGTTGGCGACGCCTACTAGTAGCTTCTTTTGGGTTAATCAGAAACCTATGGGTGACGTCACGGATACTACGTCCATATTTTTTTACAGTCTATGGTTTGAATCGTCACATATTTGAACCGATTTTCAACTGGCTCATGCTGAATCATTACATCCTTAATGCTACTTCTAAAGCCTCATTCACACTATAAGCAACTTACAGCGGCGAAGCCACAAGCGACAACTGATTTCAAAGAAGTTAGCGACTTCTGGCGACCTCAGTCTACATGAGCAAGAGCGACCATTGGCAACCAACTTGGTGTGGAGCAATGCAACAAAGTTGAGAATCGTTCAACTTTATGCAGATGAAGAGCGACTTTCTTTAGCGATAGCCAATAGGAGCACCAGTAGGGCTCATGTGATCCTCTCGTGCTGTAGACCTACACAGACCTGCGTTTGCAGCAGCTCACCACCTAAAGCGACAGGTAGCTACAAAGTCGCCGCTAGTGCGAATGAGGCATAAGGAAATATGTCCTGCAAAACTATAATCAAATTCGGAGATTAGAAAAAAAAAGAAAATAAAAAAAATCTTAACATTAAGCAATAGCGATGTCTTAGCTTGTTTCAGTGTATTTAATAATAACTGTCATATTTGTGTATTGAGTCAACACATGCATTGTAGTGTGTGTGTGCGTGGAGGTGAGTGGCCCTCATTAGTGTATAAATGGCATCAGCAGAAAGTTTCATTAGCTTGCACATCAAGCAGCTGACTGGAGCAGGTCAGTACGCATGTGTCTCTCTCACAATAAAGCCTTCAGTCTCTCCCTCTCTCTCTCATTCTCAAGC
This sequence comes from Danio albolineatus, assembly GCA_903798035.1. Lineage (NCBI taxonomy): Eukaryota > Metazoa > Chordata > Actinopteri > Cypriniformes > Danionidae > Danio > Danio albolineatus. Next base: position 720,472 of record CAIGQQ010034181.1, on the reverse strand, counting down.
CCTCTCCGTCCTCTCTACAGCTCTGCTCGAAATATATATCATCCCTGAGCATTACAATCCTCACGGCACATCAAACGACTTCAAAGAGCAACTCCTGTTTGTCTCTCAGCTCTTTCTGGGTTTTCATCCTTCCTCTTTCTCTTACAGAAGCCCCCTCGTTCTCTCTCTCGCTTTCTCCCTCTCACCTCATGTCCTCCTCTTGATGTCAGTCATGAATAAGGGACGTGTCTGGCTGTTTTGAGAGGGTGAATATGAAAAGCCAGTTTGATGCGTGGACTCCAGCTCTCTCCGTGACTTCTACATGGTGTGTCTCGGTGGAGTGGGTCTGGACTGCATTAAGACATCAACAGAGGTAGAGAAATGCTGATGGGAAGGAGGAGGATGTCTGTGATCTCAGGCAGTGAGCAGCCCACGTCTATACTGCAGATGTCTCTGGCCTCGGAGGAATTCTCCTACTTTTGCTTCTAAGGATGTGTGAAGAGGGAGAGAAACCCTGGAAAGGTGCTGCCCTGTATTCCTTATTGGATATTTTGATGTATGCATATATATATTTACATACCCATAAAGTTACTTCTAACTGGTCCAAGCTAATATAGATTGGTCTCCAACAATGGTGCTTTATTTGGTTTAGATATCTGGTCAAGTGTATTTGAGCCAGTGGGCCACCTGGGAGTAGAGCAGGGATAATAAATAAGTAGCTTTTGTTGAGGTCTGAGAGGAAAACATGTCATTACACTAGCACTTCCTGTCACTGTTTGTCATGTTTCTTGAACAACCAACATGACACCTCTCCAGTTACACTTCACTGTCGATCCATTCTACCCAGTTGGTGCTTGTGAAATTTTTAAAATAAGAATTTTGTGTCCTCTTGAGTCTCTTTGTTTTCCATTGTGGCTAATCTGTATGCTAGTGTACTCCAAAAGCACTCACACAATGCACTGTGATTAACATTTTCACATTTAAACATTGGTACAAGTTTGCATCCCTGCACCAAAACTGAATGATCATTAAATGTCACACTTAACTGTTTACTGTATAACTTTCATGTGTGGGCATAAGTATCTTAAAAACACAAATTTAAAGTACTCAATAGTTTATTCTGACTTCACGTTTAGGCTATATGTAGATACAAACATCTAATTTACAAGAAACATTGTCTGGTCGGGGATGGTCTCTATCTTTCAGACCAATGACTGAATTTTTTCCCACATCCGTGCTAAGCGAGATCATAAACTGGTAATGGTATTAACAATTATCGGGGGGACAAATGTATATTTATATTAGCTTATTCTTATTATTCTAGATACAGATTCCTGCTAACTATTTTTCAGACCCATTGAACTTTTTTCTAGCAGTATCCAAGTAAGCACTTCTCAGACATTTATGCAAATATATACAAAACTGCAAATCTTTTACCTTTAGGCTTGCAGAATCTAAAGCGATGTGTATGTAAAACACTCTGGCAGCAGAATGTGAAAGGTATCCACCACCCACTCATCTTCTTTAATTGAAGGACAACGATCTTAATGGACTTTGTAGTTGTCATTATGAGAGTGAATGTCAGTGCCTGCCAAAAAGCTCTATAGCATGACTTCATTTAAACTTACACAGTACATCAACTTTACAACACTGGCACATCGCTCACTCAATGGCTTTCAAACCTGACCTGACAGGAATCGCGCACAGTCCAGCTGAGAGCCACATAAAGCGGCCATTAGAGGTGGTCACCACAGGTGTGCTGTAGGGCTATTATGCAAGAGTTGCAGAGACAATATAAAGAGACAGGCCATGGAACCTTTGGGAAAATACATCTTGCTTTAATTAAAAGAGCCAATTCATTTAGTAGAAAAACCATCACTTTCGCTTTCAAGTAGTACTTGCTCATCTGCAACTCTGCTTTTGATCTGAAAAAGCACACTTTTTAATCTGATATTAACAGACAAAAGTGAAATTAATGATAGAATTATTCTAGCCATTTGATGTATGTTGTTATAAAGTGACTTTTTCTGGGGGTTACATCATTAGGAGAGACTCTAAGGGCTCTGTTTTATTGATCTAGGCTCAGACTAAATGGCACAAAAGTATTAAGGGCTTGTCCGAATCCACTTTTGCTATTTTAACGATACGCCCTGCGCCTTATCGCATGGTCTAACAGGGTTGTGCTTATTCTCCTAATGAGTTGTCTGTGTGTTTTGAGAATAACGTCCATTAAACCAATCAGAGTCTCATCTCCCATTCCCTTTAAAAGTCAGTTGCATCCCGCCATGGCGCATTCGCTATTTACATGGCAGACTTTGTAAGTGGAAAAACTGAATGCTTCACTAGCTGGAAAACAGTTGAACAGACCATCTGCAACAAGAGGATAAAGAACGAGCCTCTCTTTATTTCTCTTTATTTTACTCCTTTACTTTCGTGGATAAGGAAACAGGGTTGTACTCACTCCACTGAAGACATCCATTAGCCTACATATTTAATTTTGTTTGTTAAGTACAAAGATTTGTTTTGAAACTATTTCTAAATTCAGTTGTAATTTACAGCAAACAAATAATTGAACAATAATAACGGAGTGTGGTCAAACAACTGAGTTATATCCAAACACACGTCCTATTCTTATGCCCAGTATAGTGACAAATACATCTCCAAATCCAGACAGGGGAACAAATCTAAACTTGTTTTCATAAAAACATATATAAATATGCATATAATAAATACTGTTAATAATAATAACAACATTATACAAATGCTAATTATCATGAATGAACTGAAAAAAAAGCATGGTGGCATGAAGAAGGCATGGAGTTTTTTTTTTCTTTGTGTGTGTATAAAGATATTTGTGTATTGCTGTACATCCTATCTGTATTAAGGGATGTGTAAGTGTTTGGACCTGCATAAGCTTATACTAACATGCTCTGTGCTAGACTTTAGACCAGCTTTTAGTTAATCAGTGGCACAGTCTATGTCAGTTCCTCAAAATACTGTAGCAATGCATCAACAATTCATCTTAATACAACTAGACCAGCACACCCATGAGTCCACAAAGTGGCGGAAATGGATTTTCTATTTAAACAACGTGGTACACAATGTGAAAATTAGGGTTGTGCTAATCTGAAAATAGCAACAAATCACGCCATACACATATTTCGCCGTGTGTATATTATTGCCCTATGAGTGAATCGTTCATTCACTCAAGAACAAGAAAAGATTTCTCAACAAATTCATTTAAATTATTGATTTAAAACCACTCAATCATAAAAGAACCAAACAAGTAATGGGAGTCATTTAAATAATTCACTCAAATTATTTGTCAAAACACAATTTGATTAATTTAAATCTGCTTTCATTCAGGAATATTTTTTTTTTTAAAAATACGTTAGCTACATCCAAAAAAAATTAAAAATCACATATTGCACACAACCACATTACTGTTTGTACTAATTTAGAAAAGTAATAACTTCATAATTGCTCAAAAACAAGTTATGAGCACTATGGATTGTACTTTATTTGTCTCATACCTAATTGCAGTTATGCTATACAAAATTAGGGCATACTGTTTCAGATGCAGCATGTAAGTAATTTGGATATATTGACTCAAATTATTTGGTGAAAATGCAGATTACTTTGACTTTAGAAAGAAACGTTTTAAGAGTGAGCCGTTGAATCATTATAAAAACAACTGATTCATTCAAAGTGAAAATATAGGTGAAGAGCAATCATTTACTCAAGTGATTCATTCATCAATGAACTGGGAAACACCACTTATGTGTTTCTAAGGCTGTTTTTGCAACTTATGTAGATGTCAAGAATATTGTCTAAAAAATTAAAGCTGTTGTAAACAATAAAGAAGCAGTTCTGTAGGAAGATGATAAGCAACAGTGTATCTTCGATTACAGGAGCTGTGACAGCAGCACAGCCTCCCAGACACAGCTGATTATCACCTGTATATCTGATTCCCTGACCTTGACTGGGATTTCCTGGAGACAAGCTTGCGGTGTCAGCCATCGTCCTGTCACCCTGACCTCAACAAGTAATTTAAGTTTTTCCCCGATAGTCAAAGGTAAGTCAAACCTTCTTTTTTTTTTTTTTTTGAAGATGTATGGGGGTGTGTGCACATGTGGACAACCTCGGCTCCTGAAGGAGCTCGCCAAGGGCACTTGCGGCTACAGATGCTGTCATTACATCCAATCAAGGTGAAATCCATGGAGGGGAATATTCCAGACCCATTTAAGTCACGGCTGAAGAGGGAGAGAGACAGAGGGAGCAAAAGAAAAGAAAAAACAGACAGTGGATGGAAAGGAATGTGTAATGTTTATTAGTTAAGACAGGAGGAATTTCAATGTCTCTGCTCTAACAACAGCAATGTCAAGCTGGCAAAGGGGTTGTGTTTATATTACACAACTTTACATGACCCAGATACTTAACATCATCTCTCTTTACTTTCATCCATCTCCTGCTCTTGCTTCAGTGCTCTCCCTGTCACGCATACCTATAGATATGCAGATGTTTTTAAAAATCATATAATACATATATATGTGAATATACATTAACCCATTAACACATGGAACTAATCTGAAATGGTTAACAAATTAATATTTCATTAATTTAAATAATTATTTAATGTATTTATTTTTTACTTGATAAATTTTACGGCATGAAGCTGGGGTCAAACATTAAGTGTTGAAGATGTCATGGTTTTACTTGACAAATATATTTCTAAAGGAGTTGTTGAGATGAAATTGACCCAGATGTTGGCAAAAACCCAAACAAGACTCATTACGAGGAGAGCCTGCAAACTCCACACAGATATGCCAACTGGCCCAGCCGGGACTCAAACCAGTGACCTTCTTGCTGTGAGGCGACAAGCGCTGAGCCACCATGCCACCTAATACAACTAATACAACCTTACTCTGAAGTGTTTATAAAGTGCTCAGCATGTACAGTATAAGTACACCCCTCACAAATTTAAATGAATATTTTCTGTATGATGCTTTACAATATCATATTTGAGCATACACATTAGATTAGTCAGTAGTGAAGCCAAATCTGGAGCTTATTTTAAAAAAAAATCTTATGATAACGGTCCAAAAATTAATAGCCCAAATTTATATGGTAGGGGAAAAAAAGCAGAAATCAAGAGAAACATAGTATACTTGTAGAAATAGTATTTTTAGAAATAGTATTTTTTTGTGCAATATTTCACATTAATTTAATTGTATTATCTCATTCATTGATTTTCTTGTCGGCTTAGTCCCTTTATTAATGTGGGGTCACCACAGCGGAATGAACCGCCAACTTATCCAGCATATGTTTTATGCAGCGGATGCCCTTCCAGCTGCAACCCAACTCTGGGAAACATCCATACACACCCATTCACACTCATACACTACGGACAATTTAGCCTACCCAATTCACCTATACCATATGCCTTTGGACTTGCGGGGAAACCGGACCACCCGGAGGAAACCCACGCAACCACAGGGAGAACATGCAAAATCCACACAGAAATGCCAACTGACCCAGCGGGGATTCGAACCAGCGACCTTCTTGCTATGAGGCGAACGTGCTACTCACACTACCGTGGCGCCATATATTATCTTTCTATTTCTAAAGTTATTTGGTGACTAATATATTATTTATTTTAATAAATATGTTATGTTATTTTATTAAATATGTTATGAAATATGTTCACATGCACCGACATATATTACTTATATTCAATGAAATAAAAACTGTCAGAGCTCCATCACAGAAGCATTCAAACAGATTCATAATATCTTCGAAAAACATAGAAATCTGAAGTTTGCTACATCCATATGACAAATCCCCATCATGACGGGGCTCTTTTGCATTCCCTCTCTCTTTCCTTCTGTTTCTAGGGCAGTGTCTCTATAATTTCTAAAGATTATCAGTCACGGCGCAGTCCGTCTTCTGCTGGGCTGCCTTCTCCAGGGAGCACAAACATCTCTATCCAAGCCAATCACGCATTCAAACCTCGAGCTAGAAAACACACTCAAGTAGCACAGGAGTCAGACTGTGTGTGTGCGTGCTACTGTCTAGAAGCTTTGCACCCTGCGAGAGTAGAGAATGCATCCCAGATCTAGCGGGAGTCTGCCAAGCACAGATAAACATGCAAACGTGTAAATAACTGTGCATATTATCACCCCGCCGGCTTCTGCTGCACCTCTTGTTTATTGCCATTTTGTCCCCTGGTTGCAAACAGTCGCAATGATAAGCATAAGAGTGAAATTCTCTCTCTCTCTCTTTCTCTCTCTCTATCCTGTGGGAATTCTTTGCCTCGTGGGGATCATTTATGTCCTTATTAAAAAAAGAAAAAGTCGTACACTCGTTCCCTGGTGGCTGGAATGAGGGACTACAGATTAGTGGCAACATAATCATCATCTCTCCGTCTGTTTGTCCAAGGAGCTGTTGGATGACTGCGCAGGAGAGGGCACCATGTGCGTGTGTGTGTGAGTGTGTGTCTGCATGGTTGTTAGCAGTTAGAGCTACATGTTCAGGATTACTGGCGTCAGAGCGAGCGGACCCCCTTGGGGGAGTCTGATTAGTCAGTAACACACGTAGGCTAGTGTAGCGTGGCTGATCCAGAATCTGGACCCGCTGAAATAACACATTCTGATGAGGCGTGGAGAATTACTGTCTGGACACGAGCACATCTTCCAGCAGAACTCAGCTCAGCTAAGCCTCAAAGTTTTGTGGAGATAAAAACATTACTGATTAAAAAATGTATTGCTATATAGAAAACATTATTACTAAAATCAAATTTTTAATAAAATAGGGATACTGGGATACTGTATATTTGGTAGGATACAATTTTTTGATGTAGGTTAAATACATATTTGGTCTATTTTCTAATAATGTATGCTATTGATCCAGTTGTGAATACAGAGGCCTGTTACACAGGAATGTTTAGTTTGAACACTTTGGGTTTTCAGGCTCAATAAGTGGGTTGGTTTTGATTGGGTTCCTTCACCTTAGTAACTTCACCTAGTAGATCTGGAGCAGGTTTTATTCTGGGTTGAAGATTGCAAACCCAAACTGAACAAATCAGCTGTGAGAAAAGTGACATATATGTGGATATATATGAAATATATGAAAAATATGTATGCAAATAATTTCAAATTGTCAATTAATTTTAGAAAAAAACTTTGAATTTAAATAAATTAAATGTTTGTATATACATATTTACATGTACATTTGCTTTAATAACTAAAACTTTTGAAGTCTGAAGTTGAGATATTTGTGAAACTACACTATTAAAATCAGTTTGACTGATTTGCATTCTTATAATTATATTTTCTTTAAGTTGCCTTCTCAAACTTTTGCTGCATCAGCAAAAAGCAAGAGCTGTTTACTTCTGCTTTGTAACTGTAAATAAATCTATTATCTTTCTTATGGACATATCTTTTAATCTTCAACAGAGAATTGAATAGCTGACTCTCGTGAGAAATGACTCTAACAATGATTTAACACCCTCAGTTAACAAAGAACATTAATATCTTAACCTGGTCTATAACCGGACAGGATTTGTTTAGTTTTATCCAAAACATACTCTGAACTCAGACTCTGTTTAACTCCTTTTGCTACAGGCCTTAGGAGTTTTCGATTGAAAGTCTGGTTGCATCATGCACATAAGAAAAAAAATGCTCTCATCAAAATCTCAAAAATAGACACACACTGCACAATTTGAAATTGTGGCACATAACACAATACAAGATCATTTCAAGATTATCATGCAGCATATCATTATAGATTTATAAACAGGTACTATTTACTGGTTATCTAAAATGCTAGCAGTGCACCTTTCCACACTCACCGTTATGTTCAAAACTGATTTTTCATCTATAGCACTTCTTGTTCTAAAAGTTGGCATTGAAACAGAAGTTAATATTGTCTTTTTTTCCCCTATCATGTTGTATATCCAATTAAAACGGTTTCTGAAATGCTAAAAAAGATTCATCCTTTGGGAACCGATTGGATTGTTTGTACTCCAGTTCTGATTTCAGATGCCTGATTATGACGAGACTTTGTATCACATTCATTCAAACCACGGCCTACTATGAAGGCAGGGCAAAAACAGAAGACATTCTGTTCAGAAGACATTCACTTTCCAAAAAGTCCTTTTGCAGGAGGAAGTAAGGTTACACTATTAGATTATTGTATTATTAGATTATTATTAGATTAGGATGTGATTTCAGACACCACCACTACTTCAATTAATAAATCAATAAGTATGTTTACATGAACACCAATAATCCAATTTTAATACAATTAAGACAATACTCTGATTAAGAGTCTACCATGTAAATATAAATTTTTGATTAATTTAATCCGATTAAGGTCATAATCGAACTAAACAGAAATGGAATTAAGACATGTGGAGTATGCAGATTTTAGTCGCATTATTGAAGTGCAGTACAGACATGTAAACCTCTAATCAAACTATTACCATAGTTTTACCATAGATTTCCGCCGCATTTTTAACAGAATAGTCTATACACACACGGCTGTTTGACACTATTCTCGGCACCTACTGAGTCAGTGAGGGACCACAGACTCCTGTATCGCGAAATGCTGAGATTTGCTTTCCCCATACTGCGTGCAATATCAAATTCCATTAAAACTACACCCTTCCAGCAGTTCATACGAGCATTCAATATCTCATTTGTCACAGGGGGCATGGATGAAATGTTCCTGAATGAAAGTGAAAGTGCCAAACTGCAGTTAAAGTCGACAAATTAAAAATGAAACACCTGAAATTACATGAAACTCCAGTGGAAACGTGGATAGTGTGGTGACACAATGACGTTAATTGAACTATGTGCTATAACATGTAAAAGGGGATCATGAAAAAAAAAAATTTTAAAGCAACTCATGTAAACACCTTAATCATATTATTGACTTATTTAGATTAAGACAAATAATTTGATTACTGATGTCCATGTAAATGTAGTCAATGACTATATTTTCTATTCATCATAGAAAATATCTTGTTTTTGCTCCTGAATGAATCGGAGTTTTTGATTAATTCAGTCAATAATTCATTTAGTTGATTTGCACACTGACATTTACTACTCGCTGAATTTAGAAATAGACATCTATGGGAGGTCCTCATTAGTATAAGCACACAACTTGTGTGCATGCATTTGTGTGTTCGGTTTACCTACGTAGACATCAAAGTTCAAACGCACCTGTGTTAAAGCATTCCGTCCACTCGCCGCCACAGGGGCTTAGCAAGAAGCCTTTGCGCTAATACCTGCTATCACTTTTACACACAAACACACCCCCCTTTCACTTGTCCTGTGTGACACCTGTAGCGCTGTTTTCCCTCTCTCCGTGTGCCGACACAGGGATTTGACTATCATCACGCACTGACACTAAGCCTGCTGTCAGGATGAAGCGCTGCCTTGAGATGCTATCACATTCATAACATTGCATTCATTCCCTGCTTTTAACAATCCAAAACCTTGTTGTTCTCACCCCCTCATAGTCCTGCTTTTACTCTAGTGTTGTCAGAGGATTAGATTTATACAGAGAAATGGAACTCTGTGATGTGTTTTAAAGGGATGGCAGCCATGACTTCATGTATTGTTACTCCAGCAGGCCTAATGGATTTTAGTGGCAACCACAATCATACTTGCAGACGACACTGGGTTCAGAAACCTAGTCTTAAGTCCATTAGAGTAATCTTTCAGTTTGTCATTCTTGTCCACTGCATGCTTGTTTTGGGACCGTTTTCGAAAAGTTAAGGAGCTGTGGACTAAGTGGACTGTTTACCTTCGGCCTAATGCATCTCTCCCTCGATGACTATCTATCCTTCCGCACGTTTTATTTCATTATTGAGTTGTTTTTCTATCGGTGTGTGGCCACGTCCTTGAAAACCAGAGGGTGAAAGAAACGACTGATTGAAACGGAGCTTATAAATCATTTGAATTGACTTTTGAAGTGCACTCCTCTGTCTCTCCCAAGTTCTCTTTCTCTCTATCTACTCATTGGGTGAGATTAGTGCAGTTTAATGACTTTTTAATGCTTCACTGCATGAGGAGTAAGACTCGGAAAGAGTGACGTGTACAGGGGCGTCAGAAAAGCCCCGCAGACAAATTTGTCTGATCAACAGTGCAGGGAACGTTGTTACGCATAATGAAAGCGCTGAAACAATTCCAGATGAACTTCTCTTCATTACTTACTTGCTCTCTCTCTCTCTCTCGTTCGGTCTGCCTTTCTATTAGTGAAGTGTCTTTGCCAATTTAATACTAAAATTTCTAATTGCAACAATACTTCTACACTAGTGGCTGCTTTCGAACAATCTCATATGCAATCATACCTCACAATAGTATACCTACTCGCTTCAGATGTTTGACTTTCCTGGGTCAGAGCAGTCACTTATGTCTTAAGTAGATGTAAACTGGCGGGATGTGTGTGTAAATATGTAGTCTGCCATAGACCAAATGCATTGCTCATATTGCTTTAGAATGACATGAGGGCGAGTAGACGCATACTAATTACTGCCTAATTACACTAATACCTCATGCCTATGTAACAGCACGAGTCAAATGCACTTTGCCAGATTGATCATTTCGGTTAGGTAAACATACTTGGTTGTGACTTAAGTTAATGTAAACACTTGCGACTTATTTTTGTTTGAATAACAGATCTGCGGATTAGGCATTGTAAATGAAAGCCACGGCCAATATGCCATTAATATTAATTGAAGAACATTACTGATCAAAACAAACTTGCTTGCTGCTTTTAATTTACTTCTGTTTTAAATTGATTGTTTACTTGAATAATAATTCAAAGTAAATGTTTACAAAAGAAACACATTTTTTAGTTTTACTTTAAGGTGGCAATATTTATTGTAATAATTCGTGCTTTAAAGTCAGTATGAAATATAAGCTAATTTATCTATTCAGCAAATATGTCACATTGATCTTGTTGTGAACAATACATCTAAGCGTTTTGTAATTTTTAATGAAAATCTGATTAAAATTAGGGTGGCGTAGTGGGTAGCACGTTTGCCTCACAGCAAGACGGTTGCTGGTTCAAGCTCCAGCTGGGTCAGTTGGCAGTTCTGTGTGGAGTTTGCATGTTCTCCCTGTGTTCGCGTGGGTTTCTTCTGGGTGCTCCGGTTTCCCCCACAAGTCCACAAAGACATGTGGTATAGGTATAGGTGAATTGGGTAAGCTAAATTGTCCGTAGTGAATGTGTGTGAATGAGTGTGTATGGATGTTTCCCAGAGATGGCGGTTCATTCCGCTGTGGCGACCCCAGATTAATAAAGGGACCAAGACGAAAAGAAAATGAATGAATGAATGAATGATTAAAATTAATACTGGGCAAAGATTGATCTTGATTAATCACATCCAAAAGAAAAGTTAGTTGTTACACGATATATGTGTGAATTATATGTTTATTATGTATATGTGATACACATACATAAAAACTAAACTAATAGTTTTGTTAGATATACATTTAAATTTATATAGAATTTGTATCCTATACATAGATATGTTATATCTATAAACTGCGATGGAAACACTTTTACCGCATAAATTCCAGTATGCGCATTAAAAAAAAGGTCATGTGACTTTGTTCTAAGAGATAATGTGCTGATAAAAATGTGTGTGAATGGACAAACCAGCAGGCTGAGCACATCATAAACATCTGAAATGTTGTTTTGGTCATTCTAAAACGCCTTACCGTTTAAGTAGTTGTGTTATTATATTATTAATGACCTCCAGAATCAAGAGCGTTTGTGCTCCGCGTCATTTAGTCATTTAGAAAAAAAGAAAAAGATTGACGCAGCTTCTTCTACTATAGCAAATTACATTTTTACTGTTGATATTTGGTGCCAGTTAATCAGGAAGTGATGATTTTGTCCGCTTTGACTGGTTGGATGGAAACACTGCTTTATTCTTTTATGCAATAATCAAGTTTTGCGCATAAAGTTCATTCGCATTTTTGGATGGAAACATAGCTTATGTCTGGTGCATATGGAGAAAATATTTCACCTACATCTTACTTTTCTTTTTTTTTTTCAATCTCACTCACCTGCATGATGCACACTTAGAATTGCACAATGTTTTCAAAGAAATGTGGTTTGTAGATAAGAAAGTGCCTGGTGTAAATACATTTTTTGCAGCTTAGTTTTGATTTAGTCTGACTGTACTTACATTAGAAGTAAACATACCAGAGCTGGCATGAACCATACCAAAACCAAGACTACCCCATTTTAGGCCAGGGAAGAAAAAAAACAAGTCTAGATGTGCACCAAATCTGCTAGTATGCAAAGCATTTTAAATTTAGTCTTTTGTTTATAATCAATAATGAGCTCAAATTCAGATCTGCCTTAGTCAAACAACAACTGTTGAACAAAACTAAGTACCTAGTTCTTTTAAAATAATCCTTTTCACTAATATTGTATTTATTTTCACAATACACAAGACAAAAAAATCTGCCATTACTTCTACCACATTTTAACTTTAAATAAAGGAAAGTTTTCAGTAGTACTTGTATTTTTGATACAGCAAAGTATAGTGAAGTTCAACCAGTAAAGCATCATATTAGCATTGCCAAGGCCATTGACTTGATTCCCATGGTATTTATGAATTAATAAACTGTACTCCATGAATGCAACGTTAGTCACTTTGGATAAAACTGTCTGCCAAATGTGTAAGTACATCGAAATTGTGAAATTTAACTAATATTGGTATCATCTATAGCATTTGTGACAACTTTATTTACTCATTCTTTTCTTACCCCTCTTTTTATCAATCTCTTTCAGAAATACACTGAATTTAACTGACGCAAAGAGGAAATCACCGCTGGCGTGAAATGCCATCCTCGATGCCGCATTCACACTCCAGGGACTGTATACAAAGAGAATCCTTGCCAAACAATGACACATGACAAACAACTCCCTCAATATCAGCAGAGGATGCTGCAACAGTGTAAGCCGATCACCTCATTTAAGATAAAAAAAGATCCACAGCTGCATAGTGCATACAGTTACCGCCCAGTATGACATAAATATTGGAACGCCTGCTATTCGATGACACTTCAAGCGCTCTTAACCTGTTTGACTCGACCCATTCTTTCTCACTCACTTTCTCATACAAACACGCATGCAAATACACACACAAATCCAGAGGTAATTGAGGACGGCAGTAAACAGATGGCTCAGATGACTGAAGTGAGTGGGGAGGGAGGGGTGTTTACTGGGACAGGCCCAGGAGAGAGACATGCACACAGTGACAAGACAGACAGACCTTTGATACTGAAAAATCAACTCATTATACGAAGTTTGCTATTCACGCTAATAAATAAACCAATACATCAAACTTCTCCATACTTTTCAATGCACTTATCTGTTAAAAGTAAACTTGATACTAGTATATGGACGCCCACATTAGGGCTTATCAAACCACACTTATCCTCACTTTATAGCTGTACTAAATCCTGCTTTTTTTAAGCCACAGCACAGGAACTGTTCACACACGGTAGAAGCAAGGTTAATGTGACATAGTCTTGAAATCACCCTGGACGCCTCGCACCCAGCACACTTCCTGTTTGAACTGCTACCGTCTGGGCGACGCTACAGAGCACCGAGCACAAAAACAGCCAGACACAGGAAAAGTTTCTTTCCTCAGGCCATCTCCCTTATGAACAGTTAATATTTTTTCTATTGTGCAATAAACGTGCAATACTTTCTCATACGCACTTGTACACAGCACCTTATAACAATATACAATGCAACACTTCTCCTTACGCATTTGTACACAGCACCTTATAACAATATACATTGCAATACGTCTTATGCATTTGTACACAGCACCTTATAACCTGTATATTTATAACAAATCTGTAAATACATTTCAACATCCAGATCTTGTTGGACTGACTGCATCTCTGTTTAATGTCTTTCGTCTTCTTTTTTTTTTTTTCATTTTTATTCTGTGTTGTCACTTTATGTACACCGGAAGCTTCTGTAGCCAAAGCAAATTCCTTGTGTGTGAAGCACACTTGGCAATAAAACTGATTTTGATTCTTATTAAGTACACTCAAGTTAAAAGAAGTTCAACTTAATGACTTCAGACATTACTAAACCCATTGCATTGGTCTGAGCCTTGCATTTTTAACCAGAAAACTGATAGATATCTGTGTGAATAACATTGTTAAACATTCTTGTAGTTCTTACTTTTTAATTACCTCACATTTTCTCAGTTTTTTTATGTAAAAGTACTTAATTATTATTGTATGTGAATTTTGGCATCTATGTAAACTTGCCCTGCAACGAAGCTAACAAATACACACAACTGCATCTTTGTGTTAATATGCTATATTGTTACTTTAACTCTTACTAAAACCTGTCTTATAATATGTGCAAATAATACATTTGTAAACAACTTTACTTGGACTTATTGTGCAAGCTTTGGACCCATTGCACACTTTTGTTACAACTTGTCCTATAATGACCATGTGTTGGGTCAGTAGACTGTTCAAATCCATTACACCATTAAATGACCTCTAGAAATGGTCAAAGCTGAACTAGCTCAAAGACTTTAAGACCCTGTTTATATCGGCATTAGAGATCTTGTGATCAGATGAATAAAAATGTATCTTTATACCAGGTGTATACTAGGCCAAAGTAGTCTAAATTGGACAAGCTCAAAATGTTTTAGAAAGTTTACACCTTTATCAAATGTCATCCACTTGTGATTGGTTCAATGAAAATGTTTCACAGGTTAACAGCTGTAACCAGGACCAAATTAGTCAAAAGTGCATTACCTCTAAATGTTTTAGACCCTGATTACACCTGCATGTAGTACCATCCAAATTTAATCAGTTCACTGAAAATGTATTCTACTGCCATTTGTAAATGGAGCAAAAGTGGTCAAAACTGGACAAGCTCAAAATGTTCTAAACCCTGTTTACACCTGCTTTAAACACCATCCACTTGTGGTCGGATCAGTAAACATGCATCTTAATACCAGCTGTAAATGAGGCCAAAGTGGTCAAAACTGGACGGGATCAAAATGTTTTAGACCCTGTTTACATCTGTATTAAATGTTATGCTTGTTTCCTTGGATCAGTAAATATGTATCTTAATGTAAACCGGCCTAAAGTGGTCAAAAGTCGATTACCTCAAACTGGTTTTACATCCTATTAATACTTGTATTTAGTATTGTTAATTTTTTTGTCAGATCAGTGAATATGTATCTTAATACTAGGTGTAAACAGGGTCAAAAGTGGCGTACCTCAAATGCTTTTAGACCCGGTTTAAACCTGTATTTAGTATCGTTCACTTGTGATTGGGTCATTGAAGATTTATCTCAATACCAGGTGTCAACGAGGCTAAAGTGGTCAAAAGTGGATTACCTCAAAATTGTTTTAGACCCCATTTACACTTGTATTTGGTATCGCCCATTTTTTTATCCGATCAGTAAATATGTACCTTATTACCAGGTGTAAACAGGGTCAAAAGTGGATTACCTAAAAATAGTTTTAGACCTCATTTACGCCATTCAGAATTTTCCTTTTTTTTTTATTGAATCAGTGATGTATCTTAATACTAGGTGTAAATGCGGTCAAAAGTGGATTACCTTATAGTGGTTTTAGACCCCATTTACACCTGTCTTTAGTATTGTCCACTTGTGATCAGGTCAAAGAAAAATGTATCCTAACCCCAGGTCCAACAAGGCCAAAGTGGTCCACTTTATACCACTTTAAAATGTTTTAGATCCTATTTACAACAGAATTTAGTATAGTCCATTTTTTAATCAGATCAGTGAATATGTATCTCAAAACCAG
>CAIGQQ010034181.1:660605-704641 GCA_903798035.1 Danio albolineatus | reverse complement strand
ACTTGTGATCGGGTCAGTGAAAATGTATCTTAATACCAGGTGTCAACAAGGTAAAGTGGTCAAAAGTGGATTAGCTCAATATGGTTTTAGCCCCCATATATTTAGTCAGGGTTTCTGCAGGTTTCACCAAGTCAAATTTAAGACATTTTTAGATCATTATGAATTTCAGGGATAAATCCTAAGGATTTTTACTTGCCCCACCAAAAAAATTCTAATTACATACCTAATTTCATATTTTGAATATGTATAAAATCAAGCAAACCTTAGTTTAGTGCTACACTTTTTTTTCTTCAAAATAATGTTTCTTTAAAAACTATAATACTAAATGTACAACAGAACAGTCTGTGCAGATCAGTGTCCTCACCATATATGATCAAACAATACATGGAGAACTTTAAACCAATGTTATTATAAGGCAATAAAAACCATATTGGTGAAGAGTTATAGACAGAGTGTGTTTGTTAAAAGTTTTATTTAGATGGATTGTTGGTGATTATATGGGTAGCTTTACATGGACAAAGTAAAATTAAGTTTAAAATGTTTTCAGCAAAATCCACTTGAAAACGCAAACACTGTTTGTGTCTGTACAGTAGTTTGAGCAACAAAATGTTGAAATAGTGACAGAAAACTTTATTTTGAGTTAAGAAGAGAAACTCATTCTTAACTCTCAAATCCTAGGGTTTAAAATAACGCAGGTTTAACTTTCTAAATCCTCTGATGCATGCATTTTAGATCATAAAGGATCTATAAAAATGTCATTTTAATTTTCAGCACCATGCATCAGAGGGCTAAGCATAATCAGTCAAAGCAAGACTGAAAAACAGCGAATGACAGCGAGGCAGGGAGATGCGCACATGTATGCGTGCGAATAGTGGGAGGTCAGTAATTACTTTCTGCCCCTCTGGGGGACAGGAGCTTCGGTTATTGTACTTTGCTGGAATTAGTTATCAGTCTCTGCACTCATACCTTGATGAAGAAACAGCCGGCAACATAAAAAAGACGACGAGAAAGGGAGGAGGGAGAGAAAGGGAGCATTGTGAGGCGAAGACACAAGAACAGCAAGAATGAGTCTAAAATACATAATGTAAATAATGACTGTTCATTTTCAGCTGTCTGCTAGAATGTCTGCAGCTGTGTGAGGCATCTGTCACAATAGTAATCAGCCTTTCACAGACATAAAAACAGGGGTGAAAATTCTCCTCAGGACACACTATCACTTTAGTTTAGAGCAATCAGGCCCGGGAGGAAAACAAGATAATAGATCAGTGCTATATGAAAAGATGGAAGATCTATCTGCGAGGTAGGATGAAGTGTGCAGTTAAGATGAATAGTAAGGCTACTTTGAAAAGACCAAGAAAGACAGTCGGAAAAAGTAGAATAAAACTGTTTGCTTTTCCAATTCTTTTTTTTTTACAGTCACTGACCCACATGATATTGGTAATGTTACAGATTTTTTTTTCTTGTGTTGTGAGGAGTTAAAAAACTTGTTACCTTTAAAATGTCTGGGGGGAAGGGGGTCATTAACATTTTTAAGGGGGGGTTCAGCTATGTCATTTTGAATATCTATTATAATTCTATTACCTCATAATTATGACTTCTCATAATATCTGCAATACATTTAATTATGCATATATGAACGTTTTGTTTTGTATCTGACAGAAATGGGCTTCTAGATGAATAAGACACCTTGAAATAATCATGTTGATTTCATTCATAACTGGATTATTTAATAATTTGACCAGATCAGTTCCATAATCTTCTCAAACTGTATCTTTGATATCACAGGATTAAGTGTTCAAATTAATTAAAATAAACTAATTTAATTAAAATCAATTAAACTATTTTTTGTTTACTGTATTTGTCATCAAAACAACTTGGTAAAAATAAAAAAGACAATAGAAAACATTTTCAAACATCTGACAAGCCCAAACTTAACTTGAATAAATGTGTTTGTTAAGTTTACAAAGCGTTGTAATAATTAGATCTTGGTAATGATCGCAATATATATGTATATAACCATGCCTAATATCAGATGGGCAGAAAGTAGTTGATTTTTTTTTATAAATTGTTATAATAATAATGTATGTAATGCAGCAAGTCCAGAGACTGCACAATATATTGTTTCAGCATCAATATCACAACGTGATCATTTGCAATGGTCACAACGCGAGTGCATGCATTGTTGAGTCTGAATTATAATTGATAATTTTGCAAGTGTTTTTGAGGCCTGTGACTGTGTCAAGGTTTTAAATGCAAAGTCGTACCAATTTTAATTTAATAACAATTAATTTGATTAAATTGTTTATACAACAAAAACTATGCAGTATTATTTCACATTTGATTATTCAATTACTGTATACCTGAATACAGTCCGACTACTAGTATTACTAACCTCAATACATTACAGATATGCTCACTGAATACAAACCTAACATATCATTCAGATCTTTAGGATCATATAAACTGTAAATTCCAAGAGTTCAGTCAAAGCAGGGAGAATCGGCTTTCAACAACTACACCCCTCGCTGCTAGAATTAGCTTCCAGAAATGATCAGATGTGCTTCAACATTAGGCACATTCAAATCAAGACTGAAGACACATCTGTTTAGCTGTGCTTTTATTTAATAAGCACTGTGCTACATCCGACAGATCACACTATTATGTCTTTCTCTTCCTTTTCATTCTTTTATAACCTGTTTTAACACATTTTTAATCTGTTTTTATCTATTTTTAATCATTTTTATTATTATTTATTTTTAATATTTTTATATTTGCCTCTTTTATTCTTGTTTATGTAACGCAAATTGAATGACCGGGGCGCCACGGTGGCGCGTGAGTAGCACGTTCGCCTCACAGCAAGAAGGTCGCTGGTTCGATCCCCGGTTGGGGCAGGTCCCGGTTGGGCCAGTTGGCGTTTCTGTGTGGAGTTTGCATGTTCTCCCCGTTTCCTCCGGGTGCTCCGGTTTCCCCCACAGTCCAAAGACATGCGGTACAGGTGAATTGGGTAAGCTAAATTGTCCATAGTGTATGTGTGTGAATGAGAATGTATGAATGTGTTTCCCAGAGATGGGTTGTGGCTGGAAGGGCATCCGCTGCGTAAAACAAAATGCCGGATAAGTTGGCGGTTCATTCCGCTGTGGCGACCCCGGATTAATAACGGGACTAAGCCGAAAAGAAAATGAATGAATGAATGAAATTGAATGGCCACTGTGTATAAAATGTGCTATATAAAAAACTTGCCTTGCCTTGATAAGTATATACAAATGTATTATACAGTATGCATATATGCTATGTGAAATGAGCATGATGATGAAGACCATAAAAAATGTATCCAGTTTTCCAGGGAATTAGGTGTAGAAAAATGCTGAGTTGCGATGCATATTGCGCAATTGTTAAAAGTAAATAGGCCCATGTGTGCGATAAAAAGACAAAAAGAGTATATGTTTGGTACCTGACAGATGGGCCGTCTGCTCTGTCGTTAGTGTAGAACCCCAAATCTTCAACATGGGTGCAACAATGAGCCCTCATCTCTCATTACACTACCATTAGGAGTGAGGTCGGAGGTCACACTGCATTCAATTATAGCTGTGTACTTCCACAAAGCCGGCCATTCTGTTCCTGAAGACAATGATCATTAAGACCGGGACCTCTGTGATTTTTGCCTTTGTTGGATGTCTTTCCTGGAAAACAGGAGGTGTTCAGGTCAGGCAATGGCATTTGTGGGAGGGTCCATGTGGACACACTGCACTTTATCTGGTCAGCTGGTCATCTTGCCCCAGTGACCCATGACTTTTCTCACAAGCACACACATACACAGTTACACATACTGTCAGCATCTCTTAAGTGCCATCAATCTGTCAATTACTACTCAGGTAGAGCCATTCATCCATACAATTCAGGTCTGTGGATACAGTCTCAATGATCCACCTACAACTAATACACACACACATTGAAGAAGCAGCAATGGGATGTTCCACATGATTGGGTTTCCTAATGTTGGGCCTTTCCATTGTGCATTGAAATACAACTGAAGTGCCATATTGTTCTGAACTAGGAAAAGAGGAAAAATCCCCGGGAATTACAAAGTTTTTTTCCATGTGAGCCACCATGAGCGAGCGCCGTTCGTCCATCCAGTGCCAATGAGCCTTTAATCCACAAAAGCCTGAATGAGCCAGTGTGCTGATGGCTTTACTTTTGTTACCAAGGCTCAGCATCCTCTTGTTTGTGTGCGGGAGAAAACGGTGAGAGATGCAGAATCGGTTGGGATAAAAAAGGGCAGCATTGAGTTTTTGGCCCGTCTCAGACCCAAATTTACAGCTTCCTTTAGGAGCATCCCAGAAGTGCAGAGCTTTCAGCTGTCAGCACTTAGAGAGATTTAACTGCCTGCATCTGATGTGTGTCTGATGATCCTTACTATCTGTGAGAAACTTTCCATAAGTCTTGAGAATACTTTAAAATATATATACATATACAGTTGAATCAGAATTATTAGACTTTTACTCTAGCTAAAATAAAACTAATTAGACTTTCTCAAAAAGACAAAAATATTATTGTAAATACTGCAAATTCCTGTAAATAATCAATAAATTCCCTACTCTGTTAAACATCATTTGGCAAATATTGGAAAAAGAATAAGAAATTGACAGGAGGGCTAATAAATCTGTATATATGTATATACAGATTTATTATAAAATTAAAATTACAAGCCCCACTGTGAAATTTTAACACTTTCAAATATTTCCCAAGTGCTATTTAATGCAGCAAGGACATTTCATAATATTAGTTAACAATTTTTAAAGCATCGGTATGTCAATGTGTGTATCTGCAACAGTCACATTACAGGATTAGATTACTTATTAAAGATTAAAAGATAAAGATGTGATTATTATTATTATTATTATTTTATTGTTATTATTTATACAACTATGACTAGGCATGGGACGATAACAGTTTTCAAGCTATACCGCGGTTTGGAAAAAGTCAAGGTTTTCATACTGCAAAAAATTTCTGCTATACCGTTCCTAAGGTATGAATTAGATTTGTTTTATTTACTTTTTTGTTTTGTTTTTTAGGTGTAAATTGTAAAGAAACAAATGAAGACAGCAGAAGTCAATGATTTATTTGAATTATTTAGCCTGATATGTTTACTGCCCCAAAATATTTTAGATGTTTCTCAAAATAAAATATATTGTGTTCAAATGGGGAAACGGTTTAGTTTTTTAGCCAGACATTTAAAAAGAATATATGTTAGAGCAGTAATCACAATACTGTCAAACCCTCAAACTGTGATATTTTTATCTAAGGTTAT
The DNA here is from genome assembly GCA_903798035.1 of Danio albolineatus. Lineage (NCBI taxonomy): Eukaryota > Metazoa > Chordata > Actinopteri > Cypriniformes > Danionidae > Danio > Danio albolineatus. The sequence continues at coordinate 699,333 of CAIGQQ010034181.1, read as the reverse complement.
CATACCGTCAGAATCTTATACCGGCCAATGCCTAACTATGACTATGTTATTTCACATTTGATTGTTCAGTTTCTGTACTAGAATGCTGTAAGATACCCCAGAAAACCATAAAGCACAGTTTGTTTATTTATTTTATATATTTAATGCAGATCCACTGCATAGAAAAAGATTTGATTATCCCAGTCAATTTATATGAAAGAAAGATTTCCAAATAGAGCTATTCAAATCCTCTGGGGAAATTATATTCATATCGCAATATATTACAGCAATACAAAATATCGCAATGTCAGATTTTTCCAATATCGTGTAGCCCTAATAAACATTATTAGCGCCCTTAAGATTTTTTTTTCCTTTATTGGCTACAGAACAAATTGACAAAAACTTGACTTGCCTAATTATCTTAATAAGATGAACTCTAGGTGAATACAATTAAAAACAAAATCACAAGTAAAATATCATTGACTGAAAGACAAAAATAAGTTATAATAAATTAGTTTTTAAAACTATTAGGTTTAAAAATGTGTTGAAAAAATATCATCTCTCCATTAAACAGCATTTGGAAGATATTTGATATTGAAAAAGAGTTTAAATTGCAGAGGAGGGCTAATAATTCTGCCTTTAGCTGTATATATGATGCACTGAATTACTGGCTTAGTCCTAATTTAATTATTTCACTGTCATTACTTGGCTGAAGCTCTCTCTTCCATAGCATTAGCAGCATGCTTGGCTTGCAGGTGGATTTTACAATTTGAAGTGGTATATTGTGCTGTCACAACACAGTTAGCATGCAACAGCAAGCCTGGATAGACAGTCTCTGCTTGCAATACAGACAGTGCTGTTGATTATAATGGGAGCAATCCAGTCACGTCGCTCAGCTTTCTTGCAGTGTAGCCACACTGTCACATGCTGATTTGGCCTACGTGAACAATATAGAGAAGAGATGAGGGGCTTTTCAGCAGGATTTATGGGTGAATAAAGAATAAATATTATTTAGCAACTGATTTTCTATAAATTATTTATTGAAAATATGTATTTTTCTTGGCACATGTACAGTTTTAGTTATGATCCATTTTATCCACATTAGAGGGAAAAAATATATAAAAAAATCGATATAACATAAAACAATATAATGATGACAAAAAACTCGAAATTTATTTCCCTTTGTTCACCGAATAAATCGTACTCGCCCAGATCACTTGATGTGTGCATTTCTCTTTCTGCCATGTTTGTTACACTCTATCCCTCTTTACACTGTCCTTTCTGTTTTTTTTTTCTTCAATAAGTGCTGAACTGTAAGGATCTGGTGCTTTCAAAGACTAATTTAAGCCATTATTTATATCATTTTTACTCACCGGCAGAGTTGACAAAGTTATTTGGCTATTTTTTATATTTTTTTTGGCTTACTTTTGGCATTTTGTCTCGTTTCATCTAATACTTTTGACTATTTATGTCATCAGTTAAATTTTATATCATTTATATCATCATATCATGAAGACTTAATATCATTTTGACAATTAAGTTCATTTACAAATGCATAAACGGGCAGGTGTGAAAACAGCTTCAGGTAACAACAACAAATCATTCGCAATTATTAACCTGTATAATAATTAATTCTGGTTAAGCTCAAAATAGAAAGCTAGTGTTAGCATACTGGAGCAGAGAATAGTGAATCCTGCATATTATGTTTGAGCAGAGTGAGGCAACACAGTGGCACAGTGAATAGCATGATTGCCTCACAGCAAGAAGGTTGCTGGTTCGAGCCTCGGCTGGGTCAGTTGGCATTTTTGTGTGGAGTTTGCATGTTCTCCCCGTGGTCGCGTGGGTTTCTTCCAGGTGCTCCGGTTTCCCCCACAAGTCCAAAGATATGTGGTATAGGTGAATTGGGTGAGCTGAATTGTCCATAGTGTATGAGTGTGTATGGATGTTTCCCAGAGATGGGTTGCAGCTGGAAGGGTATCCGCTAAGTAAAACATATGCTAGATGAGTTGGCGGTGCACTCGCTGTGGCGACCCCAGATTAATAAAAGGGACTAAGCCGAAAAGAAAATGAATGAATGAATGAATGAATGAATGGGCAGAAACTGGCTTCCATATGAATCTTTCAAGTAAAAAAATAAATAAATAAATAAATAAACTTCTCTCTATCCAGATTCAGTGAGTCAGATCAATTCAATTTATGATGATTTATTGTAAAAAAGTTAACAATATTAATTTGCAAAAAAAATATTTGGCCCAAAATCAGTTTGATTCTACTTTTATTAAAAGTGCAATCTTCACAAAATTTCAATACATTTTTAATTCTTTTATTGTTTCTAGAATTCAGTTTTTAGGTTTCACAGAAGGAAAATAATCATAAGTTTAGGATGACACTGAGGTTTAGTGAATTATGACAAAGCAATCATTTTGAATTAAAGCATGCATATGATCTTCCAACAACTTCTATGATCTGCATTCATTTATATGTGTTTGTGCTAATGGATGCGCAAACATCTCTCTTGTCACAGTGGTGGTGTGATGTTGACAGCTCAGGTAGCTGTAGTGGAAGTAATACTGCATGTCAGTGTGTGAGCAGACAAGCCGCTCTGAATTCACACTGAAAACTTCCACTTTTCAGCCTCATCTGCAGCCAATCACCCCGCTGAACAGCCCCTGCCATGAGCTCATTGAGATGTCAAAACCTCAAACGACCCCAACTGGGAAGAAAAGAACAACTGCAGAAATGTCTGTCTTTCCTTCTACCCGGGGTCAGTTTTCCGAAATCTTCTCCAAATAAGCTCGGAATCAAGGTTGCCGTGGGAACCCCTAAAGCCAGGTCCTGCTCAGACCAGCGGGCATTTAAATGATAATGGGCAGCGCAGGCAGCTCCTTAAAGGCATCTCCCTTCTCTCCTTTAGCTCGTCAGCACACATTTGGGCATGGCTGGCCGCGCAGCAAAGACACCCCACCGGCACACCACGATGTTCAGGCTCAGAAGATTAGGAGATCCTTTTACAGAAACTAATCTGATGATATAAAGGGGACAATGCAAGCAAAAAAAGGAGAGGGGGAAAGGCTGGTTCGTTTAAAACCGTCCCTCAGCAGCTCAAGTGATTTCATTGCGTTTGCCCACCCCAAAATATGCTCATAATACAATCTGGACAGCTCTTCCCTGGCTGATTGTGTGTCGTTCTTGCGTGTCACGATCCATCAGGATCAACACGCTGGCGAGAATCTGCCACAGAGGTGGATCACATGATGAGAGAGAGAGAGGATGACGGTGCCAGGATGTCATAATAAAATGGGCAGAATGAAAGGCTGCTGTGTCTAACGTGGTTAAAGAGATCAGCTCTTCAAAGCGGCCGCCCCCTTCGTATCTCTCTGATGCACCCCTCACCCAAAGGGCTGCCTTTCAGGCTCACAGCGGTCCGGTCCAGACGCATATGGTGCAGCTGTTTCTGAACGTCTCCGAGTGTATTTATGTGTCTGTTTGTTTGCGCGCTGACTGAGGCTGAGATGGTATGCAAAAATCTGCGCTGCATTATGGGAAGAGCATGAGGTTGGGTATCGCAGCGGGGAGTGTGGAATGGTGATTTGCTTGTCATCTCCATGTGTTCAGGGATATCGATCCCACTTTATGTAAATAATTGGAAAATGAAGGCAATTTGAATGTTTGTGACAGACACGAGTGTGGCGTTCTGGGTAATTGGTAACCCCTGCAAAACATTTGACAAGGGAGGATGAAAAATGCAATAGCCACACCGTTTGGAATTGTTTAAATTATGATTACTTAATACATTTTAATGGGCACCTATGATGAAAATCATCTTCTGTAAGCTGTTTGGACAGAACTGTGTGTAGGTATAGTGTGTCCACAGTCATATTGGGCTGATATAAAGACAATAAGTCTCTTTTTTTTAATTTCCTGATGTTAAAATAGGATCCAAATCCCTCCCATTTTGAGGCCCATAGCAACGTGACGTAGGAGTGCAGTTTCCCTGCCCACCGAATTGATTGACAGTTGCATATTAACATGTCTCCGTAGTAACGCATATAATCATATCAATAAGACAGGACATGCACAAAAGCAACCGGGATTACAAGATCTGTTTAGCTCACTGTGATCATCAATCTTCATTAAATGTGATCAAGAATCAGTTTTACAAGTTAAAAATGTTTTTAAAACAGTGCATGTTTGTAATGAATTACAGAAATTTACTTAAGCTTTACTTTATCACCACAGGCGCATGACAGTACAAATCTAACATAAGACGATTCATTCTCGGTTTGTGGACGCTTAATCAGGTTTATTTTGTACATTAACATAATGGATATCCGTCCAGCGGTGGATATTAACGTGTAACCCGTCACATTTGCCGAGCAAAAACAGTGCAAAGTTAAACACGAATGCTGTATGTCTCAGTTGCACGTGTGTGTGTGAGTGTGTATATTTGTGTGTGTGAGAACTTTGTAACAACATTAAGTGTGACTCATCGCAGAAAGGCTTGAATTAACTCCACAACAAATACATCAAATAATCATTGGTAAAGTTCTTACTGTAGTATTTCTAACAAACGTTACATGAGATCTTCCTTCATGTCTGTCTTTTTATCTGAGGCAGCGGAGGTGGAGATTGAGGTACACTCAGACAGGCACGTGGGAACGGTGGGCAGGGAGAACTAACATTAATGGCACAGGCCACAAAAACAGCTCCATGGCTATTTAGAGCAGAAAATGTAATATTCTGAAAGGTATAATAAATAATCTGATGGGTATTTTGAGCTGAAACTTTGAAGACATATTCTGGAGACACAAAAGAATTGTATTAAATCTTGCAAAAAGGGGTAAACTAGATGCCCTTTAAATGTTTCTAAAATAAGACATTTATGCTTATGTATTGAACATTTATTATCATCATTATCACAATTGAAAGTATAATTTATTATGGTTTAAAATGTCATTTTTTCCTGTGAAGTGTAAGTAAATTACACTTAAATTTCTGTAACTAAGTAGCTGATCTCAGGAACAGTGCTTTACTAAGTAGTTTGAACAATTTAAACTTAATTGTGTACATTTTTTGTACTCTATCAGTACTTTTACTGCACTATTTTGCTTCAACCCATATTCACGTCTCATTCATTTTCCTTCGGCTTAGTCCCTTATTTATCAGGCGCCACCACAGCAGAATGAACCGCCAACTATTCAGGCATAGGTTTTACACAGCAGATGCCCTTTTAGCCACAACTTAGTACAGGAAGAAACCCATACAATCTCAAATTCACACAGACACACAGACACACACACACACACACACACACACACACACACTATAGTCACTTTTTTTACCCAATTCACATAGCACATTTCTTTGGACTGTGGGGGAAACCAAAACACCCGGAGGAAACTCACGTGAACACAGGTAGAACATGCAAACTCCAAACAGAAATGCCAACTGGAAAGCCAGGAATTGAACCAGCGATCTTCTTGCTGTAAGGCGACAGTGCTAACCACTGAGCTGCCTACAGTCACTACTTTATATGTTTGTTTGTTTGTTTTTTTCATGTTTATGGTGATTGGCTAAACAGAATTGTCAGTCCATAATTCCCATCCAATCAAATCGTGACAAGAAAAATTACATTAAAATGATTTTGAAACCTCAAGACGTGGACACTTTATAAATGCAGCAAACATGTACAGTGTGGAAGCGTTTAAAGCATCAATGAAGATGCAAAATCCTTACACATAAGGACAATGTTTATATGGTATGTCACTGATGAGAGGATAAAGAATGTCTACTGTATGATGAAACCAAAAGGCCTTAGCCAAAGACTAAATTCACTACATAATATTAAGCTTTCAAATTGCATGTATTCAATCGGTTCTGCAGGAACTTGGTTTGCTGGACACTCATAGCTTGTTAGCCAGGGTGCACAACCTAAGAGTTAACATACTGTATCACAGGTAGACTTTTGCTCCTTAGGCTACACAAATTTCTCTATATGTAAACACATCAATCTGCTTTCTGTCAACGTTTTATAGGTACATGTATTGTGCTGCATTCTCACACTTTAAATATACAGTATAATGATTGACAGTTCATAATTTTCAAATAATTTAACGTTCACTTAGAAACACTCTTGCAAGTAAATGGCACTGGTGTAAGCTTCACTACTCGTTATAACTTCTGAAGGGCTACTTTTTTACTCAAACTATGAGAATTAGATACTTGCAATACATTTTTTGGCAAGTTTTACTTGACGCTGATTTTCAGGACACCTGATTGTTAGTTAGCAGCCATAACTTCATGAGTGTGTTGCCATAAGCCATAAGTGTGTTGATTTTGTTTCGATGGACCCATCTATTTAGATTATCCTTGTGTACTGGAACGCGTTCCACTCGGGTGTGACGTAATTCCCGTCGTCTCACTTTCAAAGCAAATCGAAAGTGAAATTATTTTGTTTAACGAGCATTTTTGTCCCCCACTTATGTGAAACAATGACATGGTGCTAGAAAGTAGCAAATAACACCAAATCGTGTGCTATAACGACATGCTTTTGATACGCATAAAAGACCGCGCGCTTTTGTTTTGTTTTTTGCAAGCAGCCATTTCATCTAGTGAGGGGAACTTATGTAACATGGAGAAGGTAAACCGTCAACTTGCGTGAAGAAGAGAATACTTCGTTCTTACCTCAGTATTCCGAATAGTCCATTTCGGAATAAATTTTAAATGCAGTTTGCAGTATTATCTTGAGTCAAAGCCTGCTTTCATGTAAACAGTTGCCTGCTGCGTGGCCTGCGTTCGTCCAATCAATGACGCCAGAAATATGCTAATTAGGACTATTCAAAGTACAGCTGTTATTGTCTATTATTATTGTTTGGGAGGAAAAGTTTTTACTACTTCATGTTTTTTTAGAAAGTATAATAAAAAATGTCAGGGTTCTTTAATAAAAATTAACAGCCTTTATTTGAAATACAAATCTTTTATTATTCATTCATTCATTCATTTTCTTTTCGGCTTAGTCCCTTTATTATTCCGGGGTCGCCACAGCGGAATCAACCGCCAACTTATCCAGCATATTTTTTACGCAGCGGATGCCCTTCCAGCCGCAACCCATCTCTGGGAAACATCCACACACACTCATTCACACTCATACACTACGGACAATTTAGCCTACCCAATTCACCTGTACCGCGTGTCTTTGGACTTGTGGGGGAAACCAGAGCACCCGGAGGAAACCCACGCAACCACGGGGAGAACATGCAAACTCCACACAGAAATGCCAACTGACCCTGCCGAGGCTCGAACCAGCGACCTTCTTGCTGTGAGGCGAACGTGCTACCCACTAGGCCACCGTGGCACCCCTCTTTTATTATTATTATTATTATTATTATTATTATTATTATAATTATTATTATTATTATTATTATAGAAATGTCTTTACGGTAAGTTATTGATCAATTGGATGCATTTTTGCTGAACAAGAGCGCCATTATTTTTTAAATAATACAAATGTAATAATTTCTTAAAATGTTCATATTTTCAGTTTATTAAAAACTTCGATCACTGCACCAAATGCCGATTGTATATAACGGCGTATAAACATTTTATATCTTTATAAGATTAACAACAATTTTTCCATAAAGTAACAGAAAATTCATCATAAAATTCAAGAGTTGTGCCATTAATCACAATATAAGCAGATAAACTGTTTTTATTTCATGCCTTGAGCAGCAAATCATTAGAATAATTCCTGAAGGATCACGTGACTCTGGAGTAGAGAATATTCACAAGATTATTTTAATGTTTAACAACAGCATTGTGTTATTGCACTTTTGGTCAAACCAGAGTCTTGGTGAACACAAGGGACTATTTTTAAAAACATTAGAAAATCTTAATTATTCCAAACTTTTGACCAGTAGTCTCATTTAGCATTCAGCAGCCGTCTGAAAATATCAAACCATATGGTTGGAACGAGCAGCCAGTCCAAAAATCTGCTCCTGATTTCACTACTGTTTTATTTGTATTTTTTTATGCCTACGCCTGCGATTCTTTCATTTAGATTGTGAAATGTGAAAGTTACTCTCTTTCTTTCCCTCCGATCTGTCTCTCTGAAACATTCATTCATTCATTGGTTCATTCAGAGAGCTGCAATCAGGCAGAAAATCAAGCTTAAAGAGAGGGGGTGCCAGAACAGACACAGGGTTTCCTTCCAAAACCTAATCCACTTTTTGTTGCAGGCTACTAAATTGCATTCCTGTAGGCGAGGAGAATGGAGTGGGACTTTAGACTGGCTAATACAAAGTCTGAAAAGACAGAGATATGGGAGTCGTTAGCTACACTGGTGGCAGGAGAGATGTCTCCTGACAGCAGCTGTTAGGACATGCCAGCTATATAATGCTGTTTGGAATAGTTTGAGCCATTGCTTTTCTCCTCGGCTAGGAAATGAATCACCTCGAGACATTCTCAGCTTCAAAATACAGTATACATTACCAACAACAAGTTGGATATTGCAAAACATAAAAGACAGATTCTCAAACAATAACCAGATATAGACTATGCAATCATATAACGCTTGACCATAGACATTGCAATGATGTATACAGTTTTATATAATTAATATAGACCATTTTGAGGGATGTAAACAATAACATTAACATTAACAATAACATTTTACATTTTTAATTTCTATAGCTTCAGAGAATCCAAAAAAGTTCCACATATTACTAAATAATGTTATGGCAGCTGTTTTAACACGTTTTAACATTTAATATGATTGAATTACCTGTTGTTACAGTTATGAAATAGTTTAATTTAAAATAGGAAATTTTCATGGGCCAGTGACATCGCCACATTGTAATTGTCTATACATTATATACTCTAATTTTTGATCCAAATCTCTGAATTATTGAGACTATGTACTGTATGTCAAGACAGAACCTAAATTCCAATTTCCAGCTAAGGCATTGAACCAACTGTCCCCATACTATGTGATATTGTAGAAGATGCAATATTTTATCATCTCCTTTTGATAAGCCTGAAAGAGTTTGGCATTTATCTGGACAAGTGTTTGTACTACTTCTGTGACTTTAGAACAACAACTTTAGAATGGTTTATTAATTTAAAAAAAAAAGAATGGTTTATTAAATCTACTTTTTCAAACTGGAATATTACGCTGCCATTTAATTAATGTTTGTCAAAAAATTAGGGAAATTTCCACCAGATTCCAGATTAACACCAGTAACAGTCCAGCAGGCACACTACATTAACATTTGGTTAGATTTAGGTTGTGAACAAAATTCAATGTCTAGCCAGCGTCTAAGGACAATGTTATTTTGATGTCCAATAACAACGTCAAATGACACTGATATTTGGTTGATTTTAGGTTGTGTTGTAAAGTCAATGAAGTCCAACGTCGAGCCAACATCTTAAACGTCATATTGACGTCAAATACTGACATTCATCCAGTATGGCAACGAAAATCCAACATCTGATAGAAGACAAAGTGGTAACATCAAAACAATGTAAAGCTATAATATCTTTAGACATTGATATTTGGTTGATTTTAGGTTGGACCATGAGGTCGGCCTGACACTGGGTTCTGACGTCAACCCGATTTTCATTTCCAATTAGAATGCAACGTCCTCAAGATGTTGGGGTACAAGGTAAATTTGACGTCATGTTGATGTCCTGTGTGGATATTTTAGGTGTTATATGGAAGGGATAATCAATGGCTTGCCGTACGTTAAAGGATTTTAATGCACAACGTAGAGGCAAAGGACGGCATGACACGCAGCGGGGTTAAGCGCATTTATTTTTAACTGTGATCAAAACTGACTGTAACTACCTGTGCGTTTCACCGAAAATAATGCACACCCTCCAGCCAATTAGAATCAAGAATTTCAACAGACCATGGAATAAATATGAATATCCAGAATATATGTAATTTATTAAATAGGCTTAAAACGTATTTGCTAATTTTGATCTCCACTTTACACTAGGTAGTGGACGGATGGATGGATGGATGGATGGATGGATGGATGGATGGATGGATGGATGGATGCATGCATAGATGGATGCATAAATGAATGCATAGATGGATGCATGGATGGATGCATGGATAGGATTCATTGTTTTGTGCTCTTTGAAACACTGGACATTGTCTGCAGTGTTTTAAAGACGATTCCTAATTCTGTATTCATTGTGTGTGGGAGATACATTAGGGACAGGGTCGACTCTAATCGTTATTGTCACGACTCTCTTTTCCATTAGTCAATGCTTACGTCCACACACGCGCACCACATACACAGACACCGGGCAGCACAAGACTGATTGAAGCTGGGCGCAGTACGTTAATGAATGTATGCGCAGCGAATACAAATAAGGTTCCTGCTGAAGTTGCTCTAAACAAAAAAACAAGCTGCATATATACAGCAGCACAACTGTGGAAAATCAGTGAAATTATTCAGATATTCACAAAAAAGCAACACGGAGGCTGGAGTCGTGGCCTAGTGGTTAGCCTAGAGGACTTTGTACTTGGTAAAGGTTGTGCCTTTAGACTTCAGGAAAATTGATGCAGTGTTTTATCAACAGAGGTTTCACCAACAATTCAGCACATGTCCTTCATTATTATGTTCTATAATGCTATGGGAATGTGGAATGCTTGACTTTGATAATCCATTATTTTCTTAACTACACAACATGTTTAGAATATTGACATCAATTCATAAACAATGCTAGGTTATCGTAACCCAAATTTTGATCAAATATGGACAAACCCAGACTGTAGGTTAAAAAGTGTGATTTAAATTATTTATTTATTTATTTATTTTTACATTTTTTTATTCTTTTTTACATTGGCACAAAATTTGTGATACAAATTTTTACATGCGTTTACATTATTTTTTTACAACAGTTTTTAAATTCATATACAGTATACATGGTAAAGGGAAGCAGAAAAAAATAAATAAAAAGTGTCTAAATTTAATTTAATTAAAAAAATAAATATATATTGGCTGGGTTTGTCCATATTTGACCTAACATTGTGTTTCAACAACCCAGCATGTTTTAGTGTATGTTTAAATAAATGGAAAAGATATTTAATTTCTATAAATGGCATCATTTTTGGTTTACAATAAACTTGCTGATGAAAACTGACTCATCTACCAACTGTGCATCCAAACTTTTTTTTAAATGTCACAGTATGTCTCACACACACACACACAAAATGCTGTTTTTAGGTTAAAAGGTTGTTGTAACTCAACGTAGGGTCAAATATAGAGAAACCCAACCTCTTGGTAAACAGTGTAATTTAAATATATATTTTTAATTAAGCCAACACTGGGTTTGTCTATTATTCATTCATTTTCCTTCAATTTAGACTCTATTTCGGAGGTCGCCACAGCGGAATGAACCACCAACTATTCCAGCATATGTTTCACGCAGCGGGTGCCCTTCCAGCTGGAACCCAGTACTGGGAAACACCCATCCAATTCACCATAGTTCATCCAATTCACCTATAGCGCATGTCTTTGGACTGTGAGGGAAACCGAAACACTTGGAGGAAACCCACATGAACACAGGGAGAACATGCAATCTCCACACAGAAATGCCAACTGGCCCAGTCAGGACTCGAACAAGCAACCTTCTTGCTTTGAGGCGACAGTGCTAACCACTGAACCACCGTGCCGCCCCATTTGTCTATATTTGACATAGCAATTTTTAGAGTGCATGTTATTTTAAGATGGGATAAATATTAACCACTGACTCTTATGTTATGAATAGGGCCAGACGGAATCTGTGAACATTTTTTGCTATTTCTTGATGACTTTGGGAGTATCATAACTAAAATCTTAATATAGGAAATAAAAAGTAATACCTTGTAAACATTAAATAAAAGTTAAATTTGCAAATCCAATTAGATCCACTTTATTTGGTTAACAAAGCAAGTCTCTCATATAAAATACAGAAACTAGTATACGTTACAAACTGTATTGTAAATAAATCATATAAATATTTTCACATTAGTCAATATTATTACTGAAATTAATTTAAAAACTGAGTAAATATGAATTTCCACAAATTTACCCAAGTAAATAAACAAATCAATGATGGGATAAAAATCTGCGGAATTCTGCGCGCGCAGAATCCGTGTGGCCCTAGTTATGAATCATCGGGGATGATGGCTTTAGTTTAAAATCTTCTTTAATGTTCCACCGAGGAAAAAAAGAGTGAGTAAATTAACTGTAAATCTTAACATTAAGTGCTTGAGCAGGCAAGGTTGGTTTGAATCTGACTCATGGTGTGTCCTTGATATTACTTGACCTCTATATATATATATATATATATATATACACACACTACAAAAAAATATGAGCGAGAGAGAGAGAGATCAAATAGTCTTCATGGAGCGGTGAGTTTTGGTGTGATAATCTGATGGACAGTGAGTCACTGGTACAGATGACCTGCTGCACAGGGGCCAATGAGACGCTGTTTCAGGCCAAGAAAAACAGAGCAAATCTCGACACAGAAAGACAATCCAATGCCGACCTGTGAGCCGAAGTCATCAACTCTCAGCTACCAGCCTGGATGAATGAAATCAGACCCCTGCAGCCCTCAGCAGGAGTTTATCAGTGGTTGGCCGTACGTCCACACACACACACACACGCACGCACATTTCTAGCCTGCAGAAAGCTGCTTGTTATCTCCCACCATTTAGCTACGTCCTCTTTTTCATTGCCATTGTCTTTGACACCACTCTAAGCAAAAGAGCTATTAATTTCAGCCTCACCTTTGTTCTCCCTTTCCCCAGTCTCTTTCACTTTCTCCATTCATTCCAATGCCCTTCTCTTTTTACGTCCCCCTGTCTGCTCTTTTTCACACCCCTTCCATCTTTTTCCAGCCCGTTGGTCTGGTTTGCATCGGGCTGTGTTATTTTGAGTTCCCACTGAGGGCAAAGTGTGTGTCAAAAGGTATGATTTTACCTCCGATAGCATACGGGGAATAATTGTGGCAGGCAGAGAAAGAGAACAAGATCTGTAATCTGTTTTCCTTGGATCCCAACTTTATGAATACTCGCAGGGTTTAGTGAGCTGGCGAGATGCATAGTGCAGATACTTCCTGCTGTCCCCAGACCGGACCGCCCGCAGGCTAACAAACCCTCTCTGATTCACACACACATTTATTACACTGCAGTCCCAGACACACACACATACGCATCGCAGCAGCTCCTCTTAAATTCCCTCGACTTCCGCTCGCACAAATCAGCTCAGAGTGTTTGTTTAGCATGAGCGAGGCGAGCTCTGTCTGCTGACTGGCTTATGAAAATACACAAAACAAAGCCTTTTTTTAATACATTACCCCAAAACTATCTATGGAAACCAAATGGATCCTTTTGACTTTTTAAATATGCATTTGCTATGAAATATGTCTTTTTCTAAATGGAAAGAATTAAGGGCTTAGATCACCCCAAAATGAAAGTTCTCATAATTTACTCTCGCTCATGTCGCCCCAAACCTAAAAAAATAAAAGAGAGAGGTTTGTTCATTTTCAGAGGTATTTTAATAAAGGCAGAGATTTATGTCTCTAGATTTAAAGTCTGTTTGAAAAAAGAGCTTTTGTTTATTTTCAGTGATTAATGCTAATATGTGAGTAAAAGCCTGAAATCAACCTGTTCATCATAAAGAGTGATCTCTTGTTGATTAAACAGCTTTGTTCATTTTATTTTTACCTCTAAATAAATGCTCTGAAGCTGAAAAGCATTTTGGGATGAATAAACTTTCAATGGAAGGACATAAATTTCAAAGATTTCTCTCATTCATTTTCCTTCTGCTTATTCCCTTATTTATCAGTGGAATGAACCACTTACTATTCCAGCATATGTTTTATGCAGCAGATGCCCTTCCAGCCACAACCCAGTAGTGGGAAACATCCATATACTCTCACTCATACGCTAAGGCCAATTTAGTTTATTCAATTCACTTATAGCGCATGTCTTTGGACTGTGGGAGAAACCGAAGCAAACAGAGGAAATCCACGTAAACACGAGGAGAACATGCAAACTCCACACAGAAATGCCAATGGGCCCAGCCGGGACTAGAACCAAGGGCCTACTTGCTGGCGAGAGTGCTACCATGCTGCCCAATTTCAAAGATTTGCTTCATAATAATCTGTATTTGTGTTTTGAAAATGAGCAAAACTTTTGCGATGAAATTGTGGCAAAAAAGTTAATAAATGATTACTTAATTTTGATTTTTGCATGAAATAACACTAACAACATTTCTTGTTTTTTAAATTGTCTTTTTAAATTAATTATTGCATTCTATTTACTTGTTTAGTGAGTGTCAAATGTATGTCTAGTGTCCAATCACTTCTATTCAGGTTAAATGTGAATACTCATAATTTACAGTTTACTGAACCGATGTATTTGTGACCGTTGTGTTTGTTAGCTTTTTATATTTGTACTTTACAAAAACAAGTTTTTAAATGTCAGTTTCTAAATCTCTTGTACACATGTAAAGACTATTATATTAAAACAAATGTCACATATACAGTATGTGTAAGTTTTGTAAATGATTTTTGTCCTATTTAAAACATTTTATTTTGATTTTAAGTTCCATTCATTCTAGGGTTTGGTCGATAGACGATGCCATTATCCATCGTCGATGGCTGCTAGACATCACGATGCTAAGCCAAAATTGCTATCCTCCTCCTCGCCCCCGTAGCAGCAGCAACCTACTCACGAAAAATACACACATAGACCCCGTTTACAATACGTCTTAATTTTAAAATGGCATTTTAGAAAAAAAATGATCCACATCCACACTAGCGTTTCACCTAGCACTTCAGAACAGCCCTCCATCCACACTATACCGCTGAAAGCGCACATCACGTGACCACACACACACACAGACACAAACTCTTGTCATGCGCCCCAGGCAGTCAGCAGGTGCTTTGAGCATAAAACCCCAGAGAGCAGTGCATGTCGGACAGTTTATCAAGGATGTGCCGCTGGATCGCATCTCACTATAGTTTTTAAACATGACATTAAAATTCATCTGTCTCTATGTAACGACTTGAATCTATCGGGTAACGTGTCACAGCATTAGTACACTGCTTCAATCTTTCACGTTCACACTTGTACTTAGTAAAACCTCAGATGTTGGTTGGTTCCTGTTGGCTGTGCACCTTTTTTTACCAACCAGGTTTGTCGACGCCATTAATACGACACAGATCACTCTGCCTATTAATGTCAGAGTCCCGCGGAAAAAGTGATGAACAGGTGGTAATTTGTGTAACTTAACTTTATTTATTTATGCTTTGATTACGGGTAAAACAAAGACCATGTGGGTCAGATAGTTGAAACGGTAAACTACAAATAATTAATTTGTTATGAATTAATTAATTATTCATAATTAATTCACCGCCACCAACGACAACAATGCCATCGTCCATTGTGATGTTTCACATTAGACATCATACAATGCCATATTGGTCGACATCACCCAACCCTAATTCATTCATTCATTCATTTTCCTTTGCCTAAGTCCCTTTATTTATCAGAAGTCGCCACAGCGGAATGAACCACCAACTTATCCAGCAAATGATTTACACAGCGGATGCCCTTCCAGCTGCAGGCCAGTATTGGGAAACACTCATTCACACACATACACTACGGCCAATTTAGTTTATTCAATTCACCTATAGTGCAAGTCTTTGGACTGTGGCGGAAACAGGAGCACCCATAGGAAACACACGCCAACATGGAGAGAACATGCAAACCACAGAGAAATGCCAACTGACCCAGCCGGGGCTCAAACCAGCAACCTTCTTGCTGTGAGTTGACAGTGCTAACCACTGAGCCACCATGTCACCCTTTTAGACTTCCAAGTTAAGAAAAATCTACCAATTTTAGGGTATTTTCTGTCTATGTTGGTTAAAATTATACAGTCATTTGGGATACTGGTCTTTCTTAAATCTAAGTAGAGTAAAATAAGTAAAATAAAGTAAACTATTAATTAAAAATATATATAATAATTAATAAAATAAAAGTCACTAAGGCCACATAAGCTCAAGAACACATACATTTCATATTAATGCAAAATCTAAACCCACCCTTCATTTCCCTCCTTAATTATCTTTTTAAAACCCAGAAATGTCACAATAACAAAAGTAAAATGGGTTGCAAACACGTTTCCCACTGACCTTAAACATGCCCAGTCCAGCACTAACAGCACTCAGAATCAGCGTGTAACAAGCTGTTGTAGTGTGATGAGAATCCAAATGAAATTCTATTCTCATGCAGTGAAATTATCAAGCCCCCTTGTCTCTATTAAGACGGTTGACCTTTACGGCCGTGTGGCCACTTTAAGAGATTTGAGGTTATGAAATCTGAATTGCATCGATCAAAGCAACATCATTCATCACAGAATCATTTTTTTCTCCCTTCACACTCCCACTCTGCAACAGCTGATAACACGGGCGATGATTAGCCCCGGCGAGTGGCAGAGGAAGGTCACATGTCCAAGTATGGCTTCCTGTTTCTCTCTCCCGCTCGCAGATGGCGGTGATTAGGGCGAGCAGGACTGTGTGTGACAGCGGAGATGGATCAGGGACAGAGGAGGAGATAAATAAAGCGGGCTGTCTGCGTGGTGATCCTGTCAGCAAACCCACAACAAGCGATCTATCAGCACAGAGAGAGGGAGAAACACAGAGAGAAGTGAAGATAAATGCAGAGGGAGAGAGAGAAAGTCGGAGAGACTGGTGGGCGGAGGGGGAGGAACGACGGAAAAACCACTAGAAAAGAAAGAAAAGCACAAATGAGAACTCAATTCTCTCTACTAGACAGCGATAAGATTAAATACAGAAATGATGGAAGATACTTTTTGCTGGATATTTAGACATTCATTCATTTTCTTTTCAGCTAGTCCCTTTATTATTCAGTGGTCGCCACAGCAGAATGAACCGCCAACTTATCCAGCATATGTTTTATTCAGCGCATGTCCTACCAGCTGCAACCCAACACTGGGAAACACCCATAGACTCTGGCATTTACACACATACATTACAGCCAATTTAGCTTATTATTCAAATCACCTATAGCGCATTCTTTGGACTGTGGGGGAAACCGGAGCACCCGGAGGAAACCCACACCAACTGGGGGAGAACATGCAAACTCCACACAGAAATGCCAATAGACCCAGCTGGGGCTTGAACCAACAACCTTCTTGCTGTGAGGTGATCGTGCTTCCCACTGTGCCACCATGTCGCCCGATATTTAGTTTTTTTTGTTTGTTTGTTTCTCCCAGAAATCTCTTACACTTTAGTTTAATTTATTAATTTACTCATTAATTGTTTTTTTTTATAAACATCTAACCCTACCCCAACCCTCACAGTAATGTAAAAACAGTTATTATAATGAGAATTATTTATATTATTTTTGAAAATTATCCATTTAATTGTATTTTATTAACGTCCACCCATACCGAACCCTCATGGTAATGTAAAAATAGTAATTATAGTTGTGCAGTATCACAAAAATGTTGCTATATTGATGCAGGTATCCACAGCTGTATGCCAACACAAGCTTTCATCTGTTTGGTGTGCTTTAACGTGCAGTTTTTTTGCCCAGACGCGATCTAACGCAAGGTGACAACACATTTGTGCTAGATGTTTGCCGTCGGCTTGATGTGTCATTGCTCTAAGGCACAGGTAATTTATTACATAAGAAAAAAGGTACACAGTGGCTTCTCATACTGCAGAAAATTCCAGTTTCCCTTTTGATATTTGGTGGCTGTTTATCAGGAAGTGACGATTTAATTCCCTTTGATTCACTAGATAGAAACTGCTTTATTTTTTAAGTGTTTTATGCAACATTCAAGTTTCAAATGTCTAATTTGGGTATTTGGATGGGAATGTAGCTACTAGCAATTCTCTCCTAACTAAAGCATCTTTTACACTGGTCACAGATCATCAGGTAGTCCTTGTTGAACCCAGCTGATGAATAAAACATGCATCTTCTGTGAAATACAGATTGCCGCAGACCTGTAAACTTTTGTGCGTCCTTAGCAGAACTCTCAGTACTCACTGGAGTGTTACTGAACGAGTGCTCTAACATCTTTTAGCCACAAGCTTTAGCCATGAACACTTTAAAGCTATTTCATTGATTCATGACTATTAGGTCTGGGAAATCACTGCTTGACACTTTAAGTATAGGAGGACTGAACTTACTCATTTTGCATTTGTAGATGTCAATGCTGACATTTCCCTCCATCCCTGCATTCGTGCTCTTGACAGGGCCTGTCAGATTCTCCATCCCTCCAACTTTTGTTTACTTGTAAGTTGTTACAAGTCTTCTATAAATATATATGACTCATTCTAGAATTGTGGGTACATTTTAGACATTTTCTATGGTGGCCAAGAGAGCTTAACGCGCTGCAATTCAAGAAAACACATGCAATTACAAAAGAAAAAAACCCAGCAAATTAATAAAATAATCTACATTAGTTTGACAGCACACGTGTTGCAAATTCTCACTAAATTCTGCGAGTGTGTGTGTGCGTGTGTGTGAAAAATAATAGAAGGCTTATCTTGGAGATGCACAATATTCGTAATTTTAAAATCCGCCATATATTCACCTGCCTCACGAGTCATGCTGTACAGACAGCTTATAAGCGTCATCATTATGTGAGACGGACTTAACTGGCAGTGACGAATAATGCTGTATTCCATTAAGTCACAGCTGGGAATGATTTGACAAGTTGACTCCATTCCAGTACAGTCAAAAAATCAAGACGGATGTGTCTAATGATAGTAATACCAGCTGATAAAAATGTTAAAAGTGATTTTTTTACGTGATAGTTTGCACAGATAATGCCCAAGCATCAAATCTACAGATGAAAGTTGGATAGTACTATCTGCATAACTGCAGTACGTTTATTTAGACACATTTGAGCAGAAATGCTAATCTGTCAATGCTGGCAGTTAGAATAATACATCATGAAAATCTTTTAGGTATTTGTTTTCTCTAAGAAATTCAACTGACTGCTTGGAAAATATAAATATGCTGTAAAGGCATATGAGCTGGCTAAAAATGTTTCTCAAATTCTGTCCTGCAGTAAGTTAGTGGATCAAACTTGTTCTGTAGTTGGAGGGAAGGAGGACTGGAGAACTGGGAGAGCAAAGAGAAACCTCCGGCCATGAAGATGACTGAAAGAGAATAGAGATTAAATGTTGAGGATATTTATATCTCATATTGGAGTTAGTCTGCGCTCAAGGGACATCGACTAGAGAGAAGGAATCTGGAGAAACGAGGAACAGACAAAAGCAGGGGGATGGGGCACAAACGTATATCACAACATGGTACATTTCAGTGCAAGATAACATTATTAGACAATGTTCAGGCAAAAAAAATACAAAGAAAAGCATGTACACAAAGAAGCAGCATTCAGGTTTCGGTCATAGCTAGTGAGGGTTAATTCAATCTTCATTTTGTATGCATAATCTGTCCCTGCTCTAAAATGGAGAGCAGTGCTCCTCTGCAACTTTCGTTTGATGATGGAAAGTAATAGAACTCTGCAGACTCAATTGGTCCATTCATCATTCAACAACACAACGTGTGCAGATTTTCCCCCACCCAGCCAATGTCAGCTACAGCTCAGTCAATGGGAGCTAGATTGGTATTCACTCACGGATGTTATCTTATCAGTAACCTTGAATGTGGAATCAATTTGTTTTGTGCGGGCAGGGCTGGTGAATATTTATGCCAGGTTTTGAGCGCGGCAATTGGCTCCA
This sequence comes from Danio albolineatus, assembly GCA_903798035.1. Taxonomy (NCBI): domain Eukaryota; kingdom Metazoa; phylum Chordata; class Actinopteri; order Cypriniformes; family Danionidae; genus Danio; species Danio albolineatus. The sequence continues at coordinate 679,569 of CAIGQQ010034181.1, read as the reverse complement.
TATTATCTCCGTTACCTGCACCAAACGGGAATGTCAATGATGTACTCCAAATAAAACGTCCTCCTTGTAAACAATGGCCTTATCTCTGCGTTTTTCATGGTCGATTGTGAAGTCTGAGGCCATGTCGGTTTGATACAGCTGACACAGCGACCCACCCGTGATATATGCTGTTATTTCAAACAAATGACAAATGCTCTTATTGTGAAGCCTTTTATCAGCATGAATTAGTTAAAAAGCAGGGGATGGTAATTAGCGGTCAAATGGATAATATAATTAGATTTTCAATTTGATGTGTTAATTGTTATTCCATAAGAATGAAAATAGGATCTCATTTTTTTTTCTTACAGCAAAGAGATTCAATAGAAAACAAACATAGACTTCTTGTCTCGGAGACGCTCAGTGCCTCAATTACTCCTAGACATCAGTGGGATTACAGTGGTAGTAAATAGAGGCTTTTCAGTTAAATGAAATATTATATATATTTTTTTTTTCTTGCTAGGAATGAAATCAAATTATGAAAAAAAATAAAATAAAATCAGGCAGAATGACTGCCCACATGGCAAAATTTCTCTGGCCCAGCTCTGGCCCAGAGATTCAGTTTTTGCTTGGCCCACATGCCGCAGTGAATTACAGTACATGACTGGACCAAATCTGGTTTCCAGACAAGGGCCAACCATGGACCATATCTGGATCAAGCCTCAGCCAAGTTAATAATACATAACTGGGCCTGAACTGAGCCATAGAGCTTGGTGTGTCACAATTGCTATGAAATTGATAAATGCATGAACCATTGCGCTTTAGGCACAATATGGGCTTGCTTTTTCTCAAAGTGACCTGATTGGTAGAATTTTTTTATTTTTTACTGAATTTTTTTTTTTTAATGTATTTTAAAATTGGGTCAGCGCCACGGTGGCGTAGTGAGTAGCATGTTTGCCTCACAGCAAGAAGGTCGCTGGTTCGAGCTTTGGCTGGGTCAGTTGGCATTTCTGTGTGGAGTTTGCATATTCTCCCCGTGGTTGCGTGGGTTTCCTCCGGGTGCTCCGGTTTCCCCCACAAGTCCAAAGATATGCGGTATAGGTGAATTGGGTAGGCTAAATTGTCCGTAGTATATGTGTGTGAATGAGAATGTATGGATGTTTCCCAGAAATGGGTTGCGGCTGGAAGGGCATCTGCTGCTTAAAACAAATGCTGGATAAGTTGGCGGTTCATTCCGCTGTGGTGACCGCAGATTAATAAAGGCACTAAGCCGACAAGAAAATTAATGAATGAATGAAAATTGGGTCAAGACAGGCCAAACTTACGTGGCACTCAATTCTTAACATCTAGGCTAAACATTACATTTTACATCTGGCCCAAATCTTGTTTGCCGCCTTAAAGATGGCACCTCTGCCAAAACACGGACCATGTTTGACTCACATGCTGTATGCCAGTGCCGGATGAATGCCTGCTGTGCCAGCTTTATGCCAAATCTGGGGCAGATTTTTTTGCTACAACCCACATAGCAAATGTTTTCTGGCCCAGCTCCGGACCACACAATAACCTTTCCCTTGGCCCAAGTACCGCAAAGAATGACGGTCCTGATGTGGCCCATACTGGATTAAAGACAAGGGCCACACATGGGCCATAACCGGCCTGAATCTCAGCCAATTTATCACCCTTGACTGGCCCTGAATTGAACTAAAACAGGTTTATTATTGGTACCAATTCTCAGCTATAAGTTTATACTTTAACCAGAAACCTCAAAAACTGAGCCATAACGCAGTCTAATGTTACCTAAACAATGTGAACAATCGCTACACTGATCTGTGCCACACACCTCCCATCCACAACTGGCCCAAATGCAGTTTGCTGTTATGCATGCAGTGCCATCATTGCCATGCATGGCCACGTTCGGCTGACATTATGCATGCCAGTGCCGACAACAAGCCAGCAGAGCCATAATAAGGCCACATTTGGGCCAAGTCCGTTTGCTATGTGGGTTGGGTGGTTTCTCTCAAGACAGACTTACAAATGAGAATAAAAGAAGTACTACAAATCACCAGAGCAGCAATTTATAGACACACAATTGCACAATGTTTTCTAGAGACTTGGATTGTTTATGAGAAAGGGTCTGGTGCATATAGAGAGAAAAAAAGAGTGTGACTTTTACAGGAGGTTTGTCAAGCCCACTCACCTGCATGAAGCTCACTCAGAATTGCACAAAGCTTTACCAAATACATAAAACAGTCCTTCGCTCATTCATTTTCCTTTGGCTTATTCATCAGTGGTCGCCACAGCGGAATGAACCGCCAACTTATCCAGCTTATGTTTTTCACAGCGGATGCCCTTCCAGCTGCAACCCAGTACTGGGAAACACTCATACACACTCACATTCATACACATTCACTACGGCCAATTTATTTTATTTAATTCACCTAATACCTGCATGTCTTTGGACTGTGGGGGAAACCGGAGCACCCGCAAGAAACCCATGTCAACACGGGGAGAACACGCAAACTCCACAGAGAAATGCTAACTGACTCAGCCGGGACTCGAACCAGAGACCTTCTTGCTGTAAGGTGATAGTGCTAAAAACTGAGCCACCTTGCCACCACATAAAACAGTGTATGATAAAAATAAATAGGGATAGCTGTTGTCGGGCAATTAATCGACTGCATTTTAAAGAATAAGATGCGTCGTCAGATGTTTGTTTTACAAGACTCAGACTGTTAGACTCAGCTGTTTGCATAAAGTTTGGCAGGTCATTTCACCAGGATTGAACAATAAAATAATTAATTTTGTCCCTATTTGGGATGGTACCACAAAGAGACATGTAGATAACTTATATTTACATTCTTCAGTTGTTGGGTCTGCTGATAATCAACAATCCAGTGGATGACACATGCTTCATTTGCCACAGTCATATCATCCTGCAGCTTATGACCAGTTACTCACTGAAGCTAAGCAGGGCTGAGCCTAGTCAGGACCTGGATGAGAGACCACATGGGAAAACAAGGTTGCTGTTGGAAGTGGTGTCAGTGAGGCTACCAAGGGGGGCGCTCAACCTGTGATTTGAGTGAGTCCAAATGCCCTAGTAAAGTGAATGGGATGCAATAATGTCAGTGAGCGCCGTCTTTCAGATGAGACGTTAAATTGAGGTCCTGACTCTCTGTGGTCATTAAAAATCCCATGTCACTTCTCATAAAGATGGCCAAATTCTCCCCATCGGCCCTTACCCATGGCCTCCCAATCATCCCTATAGCCTCCCCAATAATCCACATCCATGTATTGGTTCTATCACTGTCTCTGCATTCCACCAATAGCTGGTGTGTGGAAAGCGTACTGGCACTGATGTACTATGGCTGCCGTCGCATCATCAGAGTGGATGCTGCACACAGGTGGTGGCTCACTAACACCACTTCCACTATCATCTTTTAAAAAGTCAATCCAGTCAATTGTACAAGGTCACTGTGCTTGTTTTAGTTTTTCGTTGGTTTTGTATGTTTTGATCTGCATTTGTGAAATTGTTATTGTATTGTGTCCCTGCTCCTTTGTACTGTAGCTGCTTTTTATGCTGTCTCTTGGCCAGGTCGTCATTGTAAATGAGAACTGGCTCTCAATTGACTTACCTGGTTAAACCCCCCGCCCTAATGATTGTGAAGCATTGTGGATGTATGACCATACACAATAAATGCGCTATATAAATACACATTACATTTTTTAATTGTTGTTTTGTTGATTAGTTTCACACATATGCTTCACAATATGAAAGATCTGTCAAACACTACTCACTAGCGTGTCTCTTAAGGCACAGGGACTTCCACAGCTCCTAATAGCTACCCACATAGCAAAATATCTCTGGCCCAGCTCTGGCCCACACAATCAGCTTTTGCTTGGCCCACATGCCGCAGTGAATTACGGTACATGACTGGACCAAGTCTAGCTTTCAGACAAGGGCCAAAAATGGATCATATCTGGGCCAGGACTCACCCATCATTAATCACCCATAATTGGGCCTGAACTGGGCCAGATATGTTGGTGTGTTACTACAGCAAAGAAATTGATAAACCCATGAATCATTGCACTTTAGTCGTGCTATGGCCGTGCTTTTTCTCAAAGTGACCTGATTGGTAAAATTTATTTTTTCTTTTCTTGAAAATAAAAAAATGTATTTTAAATGTGGGTCAAACTGGCCAAACTTACATGGCCCACATATCAGTTAATAACATCTGGCCCGAATACTACATTTTACATCTGGCCCAAGTATTGTGTGCCGCCTTAAAGACGGTGCCACCTCTGCCAAACCAGGGCCATGTTTGGCCCACATGCCGTATGCCAGTGCCGGATGAATGCCTGCTCTGCCAGATTCATGCCAAATCTGGGCCAGAATTCTTTGCTACTAGGGTAGCCTCCGATACATAAAGACAACAAAAGTCTTCTTTGTTCCTGCCCTTATTTTTCCTTAGGAATTTCTGGCAAAACACTTTTGAGAAATATTGATCCTGCAAAGAAACAGCTCGTCTCCTGAGCTTTGCAAGAGCGACCTTTGAGCAATCAAACGTTCCTCAGTGATGCATGCGGTCATCTTTCCCTCTATGTGTGTGTGTGTGGATCACATTTGGCTAGCGTTTTGTCACCTGCTCATAAATGTCTAGTAGCAGATTGAAGTCACTGTAGCAGAATGGCGTGTGCATTTGTTTCGGTCCAACCTGGGTGAGATCATTACCTGAGGCGCTCCGCTACCTCCTTCACCTCTCTCTCTCCTGCAGGTTGCTGTAATGCAGCAGATGGCTTCCCTCCACCGCTGAACGTTTCAACAGAACGCCTCACAGCATCCCTCTCCGCCCCGCTCTCCCTCGCGCTCTTCGCCTCGCTCTCGCTCTCCCTTCATTTGCCCCCTGTCCCCGCAGTCAGAAATGGACAGCGTCCAGACCACTGCAGACCAGCACAGCGCCCTCTCTCCCTCGCTTTGGAAGACAGATTTCAACAAAAACACGGGATGGAAATATCATTTGATTGCAGCGTGTGCACTTTGATGGAGTGAAGTTTCGCATGCTAAAGATAATGAGGACGGTCTGTGGATTAGCTTTTCAGTATTGCGCGTAATTCATCCATATTGGTTCTTCAGTATAGGGTTCGACTATAAATCCCATCTCATATGCTCCAGAAGTTGACAAAGGCGTAGAGTTTTGTAGAAATACTAAAGCTCGCCTCAGTATTGGTCTTGGACGGCGGAGAGCCTCGGAAAAGAAATGTGTTTGAGTTGAGCGCAGGGGACTTTTGGCATGGCGGTCTGTATGAATTGTCCTGTGGTGCGCATGCAAACCGAGGCACTAAGCTCACGGCCTTGTCCAAACACTTCTCTCACTCTCTCTGGCTCTTAATATTTATCCCTCGCTCCATCATTATCTCTATCTCTCGTTACTGATGAATCGCACGAGTGTTCTCTATATCACACGTTTGCGGTTGAAAAGGTTCCAGGGCTTTGTTGCGTTATAGAGATGGATCTGTTGAACTTTTCCTAAGTTGAGGATTTCAAGATTGCTGGCACGGCGCAAAGCCCTGCTCACGTCTGATTTATACTGCTGGGTTTTTCTTGCACAATCTCATAAATACTTATCACCAGACAGAGGAGAAATTAAGCCGACTGCTTTTTGGCTGCGGTGGTGTCTGCAGCGTTTTAGTCTGATAGAAAACCAAACACTGTTTGGCGTGTGGATGAGGATGTTGTGTTGTCGACACTATGGGAAAGGGCTGGGTATTACGACCGCATGTTGGACTAACAGCTTTGTTATAGGAAGTGCATCAGAAATGCTTTCAGACATGATGCCTGCATGCATGTAGTGTGGCAACTCAACACCTGCTCCTAAAGTTAAAGTCAACAGCTTTGGTTCAAAACCTGAGCTATCTACTGAATCTGGATAAAATATTTACAGTAGGTATTCAACCAACAAAAAAAAGCAGGCAGCGTGACTATGACACACGGCAAATATTTGAGCGTCCATGTGGAGCAAATATTGCCATTGGATTTATGGGTTTGCTGATTTTTGTAACCATACTTTGTACACACAGATAAATATATATATACACGGTGGCTCAGGGGTTAGCATTGTTGCCTTACAGCAAGAAGGTCATTGGTTTGAGTCCTGGTTGGGTCAGTTGGCATTTCTGTGTGGAGTTTGCATGTCCTTCCAGTATTCGTGTGGATTTCATCCAGGTGCAGGGGTTTTTCCCAAAGTCCAAAGACGTGCTATAGGTAAATTGGTTAAACGAAATTGACCGCAGTGTGTGTGAATGAGTGTATGGGTTTTTCCCAGTGCTGGGTTGTGGCTGGAAGGGCATCCACTTCATATAAACATTTTCCGGAATAGTTGGCGGTTCATTTTGCTGTGGCGACCCCTGATAAATAAGTGACTAAGCCAAAGGAAAATGAATGAAAGGAATGAACTAATAATCATTTGTAACACCACTCTTGAGAGCATCTGTTCCTAGTGCGCTGTTAGCTTAGCAACATGCTAAAAATAATGTCTATAAACACCTTTCAAATATTTTGTGAATCTAAAACAGCATTTAACATTTCTTTATGAATTTAGAATTGTAACAACATACCCCTTTGTTTATTTCTTATGATTCATCCAAACCCGTTTTCCTTGCTTTCATCATCAGTGTTTTTGAGACATTTTTAACGTTCATACCGAAGCAATTTTCACTCACAATGAGCAGAGTAAAGAGTGCTTGTCTAGATCATTTTTGTCCAAGTTGTGTTTGCTGTAACTTCAGCAGCCCTAGGCACATGAACAAACGTGCTAATTTAATCGCTCAACCAGTTTTTAACTCAACATGTCAACTACCTGAGTCATTCTTGCATTCATTTTATTTTCGGCTTAGTCCCTTTATTATTCTGGGGTCGCCACAGCGGAATGAACCGACAACATATCCAGCATATGAGATTTAAGGTTTGCAACTGCTGAAGCGGGCGCCACGGTGGCGTAGTGAGTAGCATGTTCGCCTCACAGTAAGAAGGTTGCTGGTTCGAGCCTCGGCTGGGTCAGTTGCCATTTCTGTATGGAGTTTGCATGTTCTCACCGTGGTTGCGTGGGTTTCCTCCGGGTGCTCTGGTTTCCCCCACAAGTCCAAAGACATGTGGTACAGGTGAATTGGGTAAGCTAAATTGTCTGTAGTGTATGTGTGTGAATAAGAATGTATGGATGTTTCCCAGAGATGGGTTGCGGCTGGAAGGGCATCCGCTGCATAAAACAAATGCTGGATAAGTTGGCGGATCATTCCGCTGTGGCGACACCAGTAATTAAGGGACTAAGCTGACTTGAATGAATGAATGAATGAATGAATGAATGAACTGCTAAAGCCTGTTCTTAAATGAAAGTGTCAGACTTGACGTCAATCGTTTTGGCTTTTAATGATGCGCGACTCGCATTGACAGGTGAAAATCCGATCTACCTGCTTACACTGCAGACACACGGGCACGGATCCAATTCATATCGGATAAATTTTCCCATATGAACAAGGCCTGAATCTGATTTGAGTAAATCGGAATCCATATGATTCGTTCTTGCTTACACGTTAATGGGCCACATCAGATCTGTGCCACTTTGGAGAGAAAAAAAATCAGAATTGAGTCACTTGAACCATGCAGACAGTGTAAATGCAGCCAATGATGCGATATACCTTCTATGTGCTATTTGATTGGACAGGAATCACAGGACTGATTTCTCTAATCTCCATAGACGAAAAAAAATTAAAGTAGTGACTGCAGGCTGAAGGAAAACAATGTAGTAAAAGCACCAATACTGCCCTAAAAATGTACTCAAGGAAAAATGTACTTTAAAATGTACTTAGTAAATTACAATTTCTGAGAAAAACTACTTAGTTACAGTAGTTTGAGTACTTGTATTTTGTTACTTTACACCTCTGGTTGTAATACAAATGTATATTATTTTATTTTGGGGAGTCATAGAAATGCAATAGTCAGTACATTATTCTGCTGTTGTAGCAGACTGTAAATCACTGAACTGTATAGCAGTGCTTCTCAACTGGTGGGTCGCGACCCAAAAGTGGGTCGCAGGATAGTTTTTAGTGGGTTGCGGGGTTGTGTGATCAAAAAAGCATATATATATTTTTTATTTTGCTTATACCAGACTTTTATTTTGAAATGTGCGAGCGACAACAGTTCAGTTTAGTTAATGGTAACTGAACCTTTCCTTACCCTAACCACTGTTTACAGTATTTGTCGTTTTTACTTCGTAATATTTCTATAATTTGATACATTTTGTTAAATGACAGAAATAAAATATTGTTTATTTGTAAGTCTTGCTGATTTATCTGTCACTACTTGTGTATGTTAACAAATAAATACAAATCAATTACATTTCCAAAAATTATATTATAATTCCTAAAAATTTGGGTCGTGGCTTGATGACCATGTAAAAATGTGGGTCCCATGGCCAAACCAGTTGAGAACCACTGCTGTATGGTATATTCTACAGTCTCCGATGTACTCTACTAAAGTTTTATTTTACATTACAAACCCAGAAATAAAAAAAAGGCTCATTAGAATCAGCTACGACTCTTTCAATTCTTTTTAGTGTGATGCGTGAGCTGCTGTTTATAAAGAGTGCCTCACAAATACATCCTTTTAGCTTCCATTTGTGTCAGAATGCTGTCTAGGTAGATTCGCTATGTTTTGAAACTGAGCTCAAATGCATGTTAATCCTAGAGAAAGCTTGGTGAAATCAATCATAAATCCTTGAGAGTGGCAAATGATGAGTAATAGTATACAAAATGAGCAATGAAAAGACTCACTACGTACGACGTTATGACAGAAGCGGAGAGACAGTGGGAAAGGGAAATAAATTGAAGATTTTAATTGCATTGAACCCCCTCTGCTCTCTCTCTCTCTCTCTCCATTAGATGTGTGGTTCCGGTAAAAGCCTGTGGGTGAGTATGACACTGTTAAGCAAACCTCATTACCTTTGTCATCTCTTTCTCATTAATCATGCAGGGCTGTATGAAGCTCACCACAGCATGTGCACACAGCCGAAGTCAATCACTCACACTTATACACCTCACATATTAATAGGCATCAAATGTCGATAATGTATTGACCGTAATCCGGCATCAAGTGATGAGTTAAAGTCAGCTTCATATATTGAGAGAAAGGGTGTGCAAAGGTCACATTCGAAGCTTTCTAACACAAATATCAACTCATTTTAGGATCTCATGTTTTGAAAATATGATCATATGACCCCAATTTTATCCTCCTTACACTGGCTGCCTGTTAAGTTCCGTATTGATTATAAAATATTGCTTGTTACCTATAAAGCTTTAAATAATCTAGCTCCTGTTTATCTAACCAACATTCTGTCTAGCTACAATCCAACCTGCTCTTTAATGGCCCATTTCCACTGAGTGGTAAAGTATGGTACGGGTCACCTTTATCAGGCTTGCGTTTCCACTGCTAAAGGGTACTCTTTTCGGTGGGGGGGGGGGGGGGGGGGGGGGGGGGCGTGGTGTACAACAGAAAGCTTCAGTGAACGTCATTCTTGCTCGCGGGAAATGTGTACAGTAAAGCTTTATGGGTCGTTCACAAATCATATGAGAAGCACTTCTCACAAAACAGATGCTTTATTATACACATATATACTGCTGTATAAATGGTCATTACTAACCTTTCTATGAACATGATGTGATTATAACTAGATCAATGATGCGAAATAGCCTACTGTCCGCGATTATATCAAATAAATAAATAAATGCAGCATATATGAACACATACAGCCCCACACACACTCCGATATGTTACCAATTACAGAAAAACTACACACAGCACACATTTAGTCCTTATTTAGCTTCAAAAACAACACGAAGTAGAGCCCACAGTCAGTGCAAACCTCTCATCTGTGTCTTTAATCTTCACCAGCACATGTAGCCTCTTGTTAGAAAGTAATTTCGTCATTCCGAGTTCATAATAGTTTAAAAGGAGTTGTTAATGGTTAAATGTAGCAGTTTCTTCATGTTTGCTGAAAAAAACAATTCTCCTTTTTTCCAGCTTCTCCTTTGTTTTTGCATGCGTCAGTCTTGCATTTGTCTGTTTCTGAAAGGATCTGGTTTCAAAAGCACATTAATAATCAAGCGCACGTTATTATCATCAGCTCAAGAAATTTGTTATTTCAAATATTGACACGCAAGTGAGAAAGCGAAACCGCTCGCACTTTAGACAGGCTCGTAAAAAAGCTACGGGGCACAGGGGAGAATCTGCTTCTCTTCTTGGCTTTGTGGCTGTTCATCAAGACGACGACAAGGTTTGTTTGAGCTCGGGTCGACCATGGCTCGTTATTATATGTTTATATTATTTCGGAGCATTCTCTCTCGGCTGTGTATTAAACATGGCGGGTCCTTTGTTTTCATTCTGGCTTGTTGCACGAGCGAATGACGTATCTCTGTAAACCAATAGCGTTCAGCTGCGCGTCTAGCTCCGCCTTTTAGTCACCCTTGGTACTTTTTGCAAAAGGTGACCAAAAAGTAGTACGGTACGGTTCGGTTCAGTACGCTTTTAGACAGTGGAAACAGCCCTAAAAGCATAACGAACCGTACCGTACCACTCAGTGGAAACGGGCCATAAGATCTCAAAACTCAGGGCTTCTGGTAGTACCTAGAATAGCAAAGTCGAGTAAAGGAGGTCGAGCCTTCTCATTTATGGCTCCTAAACTCTAGAATAGCCTTCCTGATAATGTCCGAGGCTCAGACACACTCTCTCAGTTCAAAACTAGATTAAATACCTATCTCTTTAAAGCATACAAACAATGCATCACATAACAATATGATGCATGAGTGTGCTCCATGTAGATGAGTGGGCTTGACAAACCACCTGTAGGACACACCTCTTCTGTCCTGTCTTAATGCACCAGACATCTTGTTAGAAACCCTCATATGCTTTACATGTTTATAGCACTTCATTTCTGCATATATACCACCTGGGGATGCTCATCCCGGGGCGCCTAGAGATCATGCAGCACCATTGATACGATCCAAGACTTGTGAATAAACTGTGAATGAGCTGTGATGCCAAGATATCCATAATCCTGGACCAGGCCGTATCCTGAGCTGATGCTGTGGTGCTCATGGAGGAGCGGAGAGCAAGAGACTGATTTCTTGAAGACTACAGCGACAGACAAGTCTCCGCTTTGTTCCTGTGGGCCAGTCTGATCATCTGTCGGTGACCTACTCATAGTTGCAGTTCTCCACGATGGACGTCCAGCATTCTCCAGCCTTCGGCGCCTAGACTGCAGCTCTACACAAAATGTTTGGCCAGAAGAGATATGGTCATGCCCAACAGAGCCTAGTTTCGCACTACATTTTTTTATTTCTTCAGTTTCGTAAATTGGTGAAGTTTGTTCCTCACCACTGGCTTGCTTGGGACTTGTGGAGCTGCACATCGATGGATTTGCTCTTCAGTGTTTGGACTTTCAGCAGTGAAGTTTAAACCACACTGAACTGAACTAAAACTGACCGTAAACTCTGAACACTGGACTGACACGGTTTCAATGTACTAAAATGTCTATGTTAAGCTGCTTTGACACAATCTACATTGTAAAAACACGATAGAAATAATTGAATTGATGTGAAATCAATTAATTGGATTGAAATTTTTTCTTTTTTATGGAATTGGTAAACATTTTTTCCAAATAACCTATTTTGATAGATTTCTCATTTGAATTTGAATGAGCAAACATCCTTTTTTTTCATGTTTTTTCCTCATATAATAAATATAGTGATAGTTTTAAATATCCTATTTGGCTTTAGGATACAATTGACATTTTTCATGATGATTTCACTCTGTTGCTCTTTTTTTGTTAATAAGTCGGGACCAAAATTGAATGTCTAACGAGTTTTCGTTCTGATCTGAATTATTAATCTGCAGTTTATTAGCGAAACGTGTCCTGAAATGACATCTTGATCTCAAGCCAGAAGCTTACTTTAGTGGTCAGGACAACGGTCTTCGCACACACACACACACAGAGACACAGGCCAGGATGACTGTTTGTATAGGGATTAATGGACCAGAGGTCTCGTACAGCTTAAGGCTGATTATGGAAATGAAGAATGCAGAAGTTCCCACCAAACATTTGTCGAGACCTGAAAGGATCTGTTTTGATCACTTATTTAATATTCAGGCTGTGCTTTTTTTAAACCACAACTTTGGTCAGTTTGGTTTTGGCAATAAACCCTTTTCACAAGACTTTTATGATGCGTTTAGCAGTCATCATAAACTTAAATCCTTGAAAGTTTGATATGTTGATTTAAAAAAAAAATTATGAACATCTATATACATTTATGTATGTATTAATTTATCTTTGTGTCAAATTACAAAAAATTAATTAACGCTTATGCGAGGTGTTTCTAATGCAACGTCTAAGGGGCGGGAGAGTAAATTTAACATTCTCTTCTCTGGCTGACAGTCTCACGCATTTTTTCCCCTTTTTCTGTAAGACTTTACACCATTGTGACATTTTTTTTTATTATTTTAACAAAAAAGATTGTAAAAAAAATATTTGGGGGTGTCACGGTGGCGCAGCGGCTAGCACAACCTCAGCAAGAAGGTCGCTGGTTCAAGCCTCGGCCGGGTCAGTTAGCATTTCTATGCAGAGTTTGCATGTTCTTCCCGTGTTTGCTTGGGTTTCCTCCAGGTGCTCTGGTTTCCCCACAAGCCCAAAGACGTGGTATAGGTGAATTGGGTAAGCTAAAATTGTCCGTTTAGTGTATGTGTGTTAATGAGTGTGTATGCATTTCCCAGTGATGGGTTGCAGCTGGAAGGGCATCTGCTGTGTAAAGCATGCTGAATAAGTTGGCGGTTCATTCAGCTGTGGCGACCTCGGATTAATAAAGGGACTAAGCCAAAAAGATGAAAAGTGAAAAAAATATGTGTTGTTTACCCATCTATGACGACTTCTGCTGCTGAGATACCCGGAAAGGTGAAAAGGGTCTATATGGGTTTAATTCTCAAAAAAAATAAATAAATAAATAAATAAATAAATATCACATAAGCATCATGTTATTTAACTTCATATCTTACAGCTCTGAATTTTTAGTCTAAGAAATGTTAAATTAATCTCAAAGCTGTGTTGGATTTAAGAAATATGAACTCGAAATAATGAGTCTTTATATCTTTCTCTTAATTCAGAGAGAGCTGTAGCATACTGTGAGGAAAAAGTGTCAATTACTTCCGGTCTCAAACACTGAAAAAAATTATAAAAATGATTAATACATTTTTAAACTTTAGACTTAGTGAAAGAAACACTGGATTCTGAAGTTTGTGTTATCTATTATAAATGCGATGTTTCGACAGCACATTTTTAGGGACATCCTTTATCCAACAGCGACTTCAGTCATTTTCCATTCGCGTCTGAAGCAGAACAAAACGAAAGCGAAGGAATGAATTCATTTACTGCTGTCGCTTCAGATTTTCGATTGTTAATCAACTTTTTTTCTCTCCTCCTTCTCCTATTTTTTCCTAAATCCATGTGCTGGAAGAACTGATAAAGTGGCTATTGAAAAAAGACTGATATCTAGCTGATAAAAGATCTCAGTCCGACACAAAGATCTGCGCACAGGACACTAGATTCTTAAATATAAGACCCGGCTTACATGTCCTGAAGGTTCAGACTGTGCTGTTCCGGGGCTTACAGATTAAAACATGGATTCAGGGTTGGTTTTATAGCGTTATACCCTCTCATGCCATTTCTTGGTCCTCAGACACACTCTGTCCTTCAGCACTTTTCTAAAATCCGTAAGTCCTGGTCCACACCGTTCCTGTTAAACCTCATCCAGAGCTATCAAAACACTCTAGTTCCTGTTCTCCCCGCTCTCATCCTGCAGGAATGCCGTTTCTCTTCCTCATTACATATCAACCAATTCAGGCTGCTGAGTCTTTCCTGAGCAAAGTAGACATTTTTCTTTTGCGCTCCATCCTTGCTTTTTTCCAGGGTGACGGGCGTTTAAATACATGCATAATGAATGCATCTCTCATTAGAATGATTGTCAGAGGAAAAACATTGCTTGGCTCACGGCAGGGTTTTCTGGGTTTCTAAAATTACGTTTTCTCCTCGTTTTCTCTCTCTCTCTCTCTCCTCCCTCCTTTATTTATCAAAGGCTTTCCACAATCAGCCCTCATCGCGACTGGGACGGCTGTGGGAAACAGATGTTTACTGATTAAGCAGGCGTACCGTGCCAAAGCGGCTGTATTACGGCCCATTCAAAGTGCAGAAAGGACAGGAAAAAAAGTTTAAAGGGGAAAAAAAGCAAGGGGAGGGAAAAAAAGAAAGGCTGACGAAACGCAGGCGCTCACGGGCAGCCCCCTCTTCTGCCGCCGCTTCAACCATAATACGGTTTGATTGTTGAAATTGTTCTTCGGGGGAGAATTTTCTCATTTTTTCTCTCTCTCTCTCTTATTTTTGATACGCTTTTAATGTGTTGGTTCACCCTGCCAAGTTTCTTTTACTCACAATCAGCGTTTACACAAACACTCACTTCAAGCTCGGGCTGAAAGAGACGAGGAGTGGAACGATGGGTGAAAAGGAGAGGAGAGAACTCAAAATAATCTGAATGCCACTGGCAAGAGCGACAAACCTGTTTATACCAGCACATTCGACGGCTTCGTTTCAACTGCAGCCAAGATGTAATGGAAATATGTGACCAGCATTGGAGCCAACTGTCCTGTTGTACACTCTACAGCAGGGTCAGGATTTAACAGGGCAAAATGGCCCACATAATCAAAACGAAGGGACAAAAAACGCCCCTTTACAATTAGCTAAACAGAATAATTATCGCTCTTACATTCAAATAAAATGTGAGAATGAATTGCTGATTGATAACTGGTGCTTAGTGGCTTTGATAAATATCGTGCTACACATCAGAATTTATATACTCAAGAGTCTGAATATCAAAAACGATTTTAAAAAGTGGGCCACTTTCACAAAAATGTACAATCATCACGTGTTTTCAGAAACGCTTGCCAAATATGAATGGTTTCTGACAATAGCCAGCAGGCACACAACATCATAAAACATTAATTTTAGGTTAGATTTACAGTAGGTTGGGATGTCATGTGACCAAAAGTCAATGTTGTGTTGGAAAGTGACCAAAATCCAACATCAATACTGAATTTATTCAACCAAAATCCAACATCTGATAGATGTTATAGTGGTAACCTCCACACAACGTCAAGCTGTAACATCATTAGACGTTGCTATTTGGTTGTTTTTAGGTTGTGTTGGAAAGTTACCAAAATCTAACTTCTGTCTGATGTTAGCAACTGATGTCAGACTGACGTTGGGTTCTGAAGTCAACTCGATTTTCATTTCCACCCAAAACGCAACATCACCATGACACTGGGGTACAACGTCAATCTGACGTCCTGTGCCTGCTGGGTAGGTGAGGTGGTCTTCCTATGGAAGTTCACTGTTACTGACTAAAGTAATATTATTCATTGCTAATTTAAGTAGTTAGATGCGTCCTAATTGACAAATTGGCCTTTGGTCTTAAAAAGCTTGAACCCAGTATCTGCTGCTTGCAGCTAGGCCTATATGTATTATTATATTTGCTAAAAACTTAATGTAAGCCATCCAGTGCATCCTCAAAAAGTTTTTTGCGTTAGATTAACACATTAAACCAACATTTTGTTAGGTCTGTGTAGCCAGATTGTGATGTGCCATTTCTCCAAACACAAACATGTTTGGTCACGCTTTATTTTGAAGTTACATTGCATCTACATGCCAACTAATTCTCATTAGATCATAAGTAGACAGTTAGGTTGGGGTTAAGGTTGGGGTTAGGGTTAGTGTAAGTTGACATGTACTTGCAAAGTTTCTTATAGTCAGTTAAATGGACTATAACTACTCAAATGGACCATCAAAATTTCAAGAGTTCACACTTAGATATGCTTAGCATTTATAGCAGGTTTGGCATGCTGTCCCGGGAGAGAACCCTGAGCTCGGAGATATTTGAGCGCAAGGCTGCCGCACAGTTAATAAGCATATAAGGGGATCCAAGATCAGATAGGTCTCGAAAGCTCTCCCTTAGAAAAAGGAGGAAAAAAGGAGGAGATGGGGTGGAAGGGGGGATTCTTACAAAACGAATTTAGAGCAGTAGGGAAAAAAATATCCGTTTATAGTAAGCTTAGATCGCTCTGATTGGATTATTGCTAATTACAGATGATCAGCCAGGCGTGCTTAATCATATCACATGCTCCTCTCGAAATTAGTTTATGAAACTTCACAAAGTGTTACCACATGTTTTTATATATATATCTATTATTTGACATTAATATACATTATTACAACATAATTAACAGTGAGTGTGATTCATATGTAAAATTAATTAATTTCTTTTTCGATTTCTGACCCAGATCTGCACTATAAAAATATATGATCAATACATTATGACAGCATATTTTTTAGTTTTTAATCTGACTTTAAGTTATTAAAATAAGTTAATCATGTATCGTTTAATTTAATATTTTAATAAGTGCAATGTAATGGAAATGAAAATGACTTGAAAGGTTAATTTGATTTCAGGCAGCAACTTGACTTGTTGTTTTTACAGCGGATGCCCCTTTCTGTGAATATAAACACAAGATCCATTTAGTTCTCATCAGATGCGTCATTCAAACCCCTATCCAACAATTAGCTTGCACAGAATTATCCACATGAATCATTACAGACATGAATTACAATGCACTTGGCAATCATTTATTTCTCTCATAGCTCTATTTTACAATTTACAAACTAGATAAAAAATACCATAAATAAATGACATGTTTCATGTACCTAAATTCATCAAATAAAAATGGAAGAGGGGAAAAAAATCATGACACAATTATGCACAACGTTAAACTTAATAAAAATGTCTAGATCAGCTCAGGGGGAGGGGAAAATGCCATTTGTTAGTGTTCCTCCAGAATAATCTACATTAGGAGACTTGGCACAGTACATTCTACTGAAATTCTCTCCTCTCACATTCATTGCATATTCCAACAGGTCCTAAAACAGGTGAGGAGGGAATACTGAGAGATGAAGCAGGAGGAAAGCAAAGTTAAATATGAGAAGGCGTCACATTAAGTCTCTCAGATGGGACGGATGGATGGATGGACTTGAAATGTTAAAAGTTTGCCCGTTTTATAAACATTCCTGTAATAAGTTTATTTTAGGTACAAATAGCGTGCCTCTTCTTGCAGTCTGCATTCGAATTAGCATTGAAATCATCCCGGTTTGAGTCAAACGACTCAAGAAATGTGGCTTGTTTTTTAGCTACAATCTCCAGCCTTGATAAGAAGCAAAAAAACAAAACAAAACAAAAAAAAAAGCAGTGGCATATAGCAAACAACTCCAGTACGTTGGTCTCCAGAGAGCAGCCACTAAAGTTTTGCAGTCTTAGCACACATCATGCGCTTTTGTCCTTAGTGTATGCTCCTCAAAACAGACCGTCATCCTTCAAAGAGAACAGCAACACGCTGCAGCGAGTTTTTCCTGTCAAGAGCGAGACCAAATGAAATGTTCATTATATCTCTCATCAAATCTCAAAGGAGGAAACCAAAGGGCCCTCGACTGCTCCTCGGGTTGTTTGTCATGTTTTCGTTCTCCTGCGCTGGAAGCAGAGAATCATGGGAATCGAAGTCCTTTGTCCCGATGTCAAGTAAATGTAGTTATTGAAACTGCAGCGGATGCGAGGCAGGATATCGCTGCAGAACAGATGTGTGAAGGTGACTCTGTGGAGCGCAAATAGAGAGAGAGAGAAAGATAATGATTATGATTCTGGGATTCAAAGCGCGTCTTGTAAACAGAGCGGGACACACAAACGCGGCATTAATTGTTGTAATCCATAGAGTATGGCAAATGAAATTGCTCTGTTGCCGGGGAGCATGGGAAAAACACATTTTTTGGCTCTGTTTCCGTTTTGAGCTCGTCCCATCAAACACCGCCGATAAATCTGCCTTGCATTCATCAGAACGGCTCCTAATCCCGACTAATGAGTGGATAAATAACTGCAGGGGACGGAGAGGAAGTAGAGCAGATCCCATAAACACTGGGTCCGACTTTGTGCTTACCTTAGTTCAGCTCTGATGGAACTTCCAGTAAGGGAGACATGTGTTGATTTCACGGCCTGCCGAAGGTCTCCGGAGACAGACAGAGAGAGAGGGAAAACCGTAGAGACTGAGGTGGAGAGAGAAAGATGTAAACCGAGGGCCCGTTTTTCTATTCCAGGCCAGGCCGAGTGGAGCGAATTGCGAAGTGGAGACAGATATTCCATTCTGAGGGTGGGGAGACCTGGAGACCTTCCAGAAGTGGTCCTCCATTGTGGCTGCTGGGAAGATGAATGCCTCTCCGAAATCCCCGGAACAAAAGCGGTAAGAGTGCATAAAATCTTTATCTCCGTCGCCTCCGATTCGAGCGTAAAAATTCCACCAGGTGCCGCTCACTCAAGTAACCGTGAAATGGCAAGAGCGGACGGGGAAAAAAAAATAGTAAAAATCCAGTACTATTATACATTTACTTACAGGCACATACATATAAAAATCAAATAAACAAACTCCTTCGTAGTTTCGGTGAAATGAAAAGCTTCCTACAATCCCATCCAGAGCGTCAGTACAGCGCTAAACAATCCTCTCGACTCGATGGCGTTAATGAAAGAAAAGTGCTGTATCGTTCCTCTGAAATAGTTTCCTTTTTTCCCCCACAAAAATTGGAATTTAAAGTGCATGGATGAGGTAAATGGATTTTCTTAGAACCAAAATAAAAAAAGGAAGTCCAAAGTGTGTGTGAGTGTGTTTTCTGATCCCGTGGGTTCAGACAGGAACCATCCTGTCCTGCATTTGCTGCATCTGGGACAACATTCCCTGCGCGCTATTGAGGATCTTGTCCTGGTGTGCGGCAGTGGAGATCCCTATCCTTGTCATGTCCCTGTCAAAAAAAAA
>CAIGQQ010034181.1:640143-660595 GCA_903798035.1 Danio albolineatus | reverse complement strand
AAAAAAAAACAGAGTTTTAGTAATTTTTCTATTCAAAGCTTGACTCTTCTGTTGTTACATCATGTACTAAGACTGATTGAAAATGAAAAAGTAGCTATTTTCTAGGCTGATTTGGCTAGGAACTATACTCTCATTCATTGTGCCTGCTGCAGCCATGGTACGGCAGCAAAGTTCCTAGCCATATCGGTCTAGAAAATCACACAATTTCAGTCTGTCTTAGTGCACAATGTAACTACAGAAGAGTCAAGCTTAAATAGGAAAAATAAACTAAATCTTTGGTCATTTTTGAGGAAAATACTAATAGTCTAATATGTTTCAATGATCTATGCTAAGCTAAGCTAAGCTAAAAGTGCTCCCGCCAGACCCAAAGACCGGCTGAATAGATTCACAAATGATAAATCCCAACTATTTCACTCTAGGGTAGTTGTAAAATGAGTCTGTTTTTAAGAAGTATTCCTTTAATGTGTGATATGACTAAACAGTGGCTATTGAGATGCTATTTCTCAATTCAAATGAGTAGAGGCTTGAACCCAGAAACATTATTCCATACTGGACGTCACAAATTAACAGGCAGACTTGAATGACACTTCCCAATCAAGCCCTGAAGTGTCCGTCCACAGGCCCCTTCACTTTTCTCACACTCCCCCTTCTCTCTTCCTCTGCGCTCTTGTTTGCGAGTGGGATTTCTGTGTGGGTTTATTTACTGAATGTGGCCGTTGCTGGAGGCTATCAGGGCTGGATGCCCACATTACCTGCCAGTCAGTACCGAGACAAGGCGGTGCTATAGCAACACAAGCCCCTCTCACGGAGCCCAAAGCAAGGCGCGCAGGGGCTTCACAATAGAGGACAATGGCAAACGCGCACACACACCTACACACTTCACCTCAGAGGAATCATTTCAGTGTTCTAGCGGTGCCTTCATTATGCAAATACAATCTTGCATTTAATGCCAGCGTATAAAAGACTGCGCCCACCAAGCCCGTCTGTGAATGCGTTTCTGCAGAGACGGCTGGCATCCTGTTTCTCTCTCGTTCTCCGAGGCTTAGGGGCATTTTGTCTTTATTTATTTAGGACAATTTCTACATCATTAGTAATTTATTTAACAGGTTTAATTGGCCCGGTTGGAGGCGTAGGCTACGAGAGAGGGCTGCCATTGTGTGTTTGTAATAACAGTTATCCTGAAGATACTACTTCTGCTGTGCCATGCTGAGGATTATGGGAGAAGGGCTGCTAATAATAAACAGCAGCGGTCTAACGCTTCATACAAAGCTGGTTATTCAATAGCATTCCTGGTATAAGGGGAAAAAAATCATGATCGGATTTGGAATCAAGGATTTTTCTCACCACTTACAATAAAATAAAAAATAAAAAAATAAATAAAAATGTATAATAAATTAAAAATAAATAAGTGAGTGTATATTATGTCTTTGTGCCTAAAATTGAAAAAAATAAATAAAATAAAAATACAAAAATAGAACAAACTGTTAATTTTAATTTAGTTTTTAATACAATGATATTCATTCATTCATTCATTCATATACTCATTTTCTTTTCGGCTTAGTCCCTTTATTAATCTGGAGTCGCCACAGCGGAAGGAACTGCCAACTTATTCAGCTTCTGTTTTACAAAGCGCATGCCCTTCTAGCTGCAACCCATCACTGGGAAACATCCATACACACTCATTCACACACATTCACTAAGGACAATTTTAGCTTACCCAATTCACCTGTACCTGGACTTGCACTTGTGGGGGAAACCGGGGCACCCGGAGAAAACCCACGCAAATTAATTAAATTAATATGAAATTAATAATAATAAAAAATAAAATAAAATTAAATTAAATTAAATAAAAGACAGTTTATTCCGCAGTGGCAACCCTGCAACCACTGAGGGAAAGTGAGTAAAAAAAAATAAATAAAAAAAAAAATAATAATAATAATAAAATAAAATTTCATAAAATTTCATAAAATAAAATATATATTTTTTTAAATTTAATTAAATTAAATAAAAAGACAGCTTATTCCACAGTGGCAACCCCTGAAGGAAAATAAAATAAAAGAAAAGACAGCTTAAACCCTGAAATAAAATAAAATAAAATAAAATAAAATAAAATTTAATTAAATAAATGACAGTTTATTCCGCAGTGGCAACCCCTGCAACCACTGAATCAAAGTGAGTAAAATAAAATAAAATAAAATAAAATAAAATAAAATAAAATAACAAACTTAATAGCAACCATCTACTTAGAATTAAAACGGTACTAATAAGACGGTATTCCAAAAGTCAACACAGTAAGTGTTACAGTTCCTTATTTCTTTTTTCACAAGTCGCCTCTCTCTATTGCTCTTTATGTCTCTGTCTTTACTCTCTGTTTCACTCCTGTTCCCTTTCTTTCTCTGTAACCCATCTGTTGGCATTGTCTTCACTAATACATCAGAGAGGATGGGGGGATTTGCCAGGGCTGTCTGGAGAAAAGATGTGACTCAGTGGGATTGTGGGATTGTAACATGTCTGCAGAAGCCCCTGCATATGAATGCAGATCTCTCCCATGCAGTCTACCAAAACAAACTAAAAAACACGCACACACATCTTCATCTTTGTGTTTCTCCAGAGCTCCCGAGCTGCCAGACAGTACAAGAGCCATCAGCGTGAGAAGACACTAAGGGTGTTCTTCAGTCCAGCTGTCAAATGCAAAGTCATCTAATGCAAATCACACCTCCACACACACACACTAGGTATCCTGCATATTTGTTATGCATGGCGAGGGACCGCCACAACTACACTCTGGAGGTTTTTTTAAGCACATATGAGGGAGAGTCAACTTTCAATCAATAGCGAGTTATTAAAAGGTTTGATTTCACGTCTGCCAGCCAGCCAAGATTCCATTCTGGTACAGGGAAGGGTGCATTATAAAAGACAGGGTTGATTTTCGTCAAAATAGGGAACAAGGAGTGCGTCATTTTTTTTTAGAAGAGATCCAAAAGGTTTTTAAGATGCAAACAGAAGGGAGGGTTCGACAGTAAAAATGTCAACCAAAGAATTATTAGGCTTATTATGGATAAAACGTAAAGAAATGAAAGCCATCAGCTCTACAGCAGAGTTTCAATGGGTGGCCGAATAAGCAGACAAACAGAGCAAACAATCATTTTCCTAATAAGTATTTTGTGTTCAATTCAAAATATGTAGACATGGTTTTTGATAATTGTATTAGAAATAAAGAAATAAAGTTATGTAAGAATTTTTTTTAACGCTTTATTATACACTTCATTTCTTTTAACTCTTTCCCTGCCAGCATTTTTTAAGAAAGATGCCAGCCCCTGTCAGCATTTTTTTAAACATTTTTGACAATCCTAAGAAAATTTGGCCCTGCTCAAAATATATGCTCATACTATGTGTCAAAATAAAGCACCAAGCCTCTGCTTTTAAACAAAAAAGTATAAATAAAATAAAATAAATAAAAAATCTGTCCAAAGGAAAATCCTTTAACTCTTATTTTTTAAATGCAATCTGATTTACACCTACATTTACATTATCTTATCTTTTGCACCCGGGAGACCCAGATGTCCCGTAACTCAGTGGCTCCCAACCCCCAGAGCGCAGACTGGTATAAGAAATCATTAATTATTTGCGTTTTATTTATTATAGTCTGAACGAGCTTTTATTTTGAAAAATGACCGTATTCTCTCATTTAAAGTTTGGTCCCTTGAGTGCCAAAATGTAACTCACAAGCTAGCAAGATGAGTAAAAAACAGACGTCTTTTGAAAGTTTCTTTGCGATGAGGAAAATGCCCAGTGAAGGACCATGAACTGCCAAAAAATGGATGCACAACCCATTTGTCAACAAATCAGGTGAATCCAGCATGTCCATGCAAGAAGAAGGTCAACTTCTAGAGATCGCAAATGATGGCGGCCATTCACATATCACATCTTTTCAAAAATGACGAATAATGAATGACTGTGCAAGTTCATTATTTCCAATGGAGGCATGCAGCATGCCATCTAGCTGCACGCAGTTGAAAACATCTTCAGAATGCTGCGAGCGCACCGCGAGTCACGTGACAAGAACTGACCAATCAGCTTCATATTTTGGATGGAATATAGGCATTTTGGCAGACTAATATCTCAAACAAACAAAGAACACCCAAACACAGCAGGGCTTTTTCATTTTCTCCATAAATAAAAGTTGTATCAGAGTTGCAGCAATGTTTTGTCAGCTTGTCATACTCTGAGAAAACGGTTGATGGTCGCCTAGCGGGCCACGGTAAAATTGTTAAGCATTGATCGTTCTGCAGTGATAAAAAGTTTGGAGATCACTGCCGTAACTCATTTAGGACATGTACTAGGTATTCCATTACCATAATATACCTAAAACACGGATTTACATATAAACTCAATGGCAGAGATAGGTTGTCTTATAATTGATAATTTTTTTTTTGTCATTGCTGAAGAGTTCATTTTTAACTATAAATATAACAAATTCAGGGGCGCCACAGTGGCCTAGTGGATAGCATGTTCGCCTCACAGCAAGAAGGTTGCTGGTTCGAGCTTCGGCTGGGTCAGTTGGCATTTCTGTGTGGAGTTTGCATGTTCTCCCCGTGGTTGTGTGGGTTTCCTCCGGGTGCTCCGGTTTCCCCCACAAGTCCAAAGACATGCGGTATAGGTGAATTGGGTAGGCTAAATTGTCCACAGTATGTGGTTGTGAATGGGTGTGTTTGAATGTTTCCCAAGAATGGGTTGCAGCTGGAAGGGCATCCGCTGTGTAAAAACATATGCTGGATAAGTCGGTGGTTAATTTTGCTATGGCGACCCCGGATTAATAAAGAGACTAAGCCAAAAAGAAAATGAATGAATGAATGAATGAATAACAAATTCAATAATCATTTATGGCTCGGAAAGAAAAAAAAAGATCAATTATAACCAACAAATCTGAGAATTTACTTTTAAAACATCTCTGAGGTTCAGATATTTCAACTGAACTAGTGAAAGAGACTTTTCATGAAAGATGGCTGGAGCACACAGCTTGAACTGTAAGATCAACAAGGTCACATTTTGCAAAAGATATGCAAAACCAGAACAAATCAGTTTGAGGGGATGTGGTTACAGTAGAGAAGTAGCTCGCTCACATTCTACACACTCGAAGGACTCACATTTGGTGACGACTCCTTCCAGTCGGATTATGTTGGGGTGGTCAAACTGGCCCATGATGCTGGCCTCGCTCAGAAAATCCCGCCTTTGCTTGTCGGTGTATCCTGCTTTGAGGGTTTTTATGGCCACACAGATCTCACGCTTTCCAGGCATCTTGAGACGGCCACTGCACACCTCCCCGAATTCTCCTTTAAACGGAAAAACCAGGCTCAAATCAGAAATGTCTGTGGTACATAATGACCCGTGAGATATCTCTGGAGCGGTGGGCTAACATTTCACCGCTACAGATGTGGTCGAGCAACACTCAGTCTGAGACCCACGGAAAGGAAAACAGCAGGTCGTTTGCTCACCAATGCCGATGACCTTTTCGATCTTGATGCAGGAGGCGTCGATTTCTTTAGCGAATTCACGGACTGCTTGGTTGGGGTCCTCGTATGTGAAGGGGTCCACATAGATCCGGACTCCTGCGGAGAGATGGAGAGAGGTGCCCACATGTTAGGAGGTTGAGAGAAGAGGAGGGGTGTATAGCTGGCAGACAGACAACATGATGAATATACAACATCTGTTTTCCATTCTCCGCCCTCGCTTTTTGGCTTCTGTCTGTCCTCCACCACACTCAGAACATACAAACTTCTCTTCTCTTTTACAACTTGTTTGTAGATTTCTTTGATACCTATGTATGAAAATGTGCCATGGTGTGTGTGAGGTCACTGAATTACCTGGATGTAAATGTCTCTCTTCATCAGAATCCTGTTTGGCTTTGCTGTATTTGCTTCTCCTATTAACACACAGAGATAAGAGAAGATTTTAATATAATTAAAAAACATTAATATAATAATTGATGTTTTGTTTATATCAATTTTATCTGAATATACTTATATATGTATGCATATCTGAAAATGATAGTTAGAAACATGAGTGAACACTTTAATTAATCTCCTGAGACATTAAAGTCACTTATGAAAAACAAAAGAAAAATTCCCAGGCAAAAGAGATTTCTACAAAACATTCTGTTAAAGTGCTAACTAGCACATTTGTAAAGCACGGTGGGCCAGCTCAGTCAATGTAGCAGGTAAAAAAAAAAGAATAACCTTTCATACAAACCTTCTGTCTAAAAACTGGTCCTTAAAAGTCTATAAAGTTAATAAAGCTGCAGAGAGCAAGAGCACCATCAAAGCAGAAAGAAGGACAGTTCATGAACCAAATCCCTTGGCCTTTTGTTCAAAATCATTTAAAGATCGACAGATAAAGAACAAACAGGAATGAGGAAAGAGCATGACAGATGAGTAAACACAAACTCATCAAGTGACCAAAACGGCAACAAAAACCCATTTGAAGCCACCCCACCTCTACCCCTCCCCTAAAAACATCACTCTCCGCCTGTTCACTATGACACAGAGCAACTAGTATGCACTGCTCTCATAGTTCCCATTTTACCCAATCACCTGCTGACCCCTTAGGGCCCGCCACTGACCTTTCAGTGTGGGGGCAGGTGACAGAGGAGAAGCAATGGAATGGATAACAACCCCACAGAGGACATTGCCTTAACCCAAGACTCCCTGCTGAGGATGGGGTCACCTGCCTGCATATAGAGAAGGGGGCTCAGTCAGGAATGCACAAATGTTGTTATTGTTTTTCCAGTGCGTTCTGGCGTTGACAAAGGCCCTAAAGATTCGGGGTTAGCGATGGAAGAAAGGAAGGAGGGAGAGAGGCATATCCACAGGTAGAACAGGAGGAAAGGGCCAGGCTTTAACGCCTGAACGCTCTGCAGAAGCTGGAAATAGCTCTGCCTGCAGGGGGCCATGCCTTCGTGGGAGGAGGCCCTGCCATCAGCCCGAGCGGCCGGTACCCATTTATTTTTAGGAACAAGGAGATTATCAGGTGTGCTATCCAAGTACCAAGACAAGGAACCCACAGCTTTGTGCAGGACTGTAACCCCCCTTCTTGTCTCCATAATTGAGCGGTTGGTGTCCCCTCAGGGTAGAGAGGAACGGACCAAAGGTGAGAGCTACTCAAAGGTATAGTCTTGTCTCCCACTGAAGGACTCTACTGAGGAAGTACTTAATGGTTCCCTGGCCAAAACAAAAGCCCTATTCATTAGCCTGGATTGTTATTTGCAGCCTGGAAGAGGGTGATGCTTCTCTTCAGGAACTTTGAGGATGCAGAGATGATTATCTTGGTTGATAATGATACAATGTCAACCACAGCAAGAATAGACACTCTCACCTCAGTCTTGGGAAACTACGATGGGACACAAAGGAGGGCCTTCAGAAAGGGAAACATAGCTAATGACAACCGTGGTAGAATAAAAGTGCAGTTGGTCGAGAGTTTGGCAAGAAAAAGTTGTTTGATTAAGGTAAAGGAACCATGACATCTAGCCCGTGGGAGTATGACAGCTGCTCTGATTGAGTACGGTACACAGACGTACATGTATGCGTACATATGGTGTCCTGCCGTGTATCTTGCCTCCCCTGGGAACATTACGTGCTCCTTGCGGATTTCGACACACACGGCACAGAGACCCATAGCAGCACAGCGGAGACTAATCAGGCAGAGCTGCCAACGGTCTGTCACAATACCACTAGCTACACCACGGGGAAAAAAAGAGAGTGAGAGAGTGGGAAAGAAAAGGAGGAAGAGCCGTGAGAACCAGACTGATGGACAGGTAGAGAGAGGGGAAGACAGCAGGAGCACAACAGATAGACAGACTGATACAGGATGACAGACGGGGTGAGGGAGAGGTGACGGAGACACCCACAGGGACAGAGGGAGAGATGGAGAAATTCTTCCCATTTCAGACAGTATCTGTGAGACGACTGACACCCAGTTGGGCCAGGTGGCTTACCTGCGGCTGATGATGAAGACTCCGATGAAGATGAGCAACAAAATCACACTGCCGATCACAGACACCAAGAGCACGGTGGAGTTAGCTCCATCCCCGATGATAGGAGAAGGAACTGAGAGGAAAAACAAAATTAAAGTTCAGATCAAATGTATAACTTTCATGTAGAGTGTCAGATCAAACTTGTCAGCCATTTTAAATTCTTATTGAAGAGCTTAGCTTCATCAGAGAGGAACGAATTCTGTTTTTTCAAGGTTCTGAACCAACCTAGAATCAAAGCTCTAAAACATTCCACTCTTTACAGAGTTTGCTTTAAACTGCTTTTAAAAATACCAGCGACTTTGTAGTGAGCAAACAAAGAAACTATCGTAAGGAAACATACACAAAAGCTATAATTATGTTACTTTAGAGAAATAGTTTCCGGATGAATGGGTGATCCACCCTAAAACTCAACACAGGTCTCTAATTGTGGCAACAAAGACTTGCCATTGTTGGTTCTGTAACACGCACAAGAAAACCTACCTGAATTGGTCATGAACTCAAAAGGGGCACTGAATTCTCCATAGCCAGCAGCGGTGCGGGCACGCACATGAAACACGTAGGAGGTGAGTGGGCTCAGGCCTTTGATCTCAGCGCTTCGGGACGAAGTCTTCATTATACGATAACTGCGCTCGTTTTGATCCTGATTGGATAAGCAAAACAGGAAATGTTGAACCAGTGTGTTAGATTTGTCATCAGGACTGTTTTATTTGGAAACAGCCTCTCATAAAATAAAAGACAAAGGGATTTGTTTAGCATTTGACACTGAAAATCCAGCCAGGCTTTTGTAGGGAAAACCGCAGCCTTGTTGTACAAAAACAAGGATGCCATCTTTGTTTTCACTTGCTCCCTTGAGTGTAACCTGAATTTGCTTGTTCAAAATTCCCGTTTCATCACCACATCCAAACTACTTAAATGATGTTGAGTTTGAACCAAAACAAGCAAAGGAACGAAAGTTTAATTGTTTTTTTCGATATCCCCTAATGTTAGGCTTGTAGATGTTGGATCGCACACCAGGAACCTTTGTGTCTTGTATGTGTGTGTGTCAGAATGTGTTTGCAAGGGAAAACCTCAGAATGTAAGGGAAAAGAATCCGACCACGGCTGCAATCTGTAATCAGTCAGCCAGAGGAAGACACAGCAGGAGCAGAGAGAAGAGAACGCTGTTATCCTCTCTCTATCCCAAACAGCCTACATGCTCCACCCCAGATCTGTCCATCCACCCCATGCTGTTCTGACCCGCTAGTTCACCAGACTCCTACTGCGAGTGTGAGCGAGTCTGGTCTGCCTATGAACTAAAATGCAGTTCTCTGGTTTTGATGTGCCTGACATCATACAGCTCATGTTAAGGACTTAAGTGAAGGCTTCACGTTGACTGCTACATCCTAAAATGTTCAAAGAATATCTCTCCTATTTATTAGGCCTGACATACAAAAGTAATGTCACTATGTCTGAATTACATTTACCAAAAGTAAATCCTTAAGCTCAGGCTGTGAGAATGAGGAACCTGTCAAAAAGACTTCTTAAACCAGCACAGATTGCCTAGCTAAATAGCTCAACTATCACAGTCTTTCTGGTGAAGATGGTTGACCACATTTATGGTTAACAAGCCTCATGGGGCTTTAGGCCAACATCAAAGACACAACATATATGCTGGCCTATTCCTCAAAGCGAAACTCAAATTTTGCACACTTCTTTCCCATGAATCATCTCACCTTCTCATAGTATTTGACCTCGTACTCAAGAATGACTCCGTTGGGTCTCTCGGGTTGTTGCCATGCCAAAGACACAGCATGTCTTGTGATGTCCTTGGCCTGGATGGTGGTAACTGGAGAGGGAGCTGGAAGAGGAGAAAAACACAAAAAGAAAACTCTTAGTGTTGCTAAGAGAACACCAACCACCAGCTGTTTCAGAGAAACATAAATATGCCATTGCAATAAAGCAATGATGAGGTATGAGATGCATATGGTGTCACACTGAGAATACTTAAAAAACAACAACTACTAAACGCTGGAAGCTTTGCATGTTAGCGTTTGAAAATATAATATTTACAATTTCATGACTCCCAGAAAAAAGCAGAATCATCCAAGTGCACATATTATATCATCTACTATGAAAATCAGAGAAAAGCTTCAGATTCTTTCCCCTCCTCTCAAAATTCCACTTTGCTACTACAGAAGGTCCATTGATGCAGTCATCTAGGGAGCACATGCTTATCTGTAATCTTTAGGGTTTTATCAGTGACACTCTACAGTTGCCAAGGGGAATTTAAGCCAGACCCTGAGATGATTCTGGCTCAACTCTTCAGCACAGACAAAAACTATATAATTAGAAACAGATCAGTGTTTAATACTTATCTCATATTAACTTGATTTTAACATTTCCTGGGAAAAAATAAGAAAAACATGTTGCTATCCAGTTGCAAAGCTTTTCTGAGTGACTGCAAGAGCAATGATTGCTGGTTACTAGGGTGTTAAGACTGCTTAGGACAAGTTGCTATACAGTTTAAGGAGTATTTTGAGTGTGTGGAGATTACTGTTAGGCGGTAGCTAACAATACAAACAATAGTGTAGGTAAAGTTCAGTTGCTATGGTTATAGTAGTTGCTAGAGCAACGTGAAGTGGTAACCACTTAAACTTACAGGGTTCCTAAAGAAATGTTAGATATTTACAACAGTGTTAAAACCATGCTTCTATACAGTTGTTAAGAAATTCTAAGTGGCTGCAAGGGGTGTTATGACGACTGAGCACTAAGCTACGTTCAACAGATCACACTTTTATGTCTTTCTTTTCTTTTTCATTCGTTTAAAACCTGTTTAACACGTTTTAATCAGTTTTATTCTTTGGTATTTTTTATTTTATTATACTTGTTTCTTTTATTCCTGTTAATTATATGGCTTGTTTAGTGCTAGGATATTTCAACCACGGAATACAGAGTTGAAATGGTGTTCTTAGAGTTTGCAAAGTGTTACTATGTAGATTCTGGGATGTTCTGGCTATAGAAACAGAAAAGATACTGATATGAAAGCACATTTGGCTTCAGTGCTGTAGGACAATACCTGCTCAGAGTCTCAACATATGGGGCCATAAATGCTAGGAACAGACAATGAGGAGTGAAGGTCTGTTTGAAGAGCGTAGCGACAGGTGTGATGGCTATTACAACCAGAGCACACCAAAACGACGATGGTGAGAAAGACTCTTGGAAGACCCCGCTCCTAGAGGCCCTACACACACAGTCCCCAAAGCCAGACAAAAAGGCACTTCCTGTCTCACGCTTTCTCAAGAACCCGAAATTAAACACCTTGTAAAAGTTAACAGTCCACCCAGCGCAAACAAATGCGGACGGCCAACAAATGTACGTATGCGCAATTTGACCCGACACGCGGTTTAATGTCATAAAAATCCATTCTGACACAGACGAGAAGTAATTAGAAATTTCTCTGTGGTGATATAAGACAGAGCGCTTTCGCAGACGGGAAAGCTGATTGCTGAGTTGATGACTACGTTCGGGATCGGAGTGTGGTGAGAAATTCAACACATCACCACCCTATGACCAGATCACATGATGACATTACGCTGGTATTTAATGAAGTCATGACTGAGGAAATATCATGTTCAACAATAATTTGTGAACATAAGCCACACACTTACCCGCTTGGTTGGTGGTAACAGTCACAGACACTGCTTGTTCTGGTCCAGGACTCTGTTTGGAGACCCCATTGACTGCCCAGATCTCGAAGGTGTAGTTGGTGTGAGCCTGCAGGTCATTTATGGACACCCGGGTAGTGCGTAGGCCCAGCTGCTGAGGGGAAAAATGGATGCCATTGCCACAGGGCTGACAGCGTTGACCGTCCGAGCTGCACCGCTTGCATATAACATTATAGGCAAGGTCCTGCCTGCCACCAGAGGATGCTGGAGCCGTCCACTCCAGATTCACCGAAGTCTCGTTCACATTGGAAATGAGGTGCTGAGGAGCAGATGGGGGCTCTACAAAAACAATTTTGGAAAAAAAGGCACACTGTTCAGAGAAACTATGCCAAAATAGGCGCATGATTTATGCTTCATTTCTGTTACAATGATGTCTGAAAGTTCTGGAACAAACAAAACAGGATTATGACTGTGGCAGAGATTGATCTCAAAATACACCCTTGGCAAGGAAATCTTCAATGGCAAGCAAATACACACCCCTTTTATTGCCACTGCAGGCAGATGATGTTACACGCTATGACAGATAGGAGTCTGTTTGTGTGCTTTTGTGTATTTGTGTATATTTGCGTTGTTTTTCTCTGCGGTGTATTCGTTAACCAGGCGCTGCTGAATTTAAAGCTAATTACATTTATGACAAACCAGCACCACAGGCAACGCAGTGCTAGCTGTGCAAAAAGGAAATACACTCATAGAGGGAAAGAGAGAGAGAGAGAGAGAGAGAGAGAGAGAGAGAGAGAGAATGATTACATCTCCATAATTGAGCAACTTGCTGATAGGGATCTCATAAATGCTAATTTGGTCGCCCTCGCTTGCCATCTTTGGTGTAGCAATGACGTTCTCATCATGAATATGGTTTTCTAAATCAGCAGTCCCAGGTTGATTTTCTCACAAAGTCTACCCGAGGAACTTTTTATTGCTCAGTGGCTGCACTTTTATTGCTCAGGAGACTTAATTGAGTTCACACTTACGTTACACTCCAGCATAAACTTAGATTAAGAAGTTTCTCCTAAAGTTTTTGAAGGCTGTTATAGATAAGATCATTTGGTTTGGAGAAAACTAGATGTATTTGAGTTTGGCATTTAAACAATTTTGAGCACAGCTTGAGACTCCTTTTTAACTCCTTAGAATATAAACAACTCCTCTTCGACCATTTCTCAGACAAACGAGTAGTCCCACCTTCAAAATTTCACCATTTGCTAAAATTGGTATATTACTGGACAAAAGAAATCTGTAGGTAGTTTTGATGGCCACACATCCAACACCAAACTAAAAGTCGTGAGCAAAAGAGGATAAACATTCAAACAGGATGTGTCTCATTATCCCTCGAAATCTCCCCATATGGCAAAAGCCATTTTCAAATATCTCCATATCCTCTAAATCATTTAAACACTTCAAACACATATCTGACCCAGGTCTGGATTAGATTGAATTCCTCCTGACTGAGCCTTAAGTGTAAATGGTCTTTAAACTCTGTTTAACCTGTATTAAGTATGTGGCTGCCATCCCCACCCAGAAGACTAAGGTGAAGTGAGCATGCTCCCAAGGTGGCTCGGTGCCACACGCTCTGTGATTGACAGGAGCTGATTAAGTCGACTGGCTTCACTGCATTTTAATACGATAAGGTGAGAGAGAGAGAGGCTCGACTCGGCAAGCGTAATGGGGTCGTTCCTCTCGCGCCTCTTTGCTGTCTGTCTACCCGCTTTTTTCGCATTTCGCTTTTTCCTTCCCTTGCTACCTAGCGCCTTTTTATCTCATTCTTTGCGTGAGCCTTTAGCGCATTGACTGTTGAGTATGTGACTGGTGCTTCTAGATGAACGACAGACGGCATTATGAAAGAGAGCTCCAATTAAAGAGGCTGGAGAAAGCTCGAAAGACAATCTGATACGTAAAACGGACGCCCGATGGGTGCATATGAGCCCTTCCCCCGCCCAACCTGCAACCCCTGATCATTCAGATCTAGAAAACCCATTATATCTGACACCATGAACACATCTGGCCTGAATGCCAGAGCCACCCATTTCCCAGAAATCTTTACTAGATTTATCAAGTAACACTTTTTAAAATCAACCTAGGCTTGTGTCTGCAAACTTCTGAGTGTGAGAAAGCGTGTGTCATGAACGACTTGACGTGTGTTCGGTTTTTACGATTAACCCTGTCGTCTCAGAGCTGCGGCACGTCGGCAGTCGAGGCTCTGGTGCAGGTCTCTATTTAACAAGCAGAACACTGTTATCAAGTCTATGACTCACCTCAGGGTCTGACACACATATCTATCTGTACTTATCATGACAGGACTCCTCCCATCTCAACACTACACATATACGCATTTTCAACCAGTCATGAAACTTTTTGATTAGGCAATGTAGAAATGAAAGACACAAAACAACATTCGCTGCAATAAAACATCTAATTTGTCACTGTCAAGCACATTTAAAAAAAAAAAGAAGATATTTTAGTCCCTAAGTTTGATAAGTAGCCTTTAGGAAAACAGCTTCACTGGTGTGTGAAGTAAACAGCTGCAGTTTGATACAAGTCCAGGCGGTGCTGGTTTCCCAGATTGATACGTGCTTCCTCGGTTCAAAATCCCTGACCTGCTCTAATGAATACTCGTGTTTGTTTACGTCTGTGTTTTCAGTCTCACGAAAGCCAGACGTTTGACTACAAACATAATCTAGTCCATATTATAACTTTAGCTAGCCAAGAGCGTCACACTTAGATAGGAGGAACTGATAAGACTGACATGTAAAATCAACTTAACTTTGAAACTGAGTGTATTTATTTAAAACTTCCCCCAGACATTTTATATTAGGCGTGTTTAATTACTATGTACTTCGGTCAAAAACATGTAATTGCTGGGTATGGTGCACTTACTGCTTTAATGTTGTTCTGCAAAACACTTTTGTTGCTATTGAGGTGGGATATGGTTGAAGGGATTGTTCCCAAAAATGAAATGTTTATGATATATGACATTCTTCTGTTGAACACAAAACAATA
Source organism: Danio albolineatus (assembly GCA_903798035.1). Classification (NCBI taxonomy): domain Eukaryota; kingdom Metazoa; phylum Chordata; class Actinopteri; order Cypriniformes; family Danionidae; genus Danio; species Danio albolineatus. The sequence goes on along the minus strand of CAIGQQ010034181.1, from coordinate 645,872 downwards.
TATTATGAAGAATGTAGTAGTAGTAGTAGAATGGAAGTCAAAGCCTGTTTTTTGTCTAACATTCTTCAGTATATTAGTCCTCAGTAAATTCCTCATTCCTTCATTTGTGTTTAATAGAAGACACTAAAACGGGTTTAAAAAAAGGGGGAGGATGAGTAAATAAGTTTAAGTTTAGGGACAGGTTTAGTGAGTGGTATGTGTAGGTTTAAAGTCAACAGTGTAATTACATCTGTGCGTACATTCAGGTATTTTTATATAGTAGTACAATGTTAAAATATATCTTGACCATTGTATGATTAATGTGAATTTTACATAAAGACATAATAAAGTGAAAGCATTATTAATATAAAGTGAGTCTATTTTTTTTTTATCCGAATTTATTTGGGTATACTAATTTTTGCACTGTAATATTCCATCAGTTTGTTAGAATAGTTCCAGTTTTGTCTTTGGTACTGCCTGATCTAATGCAAAACCAATAAAACAAATTCACACAAAAGTTCATTGTAAAGGATCCCATAGAAAGCATCAATTCAAAAGTGAGATGGATGTTTTTCTTATGCACCAAATCAGCATATTAGAAGGATTTATGAATGATAATGAGACACTTAATACTGCTGTAATTATGCTAAATATTCTCCACTGCCATCACAGGAACAAATTACATTCTGAAATACTTTAATATGGAACTGCTCTTTTAAATGATAACAATGTTACAATATAACTTTTTATTATATTGTCTTAATATAAATTCAGCCTCGGAGAGCATAAACATTTTCAAACTCACTACTGATTTCATGGGACAATAACCAGATTCAAGGTTACCCGCGCTTTGGAAAAGTCAAGGTTTTAAAACCGCTAAAATTTTCTGTTACACTGTTACTACAACAGAGTATATGTCGAACGTCACGTGACCAAACCGAATCTCTGGGTAAAACACTTCTGCTTATGGCAATTTCATATGCGCCATCGGTTTGTTATTGAAAGTAGTAGGTAGTGGACATCTGTGATACTTAATTTTGGTAGTTCCTGGAGGCTTCTTGTATAAAACAACGTCAGGAAAGTTAAAAACTGGAAGTGTTCTACCCAGGCTGACTGGAACATGAAAATTGCGCATATACCCTATTATATAACATATAAAACACTACTTTCAATAACAAATCGATGGCGCATATGAAATGGCAATGAGCGGAAGTGTTCTACCCAGGGATCCGGTTTGGTCACGTGACGTCCGACATATACCCTATATATGTATGTTTTTTATGTGTTTTTTATAAGTACTTTAATTAGTTTATTTTTAGAAAAGAACCCTCCACATTGAAATCTACTGGTCAGCACACAATTCAGCAAACATTCAAAAACAAATCATGCTTATACACCAACATCCAAGCATGCTCTGAACTCTGTATTGGCTTACTTTATATCCAATGAAAAGAAGGTTATCCAAAGATGCCTTTTCAACTTGTAAAGAAATCTGTGTTTTGATTTATTTGAAAAATTTAGCCTGACATGTTTATTATTCAAAAAATATTTCAAATGTTTCTTAAAATAAAATATATAGTGTTCAGTGGGGGAAAAAGGTCGTTTTTTTACCCTGACGTTTAAAAATAACATATTTTAGATCAGTAATCACAATACAGTGATATTTTAATCCAAGGTTATCATACTGTCAGAATCTTACACCAGCCCATGCCTACTACTGATACAAAAAACAAAAAAAAGATTATGTGGTGCACCAAGTGTATTCTAATCCATGAAGATACTGTGAAATCCACTTACGTGTGCAGGGCATAGATGCAGGGTCCGTCTCAGACCTGAAGAAGCCTTTATCACAGGCACAGGAAGTGGATCCCTCTCTCACAGAGTAGCTGTGCAGGGGACACTTAGAGCAGCTGCCGTCTGTGGCTAGGGCTCTGTAGTTACCGATCTTACAGGCTGTGAAGAGAAAGAAACAGAAAACGGAGACGTTAATGATCACAAAACATATACTGCTACAGTATCTTATAACTTGAAGATAAAAGTCTTCGTCTTTCAAAGCCAGCAATCATAAGCCACTCAGTTTGTAAATGTTTATGTGAATCACACTGTGTAAATATGATAGACATTTAGACATTTTCTAATGATTGCATTTAACAGTGTTATTTAATGATTAGTGTATTTATAAATCAACATCAGAGGAATTCTTCACCCAATTTACTCATCCTCAGGTTGTTTGAAACCTTAATGAGTCTCTTTTCTGTTGAACCCAAAAGGACATATTTTGAAAAATGCTGGTAAGCCGTTAGCTGTGTCTCATTTCAGAGGCTGCATGCTCCAAAAGATGCGGACTTCAAAGGTGAGTCCTTCGAAGTCCACACAGGCTGAACCGAGCATTTTGAAATGAGATGATCTAGCCTACAGAGGACGGATCTCGTCATCAGGCTACCGTAACAGCTGCTGTTAATAAGCGCTGATAAAATTTGTAATGACTATTTTCAAAGTGATTTTAAAACTTATTTTATGCGATCTGAAGGCAAAGCGAGGTTTGCAGAAGCTAGAGATATATTCCTTATATTTATACATGTACACATACAAATGTAAACTGTCTACAAAATCACTCTTTAGTAAGACATGTCATTCTCTTTATTTATTAACGTGTTTAGATATCTAAGTCAAATAAACCTAATTTATTCATTTAAAAACCGGAGTTTCCTTTTAAAAACGTCCTGCCGTTATCAGCACGCAATGAATCTTGGGACGTTTGAGGCGCGAAGGATCCACTGCTTGTGTCCTTCATTACCTGGGAAACGAAGGACGCATTTTGAGGCTGCTTTTGAAGGAGCCTTCAAATTTTTTTTTAAATGAGACAGCCTCGTTGCGCCATGATGACGCTGCGCACTTCAAATGCATCCTTGGGAGGATGCAGCCTCTGAAATGAGATACAGCTATTGACATTAATAGTTAGTGGGAAAAATATATATATATATTTTATAGAAATCAATGGCTTTTCAAGATTCATTTACTGAAACTTTTCAAGTTTTCCAAGATTCTTCCAGTTTTTCTACTTTTGTTTTGAACATAAATAAAATCTGAAGTTTGGTGAGTAAATAATGACAAAATTTTCGAACTATCTATTTGAATTTTAGATTAAAAGTAGCTGATACAGATATACAGTAAAAAACAAAAACCTGAAATATCCATTTGAATAGATTTTTTTAAAGTAGCGGAAACAGATAAAATAAAATAAAATAAAATAAAATAAAATAAAATAAAATAAAATAAAAATAAAATAAAATAAAATAGAATAAACAAAACAAAACAAAACAAAACAAAACAAAAAAACAAAAACAAAATCCTGAACTGGCACCAACTTCATGTAATAATCATGTAAAAATAATTTTAAAAAATAAATTAATTAAATAAATTAAATTTAAAAAATAAAAGCTGAGAAGGAAGATGATATCGAGATGTTAATGACCCTGAACTATGCAACATATACAGCCACAGTATGTCATAATTTGCAGATAAAAATCTTTGTCTTTCACCTCCAGCTATCATAAGCCACTCAGTGTGTGAATGTTTATGTGTAACACACTGTAAGGGAGTGGTGTGGAATTTCTGAATGACAGACAGCAGTGCACAGCTTTCTGACGCTCTAATGAAGAGAGGAAGTGATACCAGAGGAATGCACTGTCATTAATCCTAACACCCAAACCCAGCCCTCTCTCTCTCACACACACACACACGTTTCCCAGCTCTGTTCACTCTCTCAGTCTCTCTTTTCAAGTTTGTCCACTTTCTTTTATTTCTCGTCCATTTTTTTGTCCTCCCTCCAGCATTATTCTTTTCATCCTTTGTTTGTTTGTCTTTCCACTTCCTCCTTTCTTTTTTTTCTGTTGCTCCCTCTAAATATGCCACACACAAACACACAGGCATAATTTCCTATTTATGGTGACAGAGACAAAGGAATGCTTTGAGGTCTTTTATTGACTTTTTTTCTCTCTCTACAAAGCCATCGATGCCCCGCACAAGTACAGATAGCATTTGAACAAGAATAAAACCGTGCTACTTACGACATTTATCTAAGAGTATATCGATTTGTAGATAGTTTACAGATGTGTTTGCCTAAAAGGCCCCATCGATATAAACGCTCAGCAGAAAATATCACAAATCATAATAATGCTCTTAGCGATAATCATACATGCTCTTAGCAAAGCATTATGGGAAAGAAACACAAGGCTTTTATATGACAAATAGGACAAACAAGCTTTCGTGTGTCGGGACAACGAGCCTTAAAGGGCAGTCTCTCTCAGGCTTTGTGTGCCATTCAATTACATTCATATGAATGCGAACAAATGAGGAGAATATTTGTCTTTCACTGCGTACAAAAGTTTGGGTTTGGTGAACTCTGACCTGCGAATTCAAGCAATAGATATAGCAATGGAACCGTAAAGCAACAGAACTTGTAAACATCACAGAATGGGAAACTATAAACAAATAAACCGTGGAAAACTATACTGTACAAAAATGATATTATAATAAATAATTAAAAATAATAATAATCCTTTAATTAATAGTTTGAGCATTTTGTGAATCTCACGTGTTTTGCATATATTTATAGATTTGAATTTTATTATGGAACCTTGATATCTGCCCCGTCGACTTTTGATTTTGAAAATTCAACTCTGCAGTTGAACAAAGTGACTTTTATTGACATTTTAGCAGCCTGAAACAATATATTGTACAATATATTGTACATAATAATATGTATTAATATATTGTAAGAAATAATATATATGGAAACAAATGGAGAAAACACTATCAGGTTTTTGTACAGTACTTTACTGTACCATTACACATAGAATAACACTTAAAACTATTAAAAATGTAAATAAAAACCAACTTTTATTAAAATAATCAAGGTCCCATAATGCAATTCAAAATCATAAATAAACAAAAAACAAAAACACAAAATACAGAAAATTGTTAATTTGTGTATGTTTTTACATCTTTATAATGCTTTTAAATCAATAAAAGTATGAAAGGAAAGCCTAAAATGTAACTAAGAGTTTGTTTTTAAAAAGATATATATTTTAAACAATTTTGCTTAAAAAAAGTAAAAAAAGCAAAGACAAAACATCAGACAAAGCTAAAATTAAAAATGTATTATTTGAATTTAACCATCAACCTCACATTCAACAGTATCATTAATATTACTTTAAAAACTACAATAATACACTGAAGAAGAGATTGAGTCGTAACGTTTCTGTTTTGTATCTCAGAAAAACTTGAAATAAAGAAATATTGAAAGTAATAAAGAAATAAAAAAATAAAGAAATATATAAAGTAATTATTTAACAAAGATCCTGACCCTTTGAACTATACTGTTTACAAGACCAATGCAACAAAAGTTATATACCACAAGAGCGCAGTGCATACTTGACTATAAAAACTACAATAAACTGAAAATATTTCATTTATTTTCAAGATTCTAAACAATCTCATACTTAAAATTCACTTTCCAGACTGCTGCTGTACACTGATCCTATGTTTTGTAACCCAAATAAAATACCACTACTCCAAAATATAGCAGCTTAATAAACGTGAAACAAATTCTGATTGATTGTGAAATATATTATATATACACATACAGTTGAAGTCAGAATTATTAGCCCCCATTTGAATTTTTTAATTTTTCCCAAATGATGTTTAACAAAGCAAGGACATTTTCACAGTATGTCTGATAATATTTT
>CAIGQQ010034181.1:610238-639743 GCA_903798035.1 Danio albolineatus | reverse complement strand
ATATATATATATATATATTTTTTCGGCTAGAATAAAAGCAGTTTTACATTTTTCAAGAACCATTTTAAAGTCTACAGAACAAACCATCATTATACACTAACTTGCCTAATTACCCTAACTAGCCTAGTTAACCTACTTTACCTAGTTAAGCATTTAAATGTCACTTTAAGCTGTACAGAAGTGTCTAGAAAAATCTAGTAAAATATTATTTACTGTCATCATGGCAAAGATAAAATAAATCAGTGATTAGAAATGAGTTATTAAAACTATGTTTAGAAATGTGTTGATAAAATCTCTCCTTTGAACAGAAATTGGGGAAAAAAATAAACAGGGGGCTAATACTTCAGAGAGGGCTCTGACTTCAACTGTACTTTCATTTCAAGTGAGAAAACAATAAGTTCTCTGCCTTAACAAACCAAGAAGAACAGACAAGATGCAGGAGGTCAAGAGAGACAGTACTTCAAACAAGTGTCCCTCATCACTCTCTGCCTCATTCTCTCCTATTTTCTCTCCAATTCTTTTAATCTCACATAAGTGTCAGAAACCCCGGGGCCGCATTAGTGCTCGCCCTCGGGAATCGCCACCTTCCAATCTCCTCCATTTCTCCATCTCATCCCTCCCTCCATCAAAGTCTGCCCAGGGGCCAATCACTCGCAATCAGCCACAACGGCACGCTTGATCAGAGGACAGAGCTAACGTACATCTTCAGAGAGCAGATTAATGCAGTTTTGTCATCTTCTAAACTGGATCCGTAAAACAACGGTAGGGGGGTTGAGAAGATGGAAAGATGGGACGAACTCAAACGCTGCCTTGGGTCGCGACCTCTGCTAGACGGGCCTGCTTTGTAGCCGTGCGTTGGAGGAGAAGGATGTGGGAATTAGAGCCTGATCAGCTTTGGTTCATCTTAACTCCAGCTGGGGGACAGAATTAATTGAAGATTCTTGGGAAGCTTAAAGCCCCCAGTTGAGTTTTTAAAGGTGTTATATTTAAAGACATCTATAAGCCGGTGAGCTTCAAAACAGTGACAAATCTCACATTTAGAAAATATAAACAACCAAAGCTTGCAGTTTGTCACTTCCACCTAAATAAATCAATGATTTTTTTAAAAACACTTCATACTTCAGCTTCCTATCAACTCTGACCAATCAAATGTTCTAGTAGGCCTGTCACGATATCTATTTTTGTTGAACGATATATTGCACCAAAATATATCCCGATAAACGATACTATTGTCATTTTAAGACCATTTTAGGCCACTCATTATATAAGTTCCAGAATGGCAATATAATAGCATAATAACGCAAGTACACTCTTCAAAAGAACACTTCATATCTTGTTCTTAAGAATATTTAATTTAGTCATTTTAATAGTTTAATGATTAGGCATTGGAATCAGAATGTGAAAACGCATATCCTAAACAAATAATAATAAATGTTATCCAAAAAAATGCAAGGTAAAAAGTAACAGAGGTTGCGATATCTGCTACCAGATCTATTTTCAGTTGTCAGGCACCCACATCAAAATATACTTTAGTCATTTATGGTAAATACTACAGTGTTTTTTTTTTAACCATATGGACACCGCCAATAGAAATATAGAGGTTGCGCAATGAGCTAAAATGTTGCAAGAATTGCTTTTTATGTATGGGCGATATATATTGCATCACCAAAAATTATTGCGGTCATGTCCATGTAATGTGCGATAAATCGATATATTGATTATTGTGACAGGTCTATGTTCTACAGTATCTGACATGACATGATTTGCTTTTCAGTTCATGAGCTTGAGCATGAAACAAAATGCTATTAACTATTCTTTATTAAGGGGAGGAGCTACTCTTTGTCCCACCCTGTCTTTATGATATATGCACAGCTATGGTTATGATAAACTTCTGGTGAAAGGTTTATGTGACTTTTTTCAATGTAATAAGGTTCTTTTTATGACACTGGTGTTGTGATGTATTCAAAAAGTTAAATAGCAGGACAACAGGGGACTGTTTTAAGGTCCAATCGCCATAGAAAGCATTCATATCAAAGTTGAGGTGGACAGTGGGACGTAATCGCTGACAAATTTAGCAATCATTTAGTTCAGTTCAATTCACGTTCAGTTCAATTCATCTTTATTCCAATAGTGCTTTTACATTGTAGATTGTGTCAAAGAGGCTTAACATAGAAGTTCTTGTACACTGAAACAGTGTCAGTCCAGTTTTCAGAGTTGAAGTTCAGTTTAGTTCAGTTCAGTGTGGTTTAATTTTCACTACTGAAAGTCCAAACACTGAAGAGCAAATCCATTGATGCGCAGCTCCACACGTCCCAAACCAAGCAAACCAGTGGCCACTTAGGCCCCGTGTACACTAGTGCGTTTACGTTTTAAAACGCCTAAGTTTTGCTACGGTTAGGCCATCCATCCAGTGTTTTGTGGGGCTTTTTGGTCATTACGTATACTTCCCTTATTCGTCAATCGCACATGACTAAATTGTCACCGGAAGACGGCAGACCAGCCTTCACTGTAAACACTGTATTTTCGATAGTCATGGATATTTTATATTCATTTGTTACTTTAAGTAACAACTCAACCTCGTCGTCTGTCCTCAAAAAGACCTCTCTTGCTTTCTTTGCCATCGCGTTCATCGTTCAACCAGCGTTTGTTGACTAACAATAAGCAAATGCCGAGCGAGACACGTGCTTCCTGTTTATACTTGAACGCGCATGCCCAGAGTGCGCGAATGGTCACGTGATATACGTTTCTGGTGGCGTAGTGTGGAGGGACATCTGTTGAGAGACACTTGGGTGAAACGCTAGTGTGGATGCTGATCGTTTTCATGCTAAATGCCGTTTTAAAACTAAAATGCACTAGTGTAAACGGGGCCTTAGTTGTTCAAGCTTAAAACAAGATAAAACACTGTGTAAACACAAGTGCTGTCAGTAGCAGCAGGCTAGCGCAGAAACTCCATTGAAAATACTGGAATAAAAAAAAAGGAATTTAATGCAGAGCTTCTTTTCCAGTCTGAGACCCACTTTAGTTTGTATATTGATCAGGCAAGGAAGATCACTGATTTTTAAAGAAATCAGATCTTAAACTTGCTGATTTTGTAATGGCGCAACAATTCTCTTTAGGCTGGCTGACTGAAACTGAAAAGTCCGTGTGCGTATACCCCATTGAAATGACATCACACATCGAACAAAAACGCACATTTCAAAGCACTTCATGGGACCTTTAAAAGCCATGCTAGGAAACCGAAGAAGGTGCATTCGAGAGCAGACCTCGAGTGCAGGAGCTCGGGTCTTGTTTACGAGCGAATGCACTCGTTGACTTGCAGCACTTTTCTCAAGCACTTAGGACATCTAACACCCTCCACCTGCTTAAGAGTCGAGTGTTTTCTCAGTCCCAGACCCTTACGGAAGACGACCAGCTGTCTCGTCCTTCCATCCCAGGTCCCTCATGAGACTCCTAACAGCTCCTGGTTTCCATTCCACACACGGCTCTCATCCCCCCTGCAGATCTGACCTTTCCTCCCTCTCTCCATGAAGCCTCTGACCACTGGGTTGGACAATAGCAGAACAATCATGCTCTCATTGTCCTTTCTGGTAGACGATTGAAGAGATGAGCTTACTGCCTGTGACATAATAGGGCTGTAATTACGAGCCCAAGCCCCAATATTCAGGGTCAGCGATTTCGTCCCAGCGTCCACCGCATGGACAATGTGTATTTCAATAGACACCATCGCAAACTAAGATATGAATGCTTTCTATGGGGTTTGGACCTTAAAACAGTCACCTGTTGTCCTCCATAGAAAGACAAAATGCAGGGTGGAGTTGGGGACAAAAGATGGATCGAGTCATTGTGTTGGGAAGAGAATGAATTATGGAATTCTACAAGGTATGTGTGGCGGTTTATGCGTATTGAAAGATGTTCCAGGCGGGACAAAAGGAGTTCAATTAGATGCATGTAATCTGAGGACGTTCGGTTGGACACGTAACAGAGGTCTGATGATAAAGACATCAGTGGATCCTATTGAGAGGATCGCAAATAAATAAATAGCGGACAAAGAGGTAAGACTGAAGGAAAAATAAATAGAAATGTGAGGAGAAGTGGAAAGAAAGGAACGAGAGAGGGGGACAGGAAAATGAGAGGGAATGGAGCTTCAGCACTGGGTGGTCTTCAGAGTGTGTGTGTGTGTGTCCTCTTGGAAATTCAACACTGACTTAACTTTGCCAGGTTATATTTCTCTCCTCACACACACGAGTGAAGTGAGACTCTTTCCTTCTCGATCTCTCACAATTTCTGCTCACTTTCTTTCTCGGTTACATCCTGTGCCTGACTAATTAAAGGTGTTAAAAGTAGTAATAATGCAAAAAAAAAAGTTAACATTTTTGTCAAAATAGACTTTAGAAATTCCAATAATAGTTCATGTTTAAGTAAACGTGTTTAGCAAACATACAGGCCTTACATATTTCTGCACATTTTGGTTTCTGCATCTTATAATCGCTGAAACATCAATGGAAACCTAGCTAGCAGACTCATGAACAGTTTTACAAGTTGGGAAATGTGATTGAGAAACTGATTAGAAATTGAGCATACTGGACAATTTGGCTGCTCCTCCGGTCTTTCACAAACAAACACATACACCACCCACATTCACACACACGCACTTGCCGACGGCAGAGAAAGTGAAGTCAAGACCTGTGGGATTGCGTGAGCTAATGGCTAACATATTTATGACACTTTTATGATGCCGGCTTATCTCTGATGCCGCCGCTCAGGAGGATCAGCAGTGGCTAATCCACCTCACATACACGGACTCGCATTATCTCACAAGTTATCAGGTTTATGCTGGAATAAGAGGGACTTTTCATGACATTTACTGCCTTTTATGCTGTTCCTTGAATCTCCATGTCACCTCAGTGTCAAAGGCTGGTTATTTTACTTTTAACAATGTTAATATATTCAGGCTAAATGGGATGATGAAAACAGGTTGTCAAGCATTAAAATGTTATATAACCTTTTATGTTTTTCATATCTAATTCAATATTTACATAATATACAGAAGACTACTAAAATGCCATTCAGTAATAATTAATGTGATTTTAAAACTTTATATTTTGCCATGATTTTTCAAACCTCTAGGTTGCATTTATTGGTCAGCAAATTTTAATGATTTAAAATACAATAACATTTAGTTTGATTACTTATTCTCTTACATATTTGAATATATAAAAATCATAATAAGCATGCTTTCTTATAATTTATTACATAATTTCTATTATGCTCAATGACAACATAATTTTTTCACTAAAGTTACTTGAAATAGGTCTGAACCATATTGGAAAAAACTGACACTGCAACATTTAGTTTTTCTGCAAAATATATTGCAATATGAATATAATTTCGCTTTGAATACTTTGAATTCAGTAACTCTATTTGGTTCATAACATAACAGCATTCATTTGGTTCATTCATAACTTCACATTGATTGGGGTGATATTGTAGGGAAGTGGATCTGCATAAAATACACAAACCCATCCAAAAATAAACAAAATAAAAGAAACTGATTAAAGACTTGATTTTAAAAAAGATATTTTTTTCATGCAGTCTAACAGTATTTAGGTTCAGAAATTCATAAAGAAATGTAAAGTAACACTGTATACAGTCTTTATTGTGTAATTAAACAATCTTTAATAAAGTGGCAAACTATATAAGTTTTATGCCAAAATGGCTTAAAATTGCTTGAAATCTTAGTCACACTCATTAAAAACACATTCAAATAAAAATCTAATCACACTATTTGATTATTCTGCAGTGATTATAATGGCAATTTTCATTCCAAATCTTGTGATTTGAGTATTTGAGGTTTGCACATTGTGATATCGATGATGAAACGATATATATTGTGAAGCTCTAACTTGAAACATAAGTAAGTAGACACTTCCATTAATTAGTTTTTATCTGTAAATATAATATAAAATCTATTGTGTACATGTTATTAGAGGCAGACCCCAAAACACACACAAATACCTATTTCTGACTTGTTATTGTGAACATAGTACTGCCACACACCAGTCGCTCTACACGGTTGACCACTGCTTTACACGTCCATGAAATTCCTTAAGTTAGATCTTTTTGAACCTTTCAAAAACTGCTTATCTGATCCCAAGCCTGAATGAGCATAGAAAGAAGTACAGTGAAGAAAAAACAGAACAGCAAAAAGAGAGACGATTACCATCTCTGCCCTCTAGCACGAACGCACCAATTCCCTCATTGATCGGTTCCCGCCTTCTTCCTTATTAATTACATCTGCAGTGACTGATATACCTTGATCCACTCGCTGCATGCAAACATTCCTCACCGCCGCAGTGTGTGTGTGTGTGTGTGTGATGATGCTGTGATTGATGTGGCTCTAACCCTAGAAAAGCTCATTTGTCAGCGAGAGGCCAAAGCTTACTGGCTTTAATTTCCATATTTGCGCCTAGGTTTTATTTATCGCTCTTCTGTCTGTCTCTGTTTCCACATACCCTTCTCCTGCCCTCTCTGATCACCTCAGAACCTGTCGAAAGTTTCCTGAAACTTTTCTGAAAACAGTCCCAAGGTCTTGGCAAAGTAAGGTATGGAGGTACAGCTAGAGGCGAACGCAAACACAAAGGACGTGCGTTAACCTTTACGTACAAGATCTCCGTTCTGAAGTAATTATTACTTGGCCATCTGCTATACAGAAAAGTGTGTGCGTGTGTTTTTTATAAGGAGCTGCTTTGAAGGAAAGGCTGAAGGGGGGAGACAACAACTCCAGGGTAGGTCTTTCTGTATCATATCAAGATCCCAGCCAGAGTTTGGGATCTGATAGACAGGAACTCCACCTACACACACATTTCAGGAAGTTCTTTATGAAGATTTGGTCTAGGCAGGTGACAAGAAGACAGTCTTTTCTGCTGTCGGTCTGCTCTGGGGGCCGGGACACTGCAGCAGCAGCAGCAGGGATGTGGAGGTGAAGGCTCTCTGAAATGCAGCTCATTGTCTTGTCTACTGTCCTCTGAGGGGACTGGGCAGCTGAGAGACTGGTAGGGGGCCAAACGTCTCACATTCCTAACAATTCCGGCATAGCAAACAAGGAGGGGCTGCCAGCCAATGTGTGTGTATTCGGAGGGACAGTTCAGCTGATGAATGCAAATTCAGTCTCATGTAGGATTAGGTATTGACAAAACAAGGAGTTGCCTTGTAAAATATGGTATAAATAAGTGTGTATATTATTTGGTTTTCTCCTGACTAAGCTAGTTTATTGTTCATTGATTAATGACTATTTAAGATTATTTTTGATCGTAATGGAAAGGGTTGGCGAGGTTTGTGGTTTGAAAGAGCTTCTGTGGTTGAGTTTGACTTTTAATTTTTTTTTTCTTTGTCTTTATGGGACCCCCTTGAAAATGGGGGATAATCCTTTGAAAACATTAAAATTGAAATATGGTATAAATAAGAATTCAAGCCATTTGATTGGATTGGTATCATGAAATTTGAACTTTCGAATGGACAATGGTATTTAGGAACGACGGTGGAATGTAAATGGCTCAATTGTTTTTTTTTGTTTTTTTATATAGTTATAGTTATAGTTATTATAGTTTAGTATATCTAGTAGGAGTTTGATTAGCTGGTTCATGTGTGTTTGATTAGGGTTGGAGCGAAACTCTACAGGACACCGGCCCTCCAGGACTGAGTTTGGACACCCCTGCCCTATACTATGGAAGCAAGAACAAACACAACGCATTTATAAAAATATAGCATACAGGCTAGTGTAGTTATACTGACACTGTTACACATTTATTCTCATGCACAACACTCTGTACTCGCTATGAAAGAAAAACATACTAAATGCTTGTCGTCATCATTACTCTAAAATGCGATATAATTATTTAAATGATGTTCCTGCTTTTGGTTTAATTTTCACTGTGCGGTTTATTGTCTAAATTACATCATTCACAGGCGCACGTGTGCCCTCTCTGTGGTACCAGCTCACGGTCAATTCACGTGTGATTTCACGGCCACGAATACATCATTGCATGAAGACAGAAATGACATTTTTGGGTGAATTATACCTTAAAAATACAGTATGTGACTCTTTCAACACCATTTGGAGGTGTCTACGTTGCTGAGCAATGTATGTAAAACAACGTAAAGACTTGTACAGCCGCCTTTGCTTCTCTCCTGAACTTGAAAATATGATTAGCAGAATCGTGGAAATGCTGGATTAAAATCGTCTAGTGGGTTGAATCAAGATCGCAATCTTTTTACGATTAAACGTGTATCTCTAAACTACAGTACTGTTTGTCATGCTAACACCATGGTGCTTTTTGTCAGCATCTGTCAGCATCAACTATTAAGTATAAGATTCTCCTTGAATTCATCCAGGTTTCATTCTCTCTCTCACTTTCTTTCTCTGTTGTTCTTTTTTCATCATGCTTTCTTTTTTCTCCTCTCTGTTTGTGTCTTTTTCCACTCCTCACTCGTGGTCATAATTGCGTCGCTGCAGAGGGTGCAGAATCATTGTCCCCTCATTGCAAAGCCAACATTTTTCCCCTCACTGTGAATGCTCTGGCCTGCAATTGCTTTTCTGGCACTCCATAAAGCACCCCCCTCAGCCCTGTCTGTCTCTTTCAACACATCTCACAGGCAGGATTACTCTTACAATCATTAGCAAATAGCACTCGCTTCAAGCAGGCTTGGCAGTGGGCTCTCTCTAGACCGCTATATTAAATTCTGCAGAAGGGTCGGGGTGGTGCGTTCGGCGCGAACCCTTGGTAAGTGGTGCTCTCTTGAAGAGCCGGTGCTGTTGAGCACAGGTCATGTCCCGTCCACTTGTTTTGTTCAGCCGCCAGACTGCAGAGACTGTAAAGGGCTACTCTGAACTGGGTCACAGCCATTGGCAGCGGGACATACTATGACAGCTCATGGTTTGGAAAAAACAGATAAAATTAACCCTTTAAGTATTTTGTTTGTTAAAGTTAACAGGTTTCTGCACCAAGCTACCAGCTATGATGCTTGTATGCAAAATACAAGTTTGAGTTCTCTCAGTTTCAGTGTATTCTTTCGTCTGTGCCGATGACCTGGTGGGCAGTGTGGGACATATAGCCACACTTCACAAGAGGCATGCCAATTTGAGTCCCAGCTCATCTATTTCTACCTTCTATCTGCTTCTTTTAATATCCTGCCACAAAACAGACAAAAAATAATTAATAATAAAGCATATATATGATATTTAACCCTGGCCCACAAAACAAGTCATTAGTCAAAATATTTAACTGAGACATAATTATTTGAAAATTTAGAATCTGAGCGCTAAAAAAAATCTAAATACTGACAAAATCTAAAATCTGAAAAGAAGTTCTTATAAATGTATATTACTGATTACACATTATATTTTGAAATCTTATGAAAGGAAAATGTCATATAAAATCTCTTCATGGAAATTACATTCTAATGATTTTTGGCATAATAGTAAAATCTGTAATTAGGCTATTGCCACAAATATACCCATGCAACATAAGACTAGGCATGGGCCGGTATAAGATTCTGACGGTATGGTAACCTTGGATCAAAATATCACGCTTTCACGGTAGGACGTTAATAAAAATAAAAATAAAAATAAATAAATAAATAAATAAATGTAAATAAAAAAAATCTTCCACATACCTTAGGAACGGTATAGCAGAAATTTTTGGCGGTATGAAAACCTTGACTTTTCCATACTGTGGTATACCTTGAAAATGGTTATCGTCCCATGCCTACATAAGACTGGTTTGGTGATCCAGGCTTACACCAGATTAAAGCTGAAGATCTTTGCCCGAACCCAAAGGAACCTGACCTGGATTTTAATTTGTTAAGAAATACTTATTTTTATTGGTGTGTTGGCCAATTTAAAGGCTAAGTGTATGTACCTAGGCCTATTTAGAGTGCTGAGATGTTACAATGTCACAAAGGGCTTATTTTATTTATTTGTTTCAACTTCTAAGTGGCCTACCTGTATATGTTTGTTATGAATGAATTATGATAAATCACTTATAAATGACTCAAAAAGGCAAGAGATATGTGCATGTGCATATTTGAATAATGTCTGGCTGTAAACGGGTTTGGGCTTTTTAAAAGCTGTCAATCAAAATGTACTTGTCGGGCACGCTGAATTCTGTCCGGCTCAGGCACTGTGGGGTCTAACTTTTATGGCACGATTACAGCTCTACACCAGATATTGTTATCCAAACTACTAGGAAAACACCAAGCGATGCGTTTTTGGTATCCCAGATGGTATTGGGAAGATCATTCCACCAGCTCAGAACAGTAAATGAAAATGTTCTCTAAAGTTACTTTATTTACTAAAACCTAAATTTGGGAGCTTAAAGCCACCAAAAATGCACATCACCCTTTCTCATGTTGGGATTGTAAGTTATAGCATCATTTTTTTTTTCAGAAAACACCTACTCTGAGGGCCACACTCAACATGGACAAATGAAGGAAATGTCTGTATGGTGCTGGTTGATGCCAGGGAGGGTCGTGGCCTCGGGGTAGAGATATAGCAAGAGAGAGCTAGATAGAGAATGAGAGGGAAAAGAGAGATAGAAAAAAGCCCTTATTGATTCTAGGAGCTTTTGACATGCTAATGTTCTCGCTGTCGGCTTGGGTCCCCCACCTCCTCTTAGCCAAAGGCCTTCAAAGGAAGCCTGCCACATAAAGACAGGGAGAATGCGCTGTGCTGCCCCTGAATGGACACTCTCGCTTACCGAGCAATCTGTGCCTTAAAAAAACACCATGAACTGCTCATGACATGGAGAGCATTGGCTAGAGAAACAGGCGCACTCTTTAAATCTCAAATGGATCGGATAAAATCTAACAGTTTGATTACATGCATCAAATCAGAGCCAAAGAAAGCAGTAACAACTTACAGAGAAAATAAGCAACATTAAGACTCAAAATTGTTCCTTTCTCGAATGAGCCAAAATTGGACACAGCGCAAGAATTCCTTAGACATACTGAATGCACATGCAAAGGGTTATGGGTTGTGGGTTGCAGCCACAAGCTCGTGCCTCAAAGCAGAGGTGTGTGCGGATGAGGTGGTGAGCGAGCAGAAAGAGTTTCTGGCTTCTCAGATTAACGTCCAGCAAAGGATATTAAAGGGTAAATGTGTCAACACCAAGCCAACGATGAGTGAATAACACTTCGCAACAGTTTTTTTTTTTTTCAAATTATTGCGTTGGGTCAGTTCTGGTGTGTTAGTTTTCGAAGGTTGAGGAGTGCATATATAAATGAAAGAAATGCACGAGTGGTTAGATTGTAAAAGTATGCATGTAAGAGCACATAAATGCGCTGGGAGTCTGTAAAGAGAAACATACTTGGCTTATTTAAGGAAGCCACATGTGTTGGAGGAGGCACACAACATTGTAATCCTGTTAAGGGTCGTTCGCATGCCAAGAGGAACGTGTGAGTGTGCGTGCTAATTATAATATGCTTGAATTTGGTTCCTTACTCACTGATTGTTTGAAACATTGTGGTTAAATAACTTTGTGAAGAAATATTTTAATGTGAGTGCTGTGTTATTATACGTTGTCCTAAAGAGTCCCTTTATCTGCATGAAAAAGGGATTTCTTACACTTAGTCTTTGTCCTATGAATACTTGGCAAAATACAGCTTTTTTCTCATATCACCTGCTCTGAACATGCCAGAACAGTAGTACTATTTCTGTGTGTTGCTAGGGAAGGTATTTGAAACTTTATCTTACCAAGCTACAAGTTACCCATGATTTGAAAAAGGTTAAATTACAGTCAAGCCTTCAATAACGAGAAAACGAGAGGAAAGAAAAGTTTACTACTAACACAAAGCAGCTACAGTAACAACACTGACACTATCAGAGACAAATATCCTTAAATCTTATCAAATTTAAATACTGTATTTTAGTTTGATTATATGATTGATGTCAAATTATTAATGTAAATTATATAAATATCTATTTTTCATTTAGATTTTTTATGGGCCTACAAGTTACCCATGATTTAAAAAAGGTTAAATTACAGTCAAGCCTTCAATACCGAGAAAAGAGAAAAAATAGTTCACTACTAACACAAAGCAGCTACAGTAACAACACTGACACTATCAGAGACAAATATCCTTAAATCTTATCAAATATAAATACTGTATTTTAGTTTGATTATATGACTGATGTAAAAGTATTAATGTAAATTATATAAATATCTATTTTTCATTTAGATTTTTTATGGGTTTTTGACAATTGCTTTAGATGTGGCCAGTAAATATAAGGCTTTTTGTCACACTAAACTGTAACGCAAGATAAAATAAGGCTAAGCAACAGTAGTAGCTTAGCAACATTTGCTACTTTTCACTCCTCAACATAAGACACTGATTTATTCTGTGATTTCTCTGTTATTTTTGAGTTACAAAAACTGCCAAGCAACAACGTGTAGCAACATTTCAGTGCTTCTATGTAAGGCACCCATTCGAAATTCCTTTGTGAGATTTACATCGACAGAAGTGCTCCAGCAAACGTTCTTCATCTTCCCCTCCCACCTTTCCATGTCTTTCTCTCAGCACTAACAAAGACATAAAGTCAAAACTAATTGCATTCAGTGACAAACCGAGTGGCTTTTTCCACAGCAGCTGGTCTGAGAGAGACCAATCCACTCTAACGAAAACCCCAGGAATGGAGTAAACCCTCAAGTCTAATGGCGAGCATTAGATCCAGCCATGCTTCAACCCCTCCAAATAATTACCAGTATTAATGCGCATTGTGAAGTCGCCGCTGTGACCCCTCCGGGCTAATCACTAGTGTTGCCTTGCATTGTGGAAACAGGTCTGCCGACCCCCGAAATAATCCCATTACTAAGTCTGTCCTTATTCCAGCTTCTGTTCTTGTAGACACACTCAGCTAATTGACATCTGTTAACTGACGTCCTATCTAGAAATGCCGCGAGAGAGTTCTGCGAAGAGCACTTCAGTCAGGAATCCCTGAGTATGTTGCAGGGTATGCATGTTTGCACAACGATGAGTTCAAAAAGTGCTTTTGTGCACTTCTGTGAATAACATTTCTTTCATTCACATTCCCATATTTACCTACGTGAAATAACAGAGTGACTTTAGTTCCTGTCATTCATACTGCAGAGAAAAGGTTTGCCATTTAGTTCAAATTGCTGGCACTAAGATTAATTTGTGACATCAATCATCATGAATCGAACCATTCATATTAGGCCTTCATAAACACTTCATTAGTAAAAAAGAACAACTGCATTCATGGGCTCCATCTGGTGCGTTTGTACTGAGAAAATTTTGGCAGCGTCCTAATCAAACCCGAAGACAAAGCAGCGCAGCAGCCATGCTGACTGTAAAGTTAACTGTGCCCCGCTCACATAAAACAGGTCAGCAGCTTCAACGACTCATTCAGTAGAAGATGATGGCTCGGGCCTTCCTTCCTTCAACACAGGCCCAGGTCGACCTATGACCTTCTCTGGAGGGAAGCCAACTTGAGGGTTCCATGTATGGAGTGGGAAAAGAAAGGAACCAAGCACTAACTGACAGGGAGGATCGCATAAAGTAGCTGGGCTGGGCGCATACGTCCACCGTTGATGGACATCTTGTCAAATGAACACGAACCCTTTGGCATGAAGCATGTGTGGAGAGCAGCGACTAAATGGATGCTGAGTTAATCAGAGAGAATGGGAGGACAGACCCTCGAGCAGTGAGTCAATAAGGCTCAACTACACCAATAGACATTTACCCTGGCATGCGGATGCTGAGACAGCGCTGTCCACACCACTGTACCGGTAATGCTAAAGAAGATCAGTGCTCAACTCAGCTCTTCTGGTCTAAAGCATCCAGACTGTCGGTAATGAATGTGTGCCAGACGGCGTAATTAAAATATAATTAAACACCAGAGAGATGAGACTAGCTCTATCGGACTTTCTCAAAAGGGAACGCAGGCTAGTTCGCATTAGTAAAAAACTGCTTAGCGTGTAATTTTGACAAACTTTCTTGGGAAATGTTGTAAATTCATCAAGGATATTTGATAGTTTCTACTTAATCTGGGTGTTTGAGGCATTTTGCCTTACAGCAATAGTGTCATACCTTTTGAACATAAGTTATCTTTTGAACATAGTAAAAGCTTTGGATTTTGGGAAACAATGGATATCTGGTCACTTTACAAGGTAAAGAAAACCATGGTATCACCATTGTATATAACTAAACACAAATACACTACTGTATTGTATTATTATCTCCAAAACAAAGGAATCTGGTCTCCATAATTTGCAACCAAAAGAGTACCATGCTCCACTTTCATATACTTCAGTATTTGTCACCTTCTGTATATTTGTCACCTGACCCCATTTGTATTCTCACTCCTCAGCTAGCATCAGGATATGTGCAACAGTTCACAAGCACAAAGTATCCTGTTACAAAACTGACTGTGCAGGTAGAAAGGTACGTCAGAAAGAAGGAGTTAGTTAGGATTAGGGAGTAGTTTTTATTTTTATTTTTTTTAAAGCAGGGACATGGAATAAAGTTGCAAAAACTGAATTATAACACTTAACCAATGTCTGAAACTTTCATTGGCATGGATGCTAACAATTCAGTCAGAGAGGGACAGTCACCTCCATCCTGCACCCTTCCCACCAGTTCTGTCCTTCAGGCCGTTTTCCGCCCCCGGTGCATCCATCACAACATGACAACCGAAGAGCTGTGAGCTGTCAGGGGAGCTTCCGTATGGAAGCACCGGATGATGATAGACAGGAAGAGGTCAAGGAGAACAACACACACATGAGCAAGCAATTGCACACATACAGACAGAGCGAGGGAGACGCAGACAGACCAGAGCGTCTGCACTCTGCATGCGAACTGCAAACATCAGACTCGGCCAATTCAAAAGATGTGGGTTTAATCATGCGAATCGTATTATCCAAATGATTTCAAACATATACAGCACATCGCCATGATCACAGAGCGAAGAGGATGGACCCAACCTTCGCCCGCTCTCGCTGAAAGGACGAGCCGCCCATTGTCTTTGAGAGACAAGTTTGCTGGCTTTGCATTTCACGGACAAAATATGCAAATGACGTATTTGTTTGATATCAAAGGGCACCTCTCTCCATCTCTCTCTCTATCTCTCTTTCCCGGGACAGCTGACAGTCCATTCAGGGGCCGATGGAGGGGCTCATAGTAGAGAACTGAGGAGGATCGTGACAGGAATCAACATATGTGCTTGCCATCAAAAGCAAAAAGGAAGTGTTGAATATTCATAGGTGGGAGCATTTTGGCAGACGGCGACTATTGTCTAACAAAGAAAAGAGCAAAAACGACTCACAGCTGAGGATGATGAGTCTCATACACCTGCTCATAATTATGACAGCAATGAGATACACGAGCAAGCTTTTCCTAATTAGGCAAGCGAGCACACACACACACACACACACACAGCAGTACACAGGTGCTAAGGTGCAAAGTTTACACAAGGAAAAAAAAGCTGTACCTCAACAATAACACCGGATCAATACCTAACCTCAAGTACACCAATTTGCTTAATGTGTGATTAAAGCTAAAATGTACTTTTGCACAGCGAAGTCAATACAAACGGTGTTCTCCTGAGAGTCTATCTCAGCTTACATACATAAATAATGCCTTGTCAAGCATCGTTTTTCCTTCCAGTTACACAAGCCGCTGTCTGTTCTGATTCAAAGAGCAGTGTTTCATATTATCACACCTTCCCATCATGCTCTAGTTTTTCAAACCCTTTATCCTTTCTAATTACTTAAATATGCATGAGCTGTTTTACATTAGCGCCCATTACAAAAATAATGTGGCGGCACCACAGCTGAGTGATGCATCAGATGGTACTTTGATTAGCCTATGGTTCTTGTATTACAAGGTACATCCAAAAATACCACAGCATTACTTACAATTTTTTATTTATTTATTCTGATATAATTTTTTTGTTGAATGCCCTAAGATTGTGAGCGATTCCTATGATGGTGACACTATGGTACAGTGTAGTTCTCAGATTGTAATTCTAGGGTACTTTTAAATAGCCTAACAAAAGTATTACACTAAGTATTACGACAAAATCCCAAAACATATAACGGCAATGATATAATTTTTGTATAACCATGTTTTCTGAATGTACTATATACTTGTATCACCATATGCTATTTTTGGTCAATTCCTATGCTAATAACATGGTGTCATTTCATACATTAATCATATGGGTTAAAAAGTAATGTATTGTGGCACGTCCAAGAATATCATATGGTACATGGCTAAAATGTTTGCAACCTTATTTGTTTGGAAATGACTTAATGGTAATTCTATAATGGATGTACTGTATATTGCAGTTCTGCAATAATATTTTAGTCAAGAGCGCTGAAAAGTCACTCTTGTTTGTTGGAGTTTTACTAAACTATGTGTCGTCTACAGTGTAGTGAAACACTAAAAGTGGGCTGTCATTCTCCTTTGCAGCCTAGCACCTCAGCGGGCTTTTACACGTCTCCAGCTCGTTGGACGCCCACTAGCAAGCGGAGATTTCCTCTCTGTCCTCACCTCCTACTCAACACAGCAGATGAGCAGTGAGAAAACAACAAACTCTTATAAAGAAGAAAAGATACCAAATCCTCTGGCCAAGTCTCCTCTCCATTCACCAATGGAACGGCGGCTGTTTTGTGGGCTTCTCTGTTCTTGGACCTGTCCGTCTAGGCTGCAGCTGTCAAAATTTTGACGTCTTAATCAATCTCGGCCATGACCCCCGTCTCTCGGGGAGGAGATGCGGATAAAGCCAGGGGTCACCCCTGACCCTGTCTAGTGTTCCACCCCTCGCACCCCCATCCCTGATCACGACATCCCAACAATTGGGGAATGGCTTCCATTGAGGCCTTCTGGGGTATTGGGGCTTGTATCCCTTATCCTCAATGGGCTTTTTTCACAAGGTCCTAGGGACGCCCTATTGAGAAAGTTCTTGCCCTCTCCTACACCCTCACATTGAAGGTGAACCTCTGTATCCCTCCCCTGGCCTGGGCTGCACACACAGACTTATTAAAAAGACAGTGACTCGCATCTGCATGCTGGGAGAGAAAGCCACCTTTTGAACCCGCTTCAATGAGGAAACAACTGCCTGTTGCCAGGCTGAAGACAGGCTGTGATGGCTTAATCAGCCACTGATGATAGGTTTATGCTTAAATAAAGCAGATATAAAAAAAGATGGCCTAAGAATATATAAAGCCTGAAGTAGTTTTAACTTACATACTTGCCCTGCCAACAGCTTTACTGGCTCCGCCACAAAAGAATGTTACATTTTAATGTATTCTAGATTTTTTTTTACTAAATGCAACATTTTTGTAAAAAATGGAACTAAATTACTATAATAGTTCCCTTTTTATATGAAAGGAAATATGCAACAGACCAGAAATTATATAGCTCTACACTAATTCACCTTGATAAACTCATTATACTTGAGGACAATGATGGTAAAAGAGCCAAAATATACAGTATTTGAATTCTTTGCAATGGTTTGGACCTCATATATGTTATCCAACTACTATTGTTTTTGCTCACAAAACAGACAAAAAAAGTGCAATACAAATGCGCAATAAAAGTTTGTGAGATGTATGATCACACAATACAGCTGAATGTAAAAACGGTTTTGCAGTGCTATAAGTTTGTTCCACTGACCAGAAAATCTGAATCAACAGGCTTGTGGAGACAACTGCCCCAAAATTAAACAAATTATCCTTTAAATACCAGCTATTTAGACTAGAAACTTTTTTTTTTCGATTTTAATTGATGTGTGAGTTGGGAAATTAAATCTGAAAACTTCTGCTGATGCAAAACAACAGTAATATTAAAAACGCCCTTTTCCAAATATCACAGTATAATGAAATCATCATCGTGAGGCCTGAAGTTAGGTAAAACGTTCCACCAAATGTCTTGTGGAAACGCCGTTCTGCTCTCAGTAAATTACAACCTCTTTCCTTCATTTCAACATTTCTGCATGGCTAAAGAGAGCAGTGGGAAAAAGACAGAAAGCAAGAAGTGAGCAGGGAACCCGGACACTGCCAACGTGGTCTACTAATAAAAAAGTGGCCAAGAATAAAGTTCAGAACCCTGAGAATGGTCTTTCTCAGTGTACCCCTTCAACCACCCACACAAGCTCATCCACTAAGAAAGATCGTCCGCGGTGAATGCTGACCGCCCCCCTTGAGCTCACAGGAGCCCTAAATTACAACCCGTATTTGTCATGCAATTAGCCCGCTGAGATAGCGCTCATAAATAAAGGCCGTTAGACTGGCCAGTCGGCCGTTTATCACCCCGCTCAAGCGATGACCCTCTTCTGGACCAGACGGAAAAGAAAGAAAGGGCGTGCTCAAACTGTCTACATGTCCTCTGGCTCTTCCTTTTTGCCTGCGCTGACCTCAGCATTACCCCAAACAGTATATCACAGCTTTTTCAGTGCCGTATGGCCTGACTACGGACACTGGGAATCAAAGCCAGAATGGAGAAAGAGAAACGGCCCTCTGGTGACAGAAGCAATCTATCTGATCCTCTCCTTTTCTTCTTTTATCTCTCCTGCTCTTTCACTGTTTTGCCAATCGCATCTTTTGGCTTTAATGTGAACTGAAAACCACCGCACATGCTCCTGAGAGATAGCAAAGAAGAACGAGAGTGAAAAGGCTATGAGAGCCTTGGCCCATGATCTAATTAAGCGGATTCTGCACATAAACCGCACGGCTGTTGCTCCAACAAAATAATTAGCACCAACGTTTCTCATGCACAAACCCGCAGGGAGGTGTTTTAATATCAAACAGGGCAATTCATAATCATAACCAGACCTCTCGAATAGCAACACTCTCTTAATCCACAGTGATCCGCCGAGTACCCAGCTGTCTACATCTGAGTAAACTCTCACATCCCTAAAGGGGGAAAGGGCATCCAGGTCAGCTTCACTTACAACGATCTCATTTTAAATTATAGAATATATCACCGCTGGGCTGTATAGGGGCTTTTTTTGCTTGCTGTTTGAAAGGTGGATAAATCTCAAATCATAACAGAACCTGGTGAAAAGCTCTTCTGGAAGAACTTGAGCAAAGGAGGTATTCCGAGGTCTTACCTTGGCATGTCCCTTCATGTTCTTCATAGCCAGGGTTACACAAACAGTTTCCAATAGGCACCAGCCATTCTCCATCTGCTCCGCAGTACATTTTTGGGACCTCACGTTCCTCTGAATTGTCCACACAGGATCCGCGTACCTCCACTAGCGATGAGGTGTCTGCCCCGGTGGTGGTGTCTGGAAACTGAGCCAGGTTGCGTACAGTAAGGGGGCACTTCTTGTAGAAGATCCGTACTGAAACCAAGGCGATGCAAGCCCCAACATCCTGGAAGGCCAGGTAGAAGCCCTTCCTTGTCAAAATTCCCACATCCCTCACTTCTGTGTTCAGCTTCATGATGCGGTCCCCTATGTCCACCTGCGTGAAGCTTTCATCAGCAGCAATGGTGTCGATTTTAGTGAACTGGTTCTCTCGGATGTACCGCTCTTTGTCATTGTTGGACTCATAATAGTAAAGATTAAAGGTCTCCTTGCAGGTTCCCATGACTCCTGGCAGGCTGTTGCAGTCACGCAGGGTGAATTTGATCTCGATGTAGACCCGCTGAGCGCCGCCACGGGGGATCCAGTCCGTTCGGAGCCAGTTGTTCTGACTGGGTTCCATTACGTTGCACACCTGGTACGTCCTGATTGGCGTATTCTTCTCATCCATGATGCTCACCTCTTCCCACTGTGAGAGGAAAGACAGAAAGGTAAGTAAGCCTGTAATGCTTCTGCTAGTTCTCACAGCAGGTGCGCACTATTCCAGGCCCATTGCTGGAGATGTTCCACGGACCAACAGCTGCAATGATGCAACGATTTTCAATGATTAGGATATGATAATGAGAATGTAATCACACATCTGCCAGATTCTATGCACTTACTATGTGCATGTGTAGCTCCAAACCTTAGAGATTGTGCACAAAACAATCTGTAATCATTAACCAAACCTGTTTGACTTTCTTCCTTCTGAGTGAAATGAAGATATTTTGAAGACTATTGCTAGCGCTTTTAGTTTATAACCACTTTGAAACCCAATAGTACATTTTCATTTGGGGTAAATTATCCCTGAAGTTAGTACATATCAATTTGAACTGCTTAGCTAATAAACTCTTTGGCCACCTAGAAAATGGCACTGTACATGTTTTATAATGATAACTATACTATTAAATAAAAAAATAACTCATTAGGCTCCAAATCTGTACATCAGAACTGAGAAAAAGTTCATTTGTTTGGTCCCAGTGAATGGGAAAATCGACGTTAGTTTAAAAACATTAAAAGTACTGTTTCCAATAATAATACAACATTAGCAGCACCCTTGCACATACACCAAACAAATGCGCTGCCCAGAAATCTTTACAAGAACGCCCTGATTTCCTGGTCGCCATTAATCCCATATTAGGCCATTGTAATACTATGAGGCCTAGAGTTTGACGCTTCCTGCTGGTGAGAGTTTCAAATGAGATGTATGCAATGAAGGAGAGTTTTGAAAAGGCCTGTCACGATCTATGACGCTGTCTTTTCTTCTCGCCTTTTTACTCTTTGTAAGTCGTAAGTGTAGAAATCCCAGCTGTCACACTGATAAAGCTGTACATTTGGCCCACTTGCGTGCGAGAGGGGGCTCTGTCAGGACCCTGTCAATCAAACGGTTTTGATGAGATAAAGCAGCAGAGAGTGGGGGGACCACATTTCTCCAAATGCCAAGTTCACTACTAGACCTGAAACCAAGCACCGTGTGTAAGGAGAAAACAAAGAAGCCTAATTGTGGCATAATCAATCGAAACACTGATAAATAAGTGCACGCATCTCAGAACAGATTTATTTACATATTTTAAAAGAAACTATTTTAAAAATCTACATAAAAGCATGCATAATGTACTTATAAATATATATTAAAATGCTGATTACAATGCCCGTGTTTTACACTTACTACATAAAAAAACACAATAACCCTAACAATAATTATTTACATGTAAAAGAAGCCTTTAAAAATGGCTACATTCTATTTTTTACTGCATAATATGTGAAATCAAGTATGAACATCTTGAAGTAAACTGGCCAAACAGGTAAACATTCTATATTTCTATATAATAAAAACAGTAATAAAAAAAAATTTAAAAATTATTTTAAAAATTATTAATTTGAGGTAAAGAGCTGGGTTTTTTAAAAGGAAAAAAAACTGCTATAAAATCGCAGCATGTTTAAACATCAGCACATTCATACTGTATTTGCGTAAGCCCTAAGCATACCCATTTTAGTCAAAACATAAGTTCTTTGTCATATATGCTTAGTACACTGCACCAAGTACAAGAAAGTTCCCAAATATGAGACGCCAACCCACAGATAATGTAAAAAAAACCCATTAATATTATAATTACAAAGCACAGCATTTTTAAATGAATTATCTTGAGCACAAGCACTTAAACTTAAGTCGTTTCTCAGTCTGTATGAAACATCAAATTATAAGAACAAAGCCATTTCATCTCTCAGATTTTATAATTATGGATGTTTGTGCATATTTCATTAATCGTCTGCACTCATCTATGCACTAATGCAGAAAATACTGATTTAATACAGCGTGATGCCTCTTAAATCGATTTCCATCACTTTTTTTGGTATGCTTTTGGCACAACAGGCCTTGGTTAATACATGTTAGTTTTATAGAACAGCAATTCTACTGTTATTCTAATTCCTGTAGATTTAAATGTACAAAAATAGCTTCCAAAAACAATCAACACCTTCAAGAGTTGTTAAGAGGAATTTTTCCACACAAATACTGAAGAAAAAGCAACATTGTCTGTCCTCTGTAGACTCACCCCTCCTTCCGTCGGACTTGCAACCCATTTCAATTCTCCTTGCACAGTTCTCGAGTCCAGCAGTGTCACTGCGGAAAGACAAAATGCTGTGAGTCACTGAAGACGGATCATCAACCTCTTTATGACTAGATCAAACTGCCTTGTAAGTCATCGAAACTTGTTTCTGCCGCTACGCTTTTGTTCCCAACTGCACAGTTATTACACTCTCCATTTTTTCAAAGCACACTGATTAGGGGTCACTAAGACTATATATTGGTTATGGTTAAATAATACAGAACATTTGGCCTAAATATGCATTTTAAATATCCTGATTATGGCATGATTGTGCATTGTTTAAATCAGCATTCTAAGTTGGCTATTGTCCAAGCAAAATTAGGTCTTTTGAGACAGTACAATAATAAGTACAATGAATGTAACGATGACATTAAAATTACTGTTAGTTTGAGCTTCTTAAATTAGCAATATCTGTGTAATATATATATATGTATATATATATATATATATATATATATATATACACACACACACAAATTCAAAACAAAGCCTCAAGATGGAAGTACTTAAAAATCCGTGCAGTATGATGCGAGTTTAACTGAGACTTCAGGTCTACACAAATTGCATTGAAACGCTCGAATCATTTGTCCGTCCGCGTTTTTGTAGATTCATCAGAGTTTTGCGCATTTAATATACATTATTTTAATTATTGAAAGAAGATTTGAGGACTATTTCTATTTTCCATTCTTGTAATCCTTCCATATATCGCAAAATACAAATAAATAAATAAAAATAATAAAAAGAAACTTCCAACAAAATTGGAAATCGGCTGAAGCACAGTTTACTCCAAATTAGTGTCCGAGTTTAAACTTCTTTTGAAGAAGACGAAGAAGAAGAAACGGCTCAGCTTTCCATTCGATGTGCGGATTTGGGAACCACAGACACTTGGAGATACCCAAAGGGACTTTCGTAGGGAAAAAAAACGTTATATAATTCCTTTTCGCTGGTGGGATAAAGTGTCGAAACGAATAAAACAAATGGCAGTCATAGCGCTGTGCCACTCTCCGTCCCAAGAGGCAACCCAAACAACAACAAAACATAACTCTTGTTGAAATTTCCTTGGGTTTTGGTAAATCCTTACCTTCATTAGGAGGGTAGACCCGCGCGGTTATTGCGAAAGTCGGTATCCAGATTATTAGCGCAAAAGTCGCTGTGAACACAAGCGCAGCCATTGGTGTCATTTCGTGTGCGTCTCCTCCGCTCCGCGCGCGGACCGAAGTTGCGTCTGTCCCGGTGGAATTAGCGTTTGAGAGTGATGCACAGAGCTCTGCTGAACACCGCCGAGGGGCGGATCTTTACTGCCTGACGTGCCTGTCACAGCGAGACACCAAAAGTCAACAGTCCATCCATTCGAGTAAATATCCAGCCCGTTTTTCAGGTATATGATAATTGAAAGAATTGTGTAAGAATAAAAAGTCTTTCTTCATTCAATCTATTGCGCAATCATAAAAACTCAGCTTGCCTGTGTGTGAGAATGCAGAGCGCGCGCGTTAAGGACAACGCGCCAGAAAAAAACATAGCCTAAATGAAGAGAAAGGGGTTGCTTTTACATACCGATCCTAGTCCATAATATATGGGTAATACCCTGGTCACAATTATTATAGCAGTATACGTCATGCAAAATACTGTATGAAGCGCGCAAGTCATTAAAGTTGAGTCGAACAGCTTTATAACGGGAAGAGCAAGTGCGCCGTCTAGTGTTTGCTATTTATCCATCTAATCCACGGCGCTCAATAAAAAAGCAGTTTCTAAACTTTCTAGGTCGTGCTTAAATACTTTTAAAGCATTGCTAATAGGCAGGTTATTCAGAGGAAATGGTACACATTTAATGAATAATTAAACACTCACATGATAGAGAGTGGGATCATGTTTGAAAACGTAAGCAGGACTATTTGCTTATTTTAATGTTATTACCTGACTATTCTTATGCTGCAGTGTTTTAGTGTAACAGCTTGAGACAGAAGTCGGAACCGTTATCGCAAATCTGATCATTTCAAAATAATTTTTAAAAAGTGCTATTTTATAAAACTGTCATGAATTCATAATTGCCGTGCGCCACTACAACCAAATGTGCACGCATATTTATTTAACTTATGGATATGGGTCATGTGGTATATTCTTTTAATATTATTTTCTGATTACGTTGTATTTATACGTTTGTTGCGTGAATAAGATTCACTCAGTTCGGCGGAGTCCTGAATTACTTTTTCAGAACCCGTTTTGTGAACTGCGTCAACTTTTTTGAAAGCCTCAAAAGAGGATTCATTTGCGCATCGGGCACTGCTGCTACTACAAAGCCTAAAAGTTATTAAATGTTAGGATGAGACCCTTTACGCCTTTATCAACTGGACGCCTACACTCCACGACCTCGTCCTGCCCCTGTCAATCAAGCGTTTCGAGACGCCCACAGAGTCAGAGTTGCGCACCAAATGCGTCTTTTCCATCCTAGAATTGCATCAATAGCAGCAGATGCGTCGATATCGCTTCACGCTTTGCACCGTACTTGCTTGCGCCCACCTGACGAGCCAATCCACATCCTGTAAAGGGTGTCGGGTTGACTGTGTGCTGACAACTTTGACAACAGCGTGTTTGCATATGGATGGGTCGCAAGGGAGAGCTACTGACTTGAGCTATTGGGATCCGCCCTCGAGGCTGATGGATCTGAAAGAGACAAGGCAAAGTTTATACTTTAACATTAACAGTTGTGGCAGCACTTAATTGTTTTGTCACTAGAAGATAAATGTTCATGCTGGAATAAAGTGGGGTAAAAAAAAAAAGGTTTAATGCTTGAATAAATAAATAATAATGTAAAGCATATGCTGCATCGGAAATCATATAGTCCCATATTAAATATGCAAAAACAGTATACCTGACGAAATATTTATTTCTGAACTCAAGAAGCAGATTAAAAACACAACATGGTGAACGTAATGGAGATTACAGCCTTACATCAAGGTCCTTGTTTTGACCTTACATCACATATTCATATTCAAAATGTAATGTGTGTGCAAAGTAGTCTAATTGTTTATTCAAAATAACCTACATTGGTTATTTCCAAAGTGTGCAAAACTATGGCATTACAGTACATGACTATTTTTGAAAGCATAAATCCCAATATATACATCCAATATTTTTGTCAGTCTGGTAGGCTTGATAAACTACAATAAAATAAATCATTAAAACCTCAAACACAATTTGTGAACTGATTAACAACTTTCCTTTTCTCATGTACACTCCTTTAAATAATGTTTGACTCAGTTTTCAACTCAAAACAAAAGCTTTTATGAATTTTGCCCAATTATTTGCACAACATTTTGGTTTTAAGTTTTAAAAAGTGTATCCCAAATCTCATTCCAATGCATTGCTCTATACCAGAGATGCCCATTGTAACCTTTGATTTGGCCCACCATCCCAGAGGAGAGTGAGAATGGGGGCAAGAAAGATGGAGGCAAATTCCTTTAACACAGAGATTATCGTTTCTAATTTGACGTAACATTGTTTTGTATTTTATTGCTGAGCTACAAAAAAGCTAACTCAAATTAAATGTTTCAAATAATGTTGTAAATCAATCAGATTTTTTTAAAAATGTGAATATTGTCACTTGACGAATAGAGGACAATGCAGGACATCGGTGAGAAAATCAAGGCAACAACTAGTGTACTTCTGTTATAAATGAGATTGTTTTGTTTTTACTGTAAGTTTATTATAAAATGTAAAAAATGCTGTATTAGTTAATGAAAAGCAATGTTTTATAGTCATTTTTGAATATTATTAAATAAATAAGGAATATAGCCGTGGCAACTATGTTTACCTTCGGCCCACAAGCCTCAATCAAGTTTGTTTTTTGGCCCTGCATAACAAGAAGTTTGGGCACCCCTGCTCTATAAAATTCTGCAGTATAAATAAGTAGTACGTTCATACTGAAAACACTAAAAGAAACACGTGCAATCTAAATATAGATGTGTAGGTGCTAAGGTTGGATTACTTTATTTATTTTGGATTGTACAAGCAAAATTGTCCTATGTAAGTGATTATGCCACCTATTAAGTCGTTTGGTAATTTAATACACCAATTTGGCAAACGTTAAACCATATTCCATGTTGGCACAACACTACACGGTTGAGTGCATAAGTGCTTGCTGTATAGTGTGTCTTTTGGAATGCAACTACTGTGTGGTTTTGTGAAAATTGTGCAGGTTCATATTTTGTGCTTAATCAATAGTCTTGTGCAGTTTATGAGTACTTGGCAACCTGTATGAAACATTTTTCTGTACACTGGTGTCATCAATTACTAGGGCCAGACGGAATCTGCGGACATTTTTTGCTATTTCTGCGGAATATTTTGTAAAAATTTGCGGATTCATGCAGAATGATTTTGGGAGTGTCATAACTAAAATCTTAATACATGAAATAAAAAGTATTACCTTTTTAACTTTTATTTAATGTTTACAATGTGAATCTAAATAGATCCACTTTATTTGGTAAACAAAGCATGTCTCCCATATAAAAATCTTTACTAAAACACAGAAAATTGTACTTTACAAACTGTATTGTAAATAAATCACATGAATATTTTAATTTTTTATTATTTTTAAATTATTTTTAAATATTATTACTAAAATTAATTTGAAAACTGATTAAATATAGATTTACACAAGTAAATAAACAGAATCAATGATGGGCTAAAAATCTGCGGAAATCTGCGGAATTCTGCACGCGCAGATTCTGTGTAGCCCCATCAATTACCGGTCTGGCATGCTTAAAGCAGCATTTTTAGTAAATCTGAATAAAAGTTTGTGAGAATGGGGATCATTTTGACAATTTCTGTAACTTTTTTGAAAATTTTGCATATTGTAATGTAAACATACACAAGAGTTCTACATAATTACACTCGGAAAATGAATAGGCTTATATAAAATATTTTGTGATTTTGTGCACATTTTCTAGAGACTTTCTCAACATTTGCTAAAAAAAATAAACAAAACTTATCTGTTTTAGGGCTTGTTTTATACTATCATACGAAAAGTACATCAAATATGTTAAAATGCATTTCTTATTATTTATTGAAGTGCAGAATAAAATATGTGGCATAAGTTTTCATTTGTTTGCCTTCTGGTCTCATTAGATTGGTTGAAGTCTTGAACACTGTTCCACCGCCTTCTCTGACTTTAACATTCAAGATTCGTCTGACCACAGCTACCGTTTCCTGTTTACGTATAGACCAGAAGAGCTACGTTTTTGTTCTTTTCCATATGTGTGTTTGGGGGCCTCTCTGGGATCTCTCGTTTTATTTTAATAGCATTAGGCTGAGGAGCAGGTGACGTCCGGGACTATGTCTCTAGGGCCACGATCGAAGCGCTTTGTGGCGAGGCCGTTGCTCCGGCGAAACCATCTCGCCTGACATAATGAAGTCGGGCGGAGCATCTGGCGTTTCGAGATGGGCGCCCAACATCGATTGTCACTCAGCTTGACCAAAAGAATGGCGTTTTATTTTCTCGATCTACACGAGAGACTGCGCAATCATAAAGGCGCAATTAGTTGGGGAAGGGGCGGTGCACGTTTAGCACTCTCCACCAATCGCTTTTGCTTATATCGGGCGAAGGCCTATTGATTGCGTTTTGCCCGGTGGGCGGAGAATCGCCACAGCCAGGGGTGTGTTTGTGCAAGGCTTTGCTCTGGGCCCTTGTGTTTGGTCATTTGTGTCACCGTTTTTTTTGATTGATTACCGTCAGATCATTTTCCATTCTCTTGCGGGATTCTCGGGTCTCCTGACTGAATTCCCTGAACGGCGCCCCCACACTCGGTTTTGTTCTCCGAGCCCCAGATGGCATCTGCCCACACATCTGTATTGTGCGACGCTAACACAGGCCTCCAGACAGAGTGCACCAGGGACCCCCAAGGGACACGGTGCGGTCTGTAATTGCCAACTTCGAGCAAGACAAGGCTCTTCTACTTTCTGTACGCTCACATTCTGGCTTCTTTCTTTCCAAGTAACGTACATTAACCTCTAACGGAACTCCGCTTTAATGCGTACATCCTGTGCACATGCAAACACTGAACCCGTGATGGATTACTTAAAACGTAGTAGAGGAGATGAATACAAGCTGGCCGAATTAAAAGAACAGGCTCAGCAGTCTGAAGAAGCGTGTGGGTGTTTGTGATAGAGAAACAAAGGAGAGCTTTTGGCTGTTCAGTTTTTTTCTCCTTTAAAACACAGCGCAGACTGTGTTATTTCACCCTCAGCTCGATTGAGATGTGACCGGATCCAATAAAATAGGAGATTGATTGGTTTTCAGTCCTAGATAAAGATGTACGCTTACTAGATGTTTCTATAGCCTTTCAAGGGAACCAAATGAGGAGAGAAGTTCCTTTGTTAGGACGTGTCTGTCTTTCAGCAAATCCAAAAAGACCTTGCTGAGGTTTTTGCATGAAATCCTCTTTCTCCTTCTGATAAAGATGAGGAATGACTCATGGTCTCCCTTTCTCTGTCTCTATACATGAAGACCTTTTTTTGTGTGTGTGTTTGAGATAGAGTCCCGTTCCCCCTCGAGTGTGTGAATGGATTCCAGACTCTGCAAATCAAACACAAAGCTATCAGGCCAGCTCTGTGTTCTCAAGCACTCATCCCCAGCTAGAAGAGAAATCAATGGATAGCGTAAGAGCTCCTAATCATCGGCAGAGGAGAGTCCCTGATGTTTTCCTACAACTACAGCATCAGATACCTAACAATCAATGTATCGGACACTCAAATGGAGTTTGGACAGTTTTTATGTAAATGTTACTTACGTGGGAAATGACATTGGTATTCTCTGGAATCTGTTTTCAAGATTAGGTTCCACATGTCCACTTATTTTCCCTGCATGGGCTCAGTTGAGGGATCTGGGGTTTCACTGGTTAATACTGATATTTAGAAAGCAGAAGAGCAGATATTTAACAGGCAATGCATAGCTGGAAATTAAACATTATTCCAACCTTGTCAAATATGTATCTAATCTAATGTATGAACTTAATCCATTTATCTTTAAAACCTACAAAGAAAACTTGGTCTTGAAAAAATGTGTACATTTTTTTCTCAATTTAACAATCAAATATTATCTGCAATTATACATTCTGCTTTCAACTGTAATTAAATGAATTAATATTATACAAATACATTTATAAACCACAGTTTGGACAAATAAAAATGAAAACGTTATGCATACCGACCATTTATTTACAAAATAATTACATTTTGAGTGCCTGAAAATGCAAACTTCTTAACAAAATGTAAAAAAAAGCAAAATAATAAAGAAATTATCCATTTTATATAATTAAATCACAGTAAATTAGATGTATGAAAAATCTGAATAAGAAAAAAAACAAATGTACAGTACAAATTTAACAAATAAAAGAAAAAACATTTATAGAAACAATAAAAAAACTAGCAAATTCATTAAAACCAGTCAAATCATCCATCCATCCATCTATCCATCTATCCATCTTTCTATCTTTCTATCTATCTATCTATCTATCTATCTATCTATCTATCTATCTATCT
>CAIGQQ010034181.1:596103-610228 GCA_903798035.1 Danio albolineatus | reverse complement strand
CTATCTATCTATCTATCTATCTATCTATCTATCTATCTATCTATCTAATCCATTAACAAAAGCTGCCCATAGATATCCAAGTGAATGTGCTTTGTTGGCTGATCTGATAATCTGAAAATAGACATAGATAAACAGATACATTGTTTTATCGCGAGCTTGAGGAATTAAACAGCTTTAAAACCCCACAGGCACAAACATACCACAAAATTCAACAATCCTAAAGTACGAGCGAAGATAACAGCTCCAGACCTCCACTGGCAAACATCCCACAGTGGTGCAGATTGAGTGGCACACGGCCTCAAGGTTTGCTGTAGTGTGGCTTCTATTTGCTAATTCCACTTCTCCTAAGAGTTTTAAATAACAGCCTAGTGGCAGCCACAACCCCACAGCAGTATAGCAGGCTTCAGATGTGGCGTATGGCTGTTTGCTGAAGACGGATAGGCTGTGTAATGGGACGGGGTGTCCACACTTCAAAATATAAGTCCAGTCATTAGAATGATGAAGGCATTGCTGTCCTATCACTCCAGCCTGCTGTCACAACTATACACTTTTTTTCCTACAACCCATGATACTCTGAGTAAACTCTGGAAGTGTACTGGGTACAATCAGGTGTCATTTTTCTCCTCACAGTTCATCAATCGATTGTTAAAAGGAAACTTATTAGAATTAACAAATGATTTGATTAATTGCAGACCATTAACAGCCCCAAAAACTCGAAACCAACGATATTATATATTGGATGCAATTAGTAACAAAGTAACTAGTAACTGTAATTAGATTACTTTTCTAATGCGTTACTCTTCAGACAATTTAGTTACAGTTACTTATAATGTGCTTGTTTAATACTGTAGATAAATTCAACAGTTTGATATCAATTCAGAAAAGCAGATTAATTAATAATCCTATTTTCCAGCCAAAGGCTTTATTTATCAAGTAGATTGAAGATGCTTGAGAAACAACAAACTGATTCAGAAATGTAAGTCAATGTGTGAAATGTATAAACTATTGTGTCATTGCTTTGAAATGCTTTTGTTGTTTTGATATATAATATTTCCTATTCTTTAAGTGTTACACTTTTCAATGAAGACAAATGTCCTGTTAGGCCCAAATTTAAAGAATTAAAAAAGTGTAATCTCTGTTGTCTGTGTTAAGATTTATGTGTAGTGCGTTTATATATTTTAAGTAGTGATGAGTCAAAAAAATGTATGGGCTGGTATAAGATTCTGAAGGTATGATAACCTTGGATTAAAAAATCAAGTTTCATGGCATCACGGTATTTTGATTACTACACTAAAATATGTTTTATTTAAATTTCTGGGTCAAAACCAACAACTTTTTTCCTCATTGGATGCAATATATTTGATTTTAAGAAACATTTAAATATTTTAGAACAGCAGTAAACATGTCAAGCTAAATAATTAAAGTCAATCCGTCTTTTTTAGTTTCACAGATTTCTTCACAATTTAAAGAGTCATCTTTGCATATCTTTCTTTGCATGAGGAATTCTTTGAATCTCCATTGGAGATACTGTTGCCCTTAAAAATTGAATAAAATAGTCATTAAAAAACCTATACATATACCTACGGATTGGTATAACAGAATTGTTTTGCGGTTTTAAAACCCTGACTTTTCCAAACTGTGGTAAACCTTGAAACCGTTTATCGCCCCATGCCTACAAGAAATTAGATTACTTATTGAGTAATTGAGTTACTTTTTAGACATAGCAATTAAAATACAATTTAACTATGATATTAACGATGTAATTAGTAATTAATGTCTTTTTTGAAGTAACTTATCAACACTGACTTTACTGTAGGCAACACAAAGACCAAATAATATAGAGGAACAAAACTTTGACCAAATATTTGCTTATGATACTCTAATTAAACATTAAAATACCAGTTGTAACATTGCTTTTTCAACTGAAAACACACCTCTCGTTCAGTTTTCTCTATGTATTTGGATTATTTGTAGGAATAACTCATTCGTTTATTTATTGTCCTTCGGGTTAGTCTCTATTTCAGTGGTCGGCGGCATAAATCGCCAACTATTTCAGTATAAGTTTTACGGAGTGGATGCCCTTCCAGCCGCAACCCAGTACTGGGAAACACCCATACACTCTCATTCATACACACACTCATACACTATGGCCAATTTAGTTTATTCAATTTACAAATAGCGCGTGTCATTGGACTGTGGGGGATACTTGAGCACCTGGAGGAAACCCACATGAACACAGGGAGAACATGCAAATTCCACACAGAAATGCCAACTGACCCAGTTGGGACTCGAACCAGCAACCTTCTTGCTGTGAGGCAACAATGCTAACCGCTGCCACCGTGCTGTCCCAATATGTGTCACACTTTATTTTAATGTACAATTTGCACTATTAACAATCCATTAACTAAGACTCTTAGCTCAAACTACTAAATACCAGCTCATTAATAGTTAATAAGTTAGTAGTTGGGTTTATGTATTGAGTAGGATTAGAGATGTACTGTAGATTAAAATCATACTATGCGTTAAATGAACACTTTATAATAATTCCTAATAAACAGTAAATATCTTAATAATACGAAGATAATCTGCCAGTAGCTAGCAGTGTGCATTGTTACTTAAACTAAAGTTTTACCACACAAACATATTATTTGAAATGATTTGTTTCAGTTCTTTTGAATGAAAGTGCAACCCCTAATTTGAGAAACAGAAGACACATGCCGAAAAAAGGTTCAAATGGAGTGAAAACTCACGATGAATGAGGAACGAAAGGGAAAGAGAGAGTCATCCGTGACTGTAAAACGCATTACAATATTCCAATACTCCAGAAAGCCCCATAACCTCTACCTCTGTGACTTATGTATACCATTGCTCAAAGAGTGAGACGTCTGATCCGTCATGCAAGACTGCGCTCTGCCTTTTGTCATGCGACTAAGCGAGCTGCCACGACTGTTTGTAAGTCTAACCTTGAATTATTTCACTGCAGCCTTATATTGCATCGTTTAAACATCCTCTGCCATTTGTTTTAGAGTCAGTTCTACGCTCAGTGGCGCTGAGAGGTAAAGACTGACGTGCAAACGGAGACTCAGAGCGGCAGCAGGTGCTGGCAGAGAGACAGGAAGACAGGCAGACATTTTGTCATTTCAAACAGGCTGCTTGTGCCAATTGCACACAAAGTCGAGTTTAGTCAAATGTATTCAGTTACAAGCACTAAACCGAGACTATTTCATTAGAAATCATTGAGATTTGCATCGCTGTTGCACATGAGTCAAAAGCGTGATGTCTGTTTATTGTGTCCTTCAAATTAAATTTATGAAAGTGATTTTTGAAAGCAAATTAAAGGAAAGTTAAATAAAAATGGAAATTCACCCTTGAGTCATTACAAATAGGGCTGCATGATATTAAAAAATCTGAGATTGCAATATTTAGTTTTGCCACAATACTGTATATATACAAATGACTTGTACAACAGACTTGAATAACTCTATTTGGAAAGATTTCATTCATTTACATCGACTGAGATGATTGAGTCTTTTTCTATGCAGTGCATCTGCATAAATTATAATAAATTACAAGCAAAAATAAATCAATCAATAAATAAACAGTGCTTTATGGTTGTCTGGGGAGTCTAACAGTTTTTAAGTAGAGAAGTTGAACATTCATTCATTCAATCATTTTCTTCGGCTTAGTCCCTTTACTCATCAGGGGTCGCCACAGCGGAATGAACCATCAACTTATCCAGCATATGTTTTTTTTTTACAACGGATCCCCTTCCAGCTGCAACCCAATACTGGAAAACATCCATGCACACTTAAATTCACTAAGGACAATTTAGTTTAATAAATTCACCTAAAGCGTATTTCTTTGCACTGTGTGGGCAAACCTGAGCACCTGGAGGAAACCCACGCACAAAATTCCACACAGAAATGCCAACTGGCCCAGCCGGGACTCAAACCAGCAAACGACAGAAATAACATGGTCATCATTGTAGAATTAATAAAAAAAAAAAAACAATATTCAATAATATCTTTATCTTTTACTCTTTAATAAATCATGTAATCTGTGATGTGACAATCGTGGATACACACATTGCGATATCGATGCTCAAATGATATATTGTTCAGCTTTAGTTACAAATCTTCATGAGTTTCTTTTTTTTTCTTTTTGTAGGACACAAAAGAAGATATTCTGAAGAGTATTTAAAATAGCCATTCTGTCGTCCAAAGGTAATAGAGCAAAACTAAAGATTTTCTCGAAATTGAGTCAAAAATGGGGCGTTTTGGTATATGTGACATCTGTTCTGTCTTGTGACAATTCTGTTGGTTCAGTTTTGTCCCGTTTCAGAAAATCAAAACTACTAATCCAGACTTAAACATTTGAACGGCTGGTTGAAACACTTCTCTTTGTGTCTGGTTACTGTACTCCATATTAGCACAACAAATACCAGTGGTTAACCATTTATAATATTCTTCAAAACATCAGAAGAAAGAAACTGAATTTTAAAACGAATGGTAAAATGATTTTCTTTTTTCAGTTTCTATCCCTTTAATTGCAGGTAGGGTATCTATGTTAATGTTTCAATTAATTTTTTTAAAAATAAAATGTCAAAATATGGGTGAAATAACGTTTAGTAATCAGAAAGTCCCACTTTAAAAGACAAAGTTTTGTATATATGAAGTCCGCATGAAAGTAATAAAAGTCAAGTTGCTTCTGTTTATGTGGATTGAATTAATTATAATAAAATCCCGAGAGGAATGAAACATAAGCGAAGGACTGTCAAATACGCTGCAACTTTAATGTACTGCAGTCATTAAGCTGTTTTACTCATTAACTGGCATGTGTGTCCTGTCTGGATTGTTCCAACTAGTCTTTAAAAATCACACCGAACTGAAAGAAATGCAATAATGTCACATTAAGGGAAACACATTACTGTTAAATAAATATGGTCACTTTAAGCATATTCAACCAGACTAATTTATTACAAATAACACATTCATGCACTGAATACAGTATTCTGTTACCCCTTATGAAAGGGGTGTCCACACTCGGTCCTGGAGGGCCGGTGTCCTGCAAAGTTTAGTTCCAACCACGATCAGACACACCAGGGCTATCTAATCAAGCTCTTACTAGGCTTTCTAGAAACATCCTTGCAGGTGTGTTGAGGCAAGTTGGAGCTAAAATCTGCAGGACACCGGCCCTCCAGAACTGAGTTTGGACACCACTGCCTTATGATGTATAAATATTTGCATGTGTGATTTATTTATTTACTTACATTAGTTGTTCTGTATATAAATGATTTCCATTCTTGTTAAAACAACAACAGCAAAATATTAAGAATAAAGTGGATCATCAACATTATTATTATTATTATTATTATATTATTATCATCATCATCATCATCATCATCATCATTATATTATTATCATCATCATCAATAACACAAATATTTTATCTAAATGATCAAGCTAAAGGATTTAATAATATTCATTATTATTTTACCTTATGATAGAACAGCTACTATTACTAATAATAACATCAACAAATTAAATGGATAACAATAACAGTTCTAATTTGTAATACATATATAAAATAACAACAATATTGTTGTTCTTGAAATAATATATTGACATTGTGCACGTGTGTACATTCAGTGACAGTGTATACATGGTAGACCCACGCCTATAAAAACTACAAAAACATACATGGACATATGCGATAACACACAGGAACCCAGACAAGCAAACACAGACATATGGAAATGAACACAAATTCAGAGCCACATGCCAAAAACTGACACACACACACACACACCAGCAGAGAGGGGCGGAAAGCAGCCAGGTAGTGAGTTTCAGCAGCGCCAGAAGCCTAATAAATCATCAGACGTGAGGCTTGAGGTCTTGAGACAGCAGTTGACTGGATCTTGGAGCGTCAGTTGCCTAGTTAGATATGTAAATATCGCGTGAAGAATTCCATCCACAATGCCTTCTCCCATCTGCTCCTGTTGGCATATTGATTTTTAAAGCAGCGCTTGGAAACTGACGAAACCTCGGCTTTCCAAGTCACTGCTTTAAATTGCCAGAAATTACAATAGCTACACTGTGCAAACCCTTCATATATCATTCTATCGTTACATGGAGTCTTATGTCTTCCTTTAACTGCTACAAGCTGAATGCAGAACTATTACACACTGCTAAAATACAGCTTCAGGTTTAGCAGCTAA
Source organism: Danio albolineatus (assembly GCA_903798035.1). Lineage (NCBI taxonomy): Eukaryota > Metazoa > Chordata > Actinopteri > Cypriniformes > Danionidae > Danio > Danio albolineatus. The sequence goes on along the minus strand of CAIGQQ010034181.1, from coordinate 604,011 downwards.
ATCAGCCATTTAGAAAAAAAACAGGCAGGCGGAAAAAGAGATGTTTTTCCCCCACTATGTTGTATTTAGTATTATCATGGTTCAGTAGCAGTGGAGGTGAGCGGCCCGTGTCTGGTCTGCAGAGATGAATGGGAAATCTATGATCTGTCTGAGCGATTTCATTAGGAAAGGGAGAGACCGGGCTGCAGTGTTAATTACTGACAGTACGCCAGTGCTAAGCTGCCACTGATACACGCGATCAGAGCCGTTTTTAATTACTGCTGTCGTAAAGTGAGCCACGTTTACAGTAATAACATGATTATGGTATGAATATTGCAGTGTGAGAGGAGGCATCGCCTCACACTTGGTAATATTTTACGCGCTGACTGCAGTAATTAGTGCGGTAATTGTGTTGGCATGCTTACTGATAAACAAGCAAATTATTTTGGGTATTACTGTGAGCTTCGGAAAGCCTTGTGATGCATTTATCTAAAGTGACATTGAGAGCATGTGTGTTTTCCGTGAGAAGTTTGGACAAGTTTGTTTGATTCACAGTCAGCAAGGAGATAAATTCACTCTCAAAATGAAAATTCTGTTTTTATTTTCACTTAAGTTCAACTTAATGCTTGATGTTCAAGTCAGAAACCTTATTCTTTCTTGCAATGCACTTCATTACAATAATTACATTTATCAGCTCTTGAATGAAATAAAAGAATAAACCAGATTTTATTTTATTTTTTTCAATTATCAATAAATATGACTTGGCTGTGAAAGCCTATTGGCGACAAAAGTCTTGAAATTTGTGACATTTTTGTGAAATTTTATTGCATCAATACAAAGTTTGACCACTTTACATCATCAACAACCAAATCCTCCAATGAAATGTTGATTACTATTTTTAAATATGGAATGCATCTAACATTAGGTGTAAATTTTAGAAAATTTAATATGACTTGGCTGCGAAAGCCTATTGTGTCACGATCACCAGCGATCTAACAGCCAGAGATCGCTGGTAAACACACACACACACCCATTCATATTAACTACAAATCAGCCATGTTCTTGGACTACATATTCAGTCATGCAACACTCACACACACCTGCTCCAAGTCACCAGTGATTGCAAACACACATCTGAAGCTGCTCACAGACTGATTACCTGGACTATTTAAACAGCACTAACACACACAGTGATTGCTGAGTATTGTTATCTGTTTGTGACCTTATGACGCGTTTCCTTTGTTCTTGTTTTTTCCGTGATTTGATCCTAGCCTTGCTATCTGTTTATTGTTGCCTGCTACCAGCCTTTTTGACCTTATGCCTGTTCTTCGACTATGATTTTTGATTTTGCCCCATTGATTACTGTTATACTGCATTTGGATCCTCACACCGTTGTCATCGTCACTCCAACCGTAACAGAATACTCAACAATCACTGTGTGTGTTAGTGCTGTTTAAATAGTCCAGGTAATCAGTCTGTGAGCAGCTTCAGATGTGTGTTTGCAATCACTGGTGACTTGGAGCAGGTGTGTGTGTGTGTTGCATGACTGAATATGTAGTCCAAGAACATGGCTGATTTGTAATTCATGTGAATGTGTGTTTACCAGCGATCTCTGGCTGTTAGATCGCTGTGATCGTGACATATTGCAGACAAACGTCTTGAAATTTGTGACATTTTTGTGAAGTTTTATTGCATCAATACAAAGTTTTACCATGTCACGAGATCAACAACCAAATCCTCCAATGAAATGCCTGTATTTGAGACACTATTTTCATAAGGAATGCATCTAACATTACACATATACATGCAAACATCAGACATTCCATCAACTTAAACTGCTGCCTCAACACAACAAACATGTTTACAATTATTGTCTGCAAATTATCAAATTATTCAAGTTGAAAGTTAATTACATTTAAAGACTTTTGTCCCTGATTGCCTTCCATACGTGACAAATAAAAAATTTAATAAATAAACTTCATATAGGTAGGTTCTTGCAGAAGCTCAATTATGCAATGTGACACACAAGAATAAACCTCATTGGTTATCCTGCATCAAGCAAGCATGGATAAGCTTCCAATAGCAAATTTACACTAGACCAAATGCTGTACACATTGTTCACTGATAAATTACTAAATTAATGACTAATTTATTCACAATGTAAAGTTCCTTCAAAAGACTTGGACTGACCTGCTCGATTCATATGCGTTTTTCAAAATCTGGAGCATTTGAGTGTTCACAACACAAACAAAAAGCTTAAAAAATATTGTAATTTGTGTTCTGGAGATGAGTGAAAGTCATTCTTGTTTGGAATGACCAACGATAGAATGGTAAACACTGACACAAGTTTCATTCTGCAGACTGAACTAACCCCTAAAGACATTGACAGTGTGTGTTCATGGCTTTTTAATGTAAATCTGTGCTTAAGTGTGTGTGTGACAGTGAGAGGTACCGGTGAAAATAGACTTGATGGTGGTCTTGGTCTTGTCTGACTGTCAGCGGGCTGCCCAGCCGCACCGTCAGGTCACACATCGACCCCTCTGGCTCCAGCACTCGTTCCGTTCCCATGATGCCCGCTGATTCCCCTTTCAGCGCCTGACCTGGCAAGGTGAAGGACTGAGTTTCAGGCCTCTGGGAGTTCAGATAAGACCCGCCTCTAAAAATATCTCTCAACAGCCCTGGAGAGCCCTTCTGTCCCATGTGCCCCTGCAACAAGGAAAAATCATTCATTCGGTAAACCAGGTGAAACGTAGCTAGATCAAGTCATGTTTGCCATTCTAACTGAAGCGCAAATCCTGCACAAACTGACAGCCAATCAGAACATATTTGAAGAGTAATTTAGCCTAATTAGGACAAATACGAATAATAATTTACATATATAAACTATATTGGTGCCATATTTGGTTACAAATCAATATTCAATTAGATTTCCTAATTGTGGATGCCCATTTCACTATATGTTTTATTGAACCAGAATGTTCAATTTTACGTTTTACTGACAGTGAATCTTTTGACAGCAATTCAAAACATATTTGAAGAGTCATTTTGCCTAATTAGGACAAAAAATGAATAATGCTGTACATATATAAACTATACTGGTAACATATTTGCTTATAAATCAATATATAATTACTTTCGCAATTGTATATGCTCATTTCCCTATGTTTTATTGACAGTGAATGGTTTGACAGTCAATCAGAATGTTATATTTTATGTTTTATTGACAGTGAATGTTTTCATAGACAATCATAACATATTTGAAAAGTAATTTTGCGTAATTAGGACAAATTCAAATACTAATTTACATATATAAACTATATTGGTGCTATATTTGGTTATAAATCAATATTTAAGTAGATTTCTTAATTGTGGATGCTCATTTTACTGTTTTAGTGACGGTGAATATTTTCACAGCCAATCAGAACATATTTGAAGAATAATTTTGCCTAATTAGAACAATTATGAATAATAATTTACATACAGTATATAAACCATATAGGAGCCATATTTGGTAGTAAATTAATATTTAATTAGAATTTTTTAATGGTGGATGCTCATTTCACTATGTTTTATTGATAGTGAATGATTTGATAGCCAACAGAATATATTTGAAGAGTAAAATTGCCTAATTAGAACAAATACGAATAATAATTTTCATATATAAACTATATTGGTGCCATATTTGGTTATAAATCAATACTTAATTAGATTTCTTAATTGTGGATGCTCATTTCACTTTATGTTTTATTGACAGTGAATGTTTTGACAACCAATTGGAATGTTACATTTCATTGACAGTGAATGTTTTGACAGCAAATCAGAACATTTCCGGTGAGTAATTTTGTCTAATTAGACCAAAAATTACATTTATTTGATTCCAATTATAGTAAGACCATAATAACATTAAAAAATGGAATAATAATTTATTAATAATTAAATTTAATAAATAGATATTTATATTATGATAAATCTAAATTATTAGAATCATTACTCAAGTCTACTACTACCACTACTACTACTACTAATAATAATAATAATATGTTTATATTTACATATTTTTTAATTCAATAGTTTATATTTAATGTAATAAAAATGCAGCTTAATATTTTTGTGGATGCCATGATGCATTTTTCTAATGATTTAATAGTGGACAGAATATTCAAAAGCACAGTGTTTACAATAAGTAACACAAGCTGCAGAGAAAATGAAAAAAAAAAATAATAATGCCCCAAAACAGACAGCTTTGCTATGACAACACTTTAAGATGATTATATATAGATCACAAGCTTAAAAGTTCTAGAATAAAACAGCACCGGATTTAGTTTCATTTAAAGCATCCTGAACTACAAAGTCTGACTGACGTTTCATGCCTCGTCGTCTGTATTCCCCACCAGCAATTTTCAGAAGGAATGCTGTTCCCTCTGCTTGGACTTCAAATTTCACATACGCTCTTTCCCTTTGGCTCTCTTAAAGTTCGGTTTCCATTTAATTGCTATAGTGTCTATCCTTCTCAGCGTGCCTCTGAAACACGACTCCTTCTGCAGTCCATTTGTTTCCCTCCACCTATCCTTACCTCTACTTCGCTCCAATTAGTTCCCATTTGCCGGAATCCATTAAAATTCTTTAGTCCAATTTTGCGTGAGCGGTCCACAGTGAAAGACTATCTTTGCCTGCTCCAGGTACTCTGGACGCACTCCTGTTGAGACATGGGTTTGGCAGTATTTCACTTACATTTCTGTTGTTACAGTATTCCAGTATGCTTACAAACAATTGACATTATCGTCGTTTAGTTACTATCATGATTCTTATTCACTACTGATTCTACGAAGAACATCAAGAATTTTCACATTGCAAAAGGTTCAGTGAAAATGTTCCTTTAGATTTCTAAAATGTTCTTCACAGTATGACACAAACGGTTGCTTTAAGAAATGTATAGTGCAATTTATTTTAAGGGGCACATATTTTACATCTTTTACATGTCATAAGATAACACTCTGATGTTCAGCTCAAAATACCCATCGGATAATTTGTTATAAACTCCAGAATCTACCCATTTTGGTGTCTGACTACAGTGTAGCTGTTTTTGTAGCCTGTGGCTTTAAATCCAAATGAACTGCTTCTCCCTTCCCACCGCTCTCACGTCTGCTTCTGTGTTACAACAGGTAAACAGCCATCAGTAAAAGAGACAGACTCAGATGAAGCTGAAATACAGATCATTAGTCAAAAATACAAAGTAAGTTTATTACATGTATATTTGGTAGAGTTTATTCAAGCCTTTCTGAAATGATGAGTCACACACAAATGCAGAAACATGGCACCTGTCAATCAAATTTTTGGGCAGGGAAATCACCCCTACGTCACGTGAGCCTCAAAATCACTGGGACTGGGTCCAATTTTTAAAAAGATACTTGTGTTTATATCACTTTAATATGACAGTGGACACATTATACCTACACTGTTCTGTACAAACAGCTTATAGAAGTTAATTTTCATCATAGGTGCCCTTTGAAGAAAGAGTTTTCTGAAAGAATAAGAATTTTTATAAATTGTCTCAATTTATAAATTCCCTTAGCTTAGCTTAGCATAGATCATTGAATCGGATTAGACCATTAGCATCTAGCTCAAAAATTACGAAAGAGTTGCTATTTTCTAGGTAGATGTGGCTGAAACTACAGTATATTTTCAATCTGGTGTCCTGCAGCAGGTGCAATGATATTAAGCAGTGCCTGAAAGTCCTGCAACCATGCAGCCAAGAAAAAAACTCAAAACTACAAAACACCGAAAAATATCATTCCACTGGAATGTGAGTATAGTTCCTAGCCATACCAGTTCAGAAAATGGTAACATTTCATTTTCTGTCAGTCTTGTTAAATGATGTAACTACAGAAAGCTTTAAACAGGAAAATGATTTAAACTCATTTTTGATTTCCTAAATGGAATGCTAATGGTCTAATCTGATTCAATGATCTATGCTAAGCTAAGCTAAACATGCTCGCGTCATACCTGGATATTGACTGGATGTATTCAAAAATGTTAAAACTCAACTGTTCACTTTAGGGAACTTGTAAAATGAGCCTATTTAAAAAATAAATATTTTAATTTAATAATTTATTTATTTATTTAAATGTTTAACTCAAGGGGAATTTTCAAAAAAATAAAAAATAAAAATTGATAATGTTTCATAAATTTCTGTTTAATTAAATTACCTATTTAATTCCTTTTTAAAACCATAAATATTGCACTGTATGCCGCTTTTACACTTAATAGAGCTCTTTTAAGCAGCTTTATAAATATTTACATTTACACGTTAGATGACATGAAGCGAAGTATACTAACAAGGTAATAAAAAAACTTCCTTTTTAAAATCAAATACAAAAGCTGTGCACGTAAAAAATACGTATTGATGAGCATTATCTAGATGTGCAAAGAAATACAACTGCACACACTTTAGAGGATAAATCAAAGTTTAAACGAACCCAAAGTTTTTATAGACCTCTAGTGTTCTTGAGTGGCGAATAAACCAGGTAGTGATAGGCTATTTGTAATATATATGGCTAAATCCAATGCTAAATGTTCTCCTCCAGAGCGATGTGTTTGCACAGTTTGTACTCTCGAAGTCAAACATTTCACTTTTCCTCTCTCGCTACACACACACACACAAACTGTGCATTCATCCCTGCTGGCTAAAAGAATGTACTTTAATACTCATCTGTCTAGCTTGTTTGAATTGTGCCGGTGATGAATGATATTTATTCTGCTCAGGACCTTGAGGTAGCCACATTTTAGCAGCCATTAATAACGTCCATGGCACGGCCTGGCCACAGAGGGGCTTGTAATCTGCGGATGGGTGTGGGGAGTTGCGGTCTAGGGGTCAGTGTGTGTTTTTCAGCGCGTACTTCCAATCCAATCCGCACCCTAGTCTGATACCTTGATCTGCCGTTGAATGCAGGCTCCTACAGAGTCAGAAAAAGTGAAAGAGGCAAAGAGAGAGAGATCACCGCAGGGTTGTTTTGTTCCGGATGGAGTGTTTAAAGCTTTACCCTCCACCAAAAGAGGGGCTTTACAGCTGTCCTCCCACTCTCGGTCCGTACTCTCCCCAACGGGGGGAAAATACTTGTAATCAGTAGGGTTTTTGTCCAGCAAACACATATTTAAAATAGAATAAATTTAGCTGAGATGCAATTTTGGCAGATATGCATTTTAGAGAATTTATCTTGAAAACCTTTTCTTTTTTACACAACTATTAAAGAACTTATATTTGAAGTACTTTTGTATGTTTTGCTTTTCATTTCAATTACATATTTTTAATATTTGATCATTTAGTTATTTTAAATAATGTAAATAATCCACAAATAAAAAATGTCAACTAGCCAAAACAAGTTTAGGTTTTTATACAGTTTTGTTTTATAGTTTTAAGAATGAAAAAAGCAGATAGAGGGATCATGGTGGTTGTTATTTTCTGGATGAAGTTTTACCCTCCACCAAAAGTTATTTATTTATAGTAGTATTTTGTATAATAAAAGCGTATTTGGAATAAATTTGAACTTATTTGACAAGTAATTCATGACGTTTTGGTAATTATATGTTTCTGGAGAATATATCTTTTACTTTTACATGCAAATATATCTAAAACATTTGCTTTTTCAATGAACTATTAGAGAACTCTCAGAGTCTATTCGAGACGGGTTATTTAAATAAGTTTCTGTTTGTAGATTTTGCTTTTCATTTTAATTCATAACTTTTAATTGATATTTATTCAATCGTTTAGTTATTTTAAACAATGTATAGTATATATATGGCTAATTTTAGTTTAATGGTTTTGACAGTGAAATAGGCAGATGGAAGGATTAAGCCGAGTTTGCTTTGTTCTGTGTGGAGTGTTTAAAACTTTACCATCAACCAAAAGAATATTTATTTTTAAAAAAAAAT
>CAIGQQ010034181.1:570312-594079 GCA_903798035.1 Danio albolineatus | reverse complement strand
CACACACACACACACACACACACACACACACACACACACACACACACTAGGATCAGACGGGGGAGGAAGTGACAGTGAGCTGTTGAATTCCTGCTGTGTGTCTCTGGCTTTGCATGCACTTTTTGTTTCTTTGCTGAGTTTGCTCACACACACACGCACACACACACGCACACACACACAGACAGTGACAAGATCCTCTGAAGTTTTCTGGAGGGGGAGAAACTGACTGTAATGTGCTGTTCACTTCCAATGGGCAGCAGACCTTCACAAACTCAACCGCCTGTCATTCACAAAGCTGTACATGCCGTGATCACATATCAAATATTTAGGCCTGCTAAACTGCATACATGATCATCTGATTGCAGTCTTCACAGCCAGAGCTTTTTCAACCTCACAGTATCACTCAAGTTCTTTTTTTCAGGTCACATACGGTAACATCCTAAATTAAACACAAATCAACATACTTACATAAAATAGATATGCAATGTCAGTTTCAGGTAACATTCTTGGGAATTCTTATTATTACTAGCCTGCTATTTTCCTATCTACAGTTGAATACAAAATTATTATCCCTCCTGGGAAATTGGAATTCTTTGAAAAATATTTCCGAAGTCCTGTTTCAAGAGTTCACACTTAGCTGATGATTGATTATAAAGCTTGTTTGGCATGCTGTCCCTGGAAAGAGCCCTGAGCTCATAAGATCCTCGAGCCCGGGGTTCCCTCCCGTTTGCAAGGCAAGAGGAGAGTTTGAGCTCAGGTAGATCTCGAGAACTCCCCTGCTGTAGTAGCTAATGAACAGATAGTGATTGCTCTTAAGAGATAACAACTTAGGAGCATGTATATGGTGCCAATTTCGATTGGTCAATTAACTTAAGTTGCATGTTTTTGGACGGTGGGAGGAAACCAGGGAACCCGGGGGAAACCCACGTGAGCAAGGGAAGAACGTGTAAACTCCGCAGAGAAATGTCGGCTGACTTGGTAAGGACTAGAACCAGTGACGTTCTTGTTGTGAGACAACAGCGCTAACCACTGGGCCACCGTGGCACCCAAGGAGGTGGAGTAGGGGTGGAAAGGGGGGATTCTTCAAAATGAAGATGGCTGCTGTGTGGAATTTAGGGTATTTTTAGTGGCTTAGGAATCGTCTGATTGGAGAATCATAAATTGAATAATGAGAGACCAGCTGCAAGCAATTATAAGCAAGTAATCCTCACGAAATTTGTTTATGAAGAAACTTCATTTAATGGAGAGAAGTTTTTTTCCAAACAAAATTTTATACAAAATAATTACTAAATTTCTAATGATGAAGATATTTTGCTAGTATTCAGCTTAAAGCGCAATTTAAAGATCTGAATTAAAATGAAATGAAAGCTATTTTAAATCAAGTTATTATATAGTAAATGCATAAGCAGGGTGATTCAAAAAGAATACCACAACTTAAAAAATCTGTATTTAATCAAAGAAACATGATGGAACCTTGGGTAATTAATCAATGCGAAGAGTACTTCAAGTTTTTATCAGTAGAAAACAAGTTCATGGATGTTCAACATGACCTCCTCCAGACACTCGAGTGACATCAACCTGAGAGTTGTGGTATTTCTCTTTGAATCACCCTGTAAAATAATTTTAAAAGGGGGCTAATTATAATGAACTTAGTTGTTTTTACTTTATAACTAGTTTTAGTTTCAACCAAACTAAAACTTAAATAAATAAGACTTTCTACAGAAGAAAAAATATATAATAATAAATATTGTGGAAAAATGTCTTGCTCTCTTAAACATCACAACTGGCAAAATATTTGAAAAAGAATACACATTTTACAGGATGGTTAATCATTTTTTCTTCAGCTGTGTATTTTTAAATGTTGTAATATTGTAATATTTTAAAAAAAGAAAAAGTCTGTTTTCTCAACATATTTAAAATTTCATTGAGAATACTGTAAGAATTATTTATTGCTCATTTTTATTTGTTTTGTTAGTTTTTTCAGTGGCCTATCAGAAATCTTTCTATGCTAAATTGGAACTTAAATGAGGAGTATAAAAGTTTGATACCCAGTGTTTTTGCACGCCTGGATCAAAACACGTGCAGGTTGCCAGACTGAGGACAGTAACAGGAGCAAGTCTGACTACTGAGTCTGACGGCTGATTTAGGTCATGTTCTAAATAAAAGTGACGGCACATGGTTGAAGAAATATTTACCATATGAAAAGCAGTTTTTGTTCTAACCAACGCCTGAAATTTATATCTAGAAAGGAATTCTTATAATTAGAATTTCTTGCAGCTGAACAACAGGATAAACAGTGATGCCCTCAGGTAACCCTCATGTGCTTTATTCAGTGTTAAATGCTAACAATGTGAGTTCGAATGCCATTTTACCTAACATGTATTGCCATACTACTGAAATCAGCAGCAGATAGTTCACCTCAGATTTTGAAAATAAAATAAACAGTTTGAAACTGAACTTTAGAACTGTGACTCAATCAGTGATTCAGCATGTACATTTAATAATGCTAAAGAGTTTTAATATATATTAATTAGATTATAAACCAAAACATTTCATTGAACTGCAGTAAGTGCAGTATTCTGTATACTTCGGAATGGCTGTATTTAAATTTCTGTCGTGCTTCGTCTGGTGCAAACAGCCAAATTGCTTTTCACTAGATATCTTCTTACATAGCATGTAGTTAGAACATGGGGTTACAATGTAACCTGCTCACCTAATGTTTACATTTGTAACATTTATGTTTGGGCGCCACTATGGTGGCGTAGTGGGTAGCACGATCGCCTCACAGCAATAAGGTCGCTGGTTCGAGCCTCGGCTGGGTCAGCATGTTTTCGTGGTTGCGTGGGTTTCCTTCGGGTGCTCCGGTTTCCCCCACAAGTCCAAAGACATGTAGTACAGGTGAATTGGGTAGACTAAATTCTTGGTAGTGTATGTGTGTGAATGAGTTTGTATGGATGTTTCCCAGAGATGGGATGCAGCTGGGAGGGCATCCGCTGCGTAAAACATTTGCTGGATAAGTTGGTGGTTCATTCCACTTTGGTGACCCCAGATTAATAAAGGGACTAAGCCGAAAAGAAAATGGATGAATGAATATTTATGTTTGCTAATTAATAACCACCTCATGTGGAACTCTGAATCTGCTTCTCATTTCGGAAGCTGCTACTGTCCACTGGAGGTGGCATTTTGGTTGCGGGCACACACTTTGAGAGCCTTCTTGGCTGAATGAACGAAAATACATTGTTATTCACCAAGGCAACCCGGGGCGCTGAAATATAATTGGCTAAACTGGCATTGGGGTGGGTTAAAAGGACCAAAAGAAAGATGCACATTTTCAAAGCAGAATATCTGATGTTAGCGTTGTTTTTCAGACAAGAATATTCACTTTTGCATGTTTCTTAAATATTTCCAAACATATGATGGTATTTTTATGCTTTAGAAGAGTCAAAAACGTACATACAGCAACTTTAAAATACACTTATTAAACAGCTTTTTTGAAATTATCATCATTTTCCACGATCACTGCAAATGTTTGACCAGTTGTATATGTACTGTACAAAGAAAATGTTGCAGTGCCTAATATTTACAATAACTCAAATTCATTAAACATTTTCTGGGATTTAAGACAAGTGTGAGTCAATCCTAACTTCTGGCCAAGCTCTAATCACTTTTCTGGCTTCATTTTGTGATAATAACTGTTTGACATTATCCTTCATTATATTAATTATGCTTTCAGGTCCCAGACACAGCCTAGTACTGCATATAACACAATTTCTAAATCCATCCCAGCTAAATTTTGCACATTCTTAAAGGGACAGTTCTCCCAATACTGAAATGTCTGTCATTATTTACTCAACCTTTACTTATTCCGAAGAAGTTGGACTTACTTTCTTCTATAAAACACAAAATATTTTGAAAAATGTTAGAAACATGTAACCATCGACTTCCTTAGTATTAGTTTTTCCTACTATGGAAGTCAAAATTCTTCAAAATATATATATTTTTGGTGTTCAACAGAAGAAAGAAAAGTATGTAGGGTGAGTAAACAGTGAGTACATTGTCATTTCTGGGTGAACTACCCCTTTAAAATGTGGGACAATCCCACAAAAAACAGGCAGGCCTGTCCATGGGAAATGTCTCTGCAGCTTCAAGTAAATCTGACAAATTCTCTCCAACAAAAGTCACACATACGCTGAGAGCTTTAAGCAATAAAACACAATGATAGCCAGAGAAATATGTAAACGACCCCTCGCCATTTATCTAATTTATGTATTTCATAATTGCCCCCAAAGACATACCAGTGATGAGAAAATGAAGGGCATTAACTTCAACACGCACGTTTGGAGGAGGATAATATACAATCGCGTAATAGCTTGGCCTCCATGACCATCTCCCAAAACCACAGCTCATTTCTCCAGCTCTGTGGACAAGATGCCCCATTCATCAGACCCACACCGTCTTCCTCATCTGTCACTCCTCCAAACACTTAAAACAATGCACAAACGATCCTGTAAGTTTGTACTAAATACTAAACTACAAACCAGTAATAGTTTAAGTAAAACTGTGAGTGACTTTTACTGCAGTTAATTTCTCAACAAAACAAAATTTCAGACAGTATAGTTGTTGAAATAATGAGCCCTGTTCACAGAGATGCATTACTCATGTTCATACCTGTCAACCATCCCATTTTTACTGGGATTCTCCCGCTATCATCCTGTTTAAGTATTTTCCTGTATTTCTTCCGTATTTTTAATCTTTCTATGAAAAGTGAAAGTACCATCAACACAGAGCCGATCTCAAATGTGATGTAATTGCGAAAACCATTTAAGAGAATTATGCTTTTGCTTTATTCTGGCTTGAAAGCACGTTGAAATTAATATTGAGATGTATACGGTAGCCTCTGTGAAAACAAAACATGGTGCGGGGTTCTCAAAAATGTAGCCCTGGGCACATATTTCCAACGAGCCTGGGTTGCACATTTGGACCTGTAATTTGCCATTGTTGTTTTTGTATTTTCAGGTCCACAACATCTTGTTCTTGTTATAAAATAAACACACGTAAAATAAACATTGCTGTGTATTATACTACAGTATCTGCTATACAATAACAGTCCTGACCTACACTGTCAGTAACGATACACATATTAGTCTGTCCCGGATTTGACATGGCTTGTTTTGTTTTTAAAATGGACTGCTTCTCAAAATGAATTTGCTTGTTTTTGTTTGTTTCACTGTGAAAAATAAAACATAAAAAATTACAATAAAAAAAACATTTTTTTTATCTGAAGAAACATTACTTTCAAAATACTTGAGGCACTTATTTATTTTCTGAAAACATAGAATTGTCAAGGGACTGCTCATGTAATTAATTACAAATCAAACAATCTGATTTCACCCTTGTGTGGCAAAAAAACTGAAACCTTTCCACAGATCGTATTTAGGGTTATTCTCTCCCTGTTCTGATACCTTGTCATTAAATTACATAAATTATATCTCTAAAAGTGATCTCTCCTCTGAGTATTGTAATTAATATCAATTTTAAATCACGTCAATGTGGACTTGGAAAAGAATATATTTTGAAGAAATATGTAATTACCTCCCATAGTAGGAAAAAAAAATACTATGGACGTCAATAGTTACAGGTTCCCAACTCTCTTCAAATTATCTTCTTTTGTGTTCAATAATTTGATGCAGGCTGAGACAAAACAGATTAATATTATTTTAGAACAGCAAAACAATTACTAAAAATCCTTGTTTATGCTGTATTAACACAAGCATCAATAGCAAGCACTGCATTTCTCCCTGTCTTTGTCTAACCCTCCCCATGTCTCTTCAGTTTCGTTCTCTCTGGCGGTCTTCTCAGAAGCGAATATCTGTGATAAAGCTAAAGGTGACATGATAAGCTGTGCAATCATCTAGGTCTGAGGTGCCGTAATCCCAGCCTAAGCCCTGTCATAAATCCATCTGTTATCTGTGTTACTCCTCTGCTCCCGACACCAAAACACAAAGCACCCGCGTGGAGAAGGCTCTTGTCAAGATGCATTTTGCCTACAGTTCCCGCATGTGTGTCTGTGTGTGTGTGTGTCAGAGCTGGCACTTTGATTTATTGTGGCACTCTGGCCCATGCTCCTCTGGGCCTGCAGTGTGTTTGTGTTTGTTTTCTGTTGCACAGGAGGACAGTGTTGAGCAAATGTTAGCATGCGGCAAGTGTTTGCTTGAGCAATTCTACAGTAGCAGTAACGCATAAACATAGTGTGTAGGACTGTGGGTGTGTTTGTGTATTGACGGATACATGTCCTTCATTAGAATTCCAAGACATTCTTTTTTTGTCTGTGATGGAAGGACTTTTAAAGTGATAGTTCACCTAAAAAAAAAAAAAATCATTCACTCACCATTGTGTCCAAATCCTTTCACGACTGAAGAAGTTTACTTAAACAAACTTTTACATTTTTCAAGTCACTTAGGGCGTACTCACACTATGCTATCGGAACCGTGCTCAGTCCCGTTTCCCGGATAATTTTAGAAGTGTGAGTGCGTTGAATCGGGCTCAGGCACGGTACAGTTGGCCGGCCCTGGCCCGGTTGGAAGAGGTGTGCCTGGGCCCGGTTCACTTGGGCTTTGGCGCGGTACGCTTGTAGTGTGAGTGCAAAGCGCGCCTAACCCAGAAACTGAAGAGGAGTTGTGACTTTTGGGGACTGTTTCATACAGATTTATTAATCATTCTTACTGTTTAATGAACGCAAACTGTCGTAGATTATTAAAGACGCAAACCCCTCACTGCACGACAGCTGCGCCTTTAGTAAACCTTCTAATTCCTGCAGCACGAGGACGTCATGATTGTTTATGAGCGTCAGCAGTGGCTCATCTGTTCGGCGGAATATTTAACTGTGTGTCACTGCATATCAAACGACTAAAACAATATAATCATATAAAGAAATCTCCACTGAAATCTCAGAGAGCGCTTCTCTACACTGAATAGCGCATCATCAATGACGTAAGCGTGCCCAGGCCCGAATGCAATGTGACCGTGGGCCGTCGGGGGAGACGGGAGGGGGTGACAAGCGTGCTTTGGCCCAGTTAAAGGGAACTGTACATAGTGTGAGTACGCCCCTAGGGTTTAAAAGTTGAGTGTTAACATTTTTGAAACCATTCAGCCGATCTCCGGGTCTGGCAGGAGAACTGTTAGCTTAGCTTAGCATAAATCATTAAATCAGATTAGACCATTAGCATCTTGCTGAAAAATGTCATTAGTTTTAATCATTTTTCTATTTTAAGTTTGGCTCCACTGCAGTTACAGGGACTACATTTACATCCATCTATTTTTATGAGCAGTTTGGATATGCCCATTTAAAAAATAAATAAATAAATAAATAAATCAGTTGATGGAAACGGCAAGATAAAAAAAAAAAAAAAAACATATGTGCATAACTGAGTACGATAAACTTTTTATTCGACAAGAAAATATGCCCATAAACTACAATGGCAAGACTTTTACCAAACAAAGTCCAGTATGCTCATTAAAAAGGTCATGTTATTTTGTTATAAAAGATCCTGTGATGATAAAAATGTGTGTGAATGGTCAAACCAGCAGGCTGAGCACATTGTCAAACATCTGAAATGTTCTTTTTTATTTTTGGTTTTTCTAAAATGTCTTAACCGTTTCAGTGTTAGTGTTATTATATTATTAATTACCTTCAGAACAGTCAAGAGCATCTGTGCTCCGCAGCTAATGCCTTCAAACGCAACCACGCTTTCATTGCGTGTGAGCTTTGTCTTAAATGTCATTTATTAAATAAAGCAAAGATTCACACAGCTTCTCCTACCACTTTAAATTCCATTTTGTACTGTCGATATTACTGTTATAGTTAATCAGGCAGTGACAATTTTGTTCACTTTGACTCACTGAATGGAAACGCTGCATAACTCGCACATTTTTTTTTTTTTTTTTTGCAATATTCCAGTTGAGCATAAAGTTGTGTACTAAGACCAATAAAAAAAATTTAAGCTGCTATTTTAATTTTTGAGTGAGATGCTAATGGTCTAATCCGATTCAATGATTTAAAACTTATGAATTTAACTGTAGGTGACTTGTAAACTGAGCCTATTTAAAATAAAATAAAAAAGTAGAGTGTTCCTTTAAGGGATGCAAGTTGAAATTACTTTTAAAGTTAAAGTGATTTAACTTAAAACATTAGGATATCAAATAAAATGTTTATTTTGTACACTCACACTGTACTGATGATGAAATGTTCAGTACATGAACTGTATACCTGCTCGAGCATGAACATAAAAAAGTATACTCTGTTGTTCTTGAAACCAAAAATGACAAATGGGACACCCCTTTGGTCTCATAGTCAGCATGTTTCAGACCATTTGGGACAAACCCTACCAGTTCTGCTCTCCAGATTCACTCACACTTAAGTCTGGATCTCCTAGTCATTGCAAATGCGGTACTGCAAAGCACTCAGAAACTTTTATCCTGACACTTTTATAGAGTTCGAACTGCGCTGTCTCTGGCACAGAGCCCTCCTTGTAGGAAGTAGGGCCTTAAATGATCATTCATTCTTTTTGGTGTCCTTTACATCCTTCATAGCTGTCATCCTGCCAGCTTTATTGGAGAAAATTTATCGCAAACTACAAAAATCACCCCTAGAATGAGAAATATTTGATTACTTTAAAGTTGGAGTGTGGCCCAAATATGAGAGAGAGAGAGAGAAGGGGGGGGAGGGTGTATATGTTGTGTTTCTGACATTAACGTTTTGTCGGCTGTGATATTCATCCTCAGATTTATGTCTGTGTGTCCACTCTGTCTGTCCTCTCTGACAAATCTCCTACTTAAACAGACAGTTTTCTGGCCGAAGCCTTTGAGGTGATTTTAATGTTAAAAGCATTTTCGTTTTTTTAATTTTTTTTAAATGAGACGACAAAGCTGAACAAATGCCACCAGGAAATGACTAAAACAGTTTCATCTCAGCCGCATAACAAGTGAATTGCAAGTAGAGTAGGTAGAGTACTTTTTTCTAAAAAGAACAACATTCATTTTAGCTTCATCCTCATTCTTTACTGAAAGCAAGATGAAAAAAATACAAAAAAAGCAAAAATCTCCATATCCTCTGGCGCCCCCTGAAGGGAAAGAATGACATTTCAAATTACTTTATTACAGTGAATTTATTTGGACCTTTATGATCCCTTATGCTTCACCTGTTGTAAATGGCTGGTTGTTCAACTATTGAACATTTGTCCATATGTTTAATGATTGATGCTGTGGCAAAAAATACTGTAACTGGTTAATTAGTCATAAGTAATTATTTATCATGTTTTTGGTGTAGTCTCATTATTTAGAATTTATTTTAAATAATTATATCAATAATACCATGTGAGAAATGATTATAACCTCAATTAGTTTTGTAACTTGTCAAATATTTGAACACCAAAACCCAAACCTTTAATAATGAAAAGAATAATCACTAACTTGAAATGAAATAAATAAATAAATAAATAAATAAACCATTAACATGATTACTTTACAGTTTTAGGCTGAATCATATTAACCTTACAAGTCATTTGAACTTAAATTACATTAAACTGACTTATAAAATAGCTTGTATTATAACTTAAATAATATCTAAAAACACAATTACATTAGTAAAAATAAGCTATTATTCACAAAAAAAATGTTGTCACGACTTCATTCATTCATTCATTTTCTTGTGGGCTTAGTCCCTTTATTAATCCGGGGTCGCCACAGCGGAATGAACCGCCAACTTATCCAGCATCTGTTTTACGCAGCTGTTTTTCCAGCCACAACCCATATCTGGGAAACACATCCATACATTCTCATTCACACACATACACTATGGACAATTAAGCTTACCCAATTCACCTGTACCGCATATCTTTGGACTGTGGGGGAAACCGGAGCACCCGGAGGAAACCCACGCAACCACGGGGAGAACATGCAAACTCCACACAGAAATGCTAACTAGCCCAGCTGGGGATCGAACCAGCGACCTTCTTGCTGTGAGGCGAATGTGCTACTCACTACGCCACCGTGGTGCCCTGTTGTCACGACTTATTGATCATAATCTTTTATGACCGTGAAACTTTTTTTTTAGAAAAAAAAATTTTATCTAAAAGAGAGAAACAAACCTTTTCTTTCTTTCATTCATTCATTCATTCATTCATTCATTCATTTTCCTTCGGTTTAGTGTCTATTTCAGAGGTTCCCACAGCGGAATGAACCGAAAACTATTCCAGCATATGTTTTCCACAGAGGATGCCATTCCAGCCGTAACCCGGTACTGGGAAACACCCATACACACACATACACTGTAGCCAATTTAGTTTATACAATTCCCCTATAGCATATGTCTTTGGACTGTGGGGGAAACCGGAGCGCTTGGAGGAAATCCACGCCCACACGGGAAGAACATGCAAATTCCACACAGAAATGCCAACTGACCCAGCCAGGACTCGAACAAGCAACCTTATTGCTGTGTGGTGACAGTGCTAACCACAGAGCCGCCGTGCTGACCCAAACCATTTCATTTTTGTGACAATTGCTAAGTAGCCTTAGGGGACAAAACTCTTTAATATAGTATTTCTAAACCACACGAGGAAACATTTGCCAGTTACAGGCTAATTCGTACAAGTTCAGTCATACCAAAATTTAAATTTATGAATTTAAAAAACAGGTGTGGCACCCAACCCCACCCCTAAACCCAACCGTCATTGGGGGTCAAGCAAATCGTACTAGACCATGGGTGGGCAAACTTGATCCTGGAGTGCCGGTGTCCTGGACAGTTTAGCTCCAACACTAACTGAACATGCTAATCAGTGTCTTCAAGATCACTAGAAATCTATAAGCAGGTGTGTTTGATTAGAGTTGGAGCAAAACTGTGCAGGACACCGGCCCTCCAGGATCA
This sequence comes from Danio albolineatus, assembly GCA_903798035.1. NCBI lineage: Eukaryota > Metazoa > Chordata > Actinopteri > Cypriniformes > Danionidae > Danio > Danio albolineatus. The sequence goes on along the minus strand of CAIGQQ010034181.1, from coordinate 583,158 downwards.
AGTTTGTATAAATGAGGTCATACGAATTCGCCACTAAACAAAAAAAAATTACGAATTGCCATGAGATACTGTTGATATAGTATAAATCAATATACAGTTATGTTAACAGTTATAATATATTAACTGTTAGCTGGCAGGGAATTGACATTATTAACATATCTAGAAGGCGCCACGGTGGCGTAGTGAGTAGCACGTTCGCCTCACAGCAAGAAGGTCGCTGGTTCGATCCCCGGCCAGGCCAGTTGGCATTCTGTGTGGAGTTTGCATGTTCTCCCCGTGGTTGCGTGGGTTTCCCCCACAGTCCAAAGATATGCGGTACAGGTGAATTGGGTAAGCTAAATTGTCCGTAGTGTATGTGTGTGAATAAGAATGTATGGATGTGTTTCCCAGAGATGGTTTGAGGCTGGAAGGGCATCCGCTGCGTAAAACAAATGCTGGATAAGTTGGCGGTTCATTCCGCTGTGGCGACCCCGGATTAATAAAGGGACTAAGCCGAAAAGAAAATGAATGAATGAACATATCTAGAAGTTTGAAATAATATATAGTGTGGGCTAGTTATGTAAATTATGCTGAAAGAATTGGCTTAAGTGCATTTCAAAAACCACAATCACAATATACATATCCATGCCTAATATCCGATGATCAGAAAGTAATACATTTTATAAATTGTTAAAATATTGTTGTTTTTAATGTAGCAAATTCAGAGACTCTTGTGACAATGATTTTATATAGTATCATTTTAATATGTGATATGACTAAATAGTGGTCATAAACAAATATTTTCTCAATTCAAACGAGTAGCGGCTTGGACCTGAAAACAGTTTTCCATAAGTCAGGACTTCACAAGCGCATAATGATGTCTCTGGAATTTTTTCTGTTATTTTACATATTCCTAAAAACAAATAAAAATCTAACTTACAGTTTAGCTAACATCTGCTCTATACACGAGAGAAAAAAATCTGAGCATGTGGGATGTGCCATTTTTTAATTCGACCAATTTTCTGAACAAACAGCTAAGATTTATGGCCGCCTCACCTCTAACCTCAAGGTCAAACTATAGGTCAGATAAGTACGAGTGATTTCACAGACATTTCAAATCAATGTACACGATTGCTCACTTTGACAGGTGATCTAACGGTCTGTCTTCAGGCTTCACAGGACCCAGGTGTAACATTTCCCCCATGAATTTTAATCCCAAAATCAAATATTTATCAACTGAGAGCAATGAATGGTAGAGATGGTGACCTGACATGTCTTCAGTGTTTTTTTTTCTCTCTCTCTCCGTCTCTCCAGATTCATCATTTGAGGTATTAATTTGTTAACCTCCCACTGGGTCATTATAAAAGAATCAGAATGAGAGAAGCTTACATCCACCCACATACAGTAATTATTCAGACTGAGAGCAAACATGTGAAAAGATTGAAGTGCACGAGCAGAAAGTCCCACTCGCTCTGGCGCAGACGAGAGGAGGCGTACAATATGATGCACGTGTGTTGCAGAGAAAAATGCGGGGGAGAGCCGAGACAGAAAGAAAGGTTTCAATAAAAAGAGAAAAGTGGAGAGATATTGAGGTGTCGCAAGCAGCGATGATGAATTCAACTGTGCTCTGCGTACAGATGGAGCCCCGCTGCTGTTTTGACAGAGGGGAATGAATGCGTTTACTCAGTGTCAGTATACACACCTCAGCATTCGGTGGACATCAACATCATCTTTACTCACTCTCATCTCAAGTCTCTTCCACAGCAGTGAATGTTTGTCTAGTCATGTACAGTGTTATCAATCTAACTTGTCACATTTGTATGGTGACACAATGTGTCAATGGCAAGTATCTACTTGCAAATAACAAAAACCTGCACTGAAAAAAAATTATTCAAAGATGATTCAATGGATTTACTTAATTTTTTAAAGGTAAATGTTTGCGAACGATTCATTTCGGCTGAATTTAAACAAACAAATTAAGGTGAATGCTACTTAATTTCAAGAGTTCACACTTAGATAATGCTCAACTATGATAGCAGGTTTGGCACGCTGTCCCAGGAGAGAACCCTGAGCTCGGAGATAGATGAGCCCAAGGTTCCCTCCTGGTCAATGAGAATTAGGAAGGATACGAGATCAGGTGTTTCTTGAGTGCCCACATTTTAACTTTGGCTCATATGGTGATTTTGATTGATTCAATATGAATGTGTTAAGTGCTTGTGACTGTTATTTCGATTTATTTATGTGCACGTTTTTAGACTGTGAGAGGAAACCGGAGGACCTGGGGAAAACCTACTCAAACACGGGGAGAACATGCAAACTCCGCGCAGGGAGTGCCAACTGGCTCAATTAGAACTTGAACCCTATGGCCCGCTTTCTGCGAGGCAACAGCGCTAGCCACTGAGCCACCGTGTTGCTCGATCATAGAATGAGGAGGAAGGAGAAGGGAAGGATGGGGGGGGGGGGGGGGGGTGTTTGGGGGGTGGGGGGGTGGGTGGGGTGAGTTAGGCAGTTTAGGCAGCATATTTATCGTAGTTTTAAAATGATCTGATAGGCTAGCTAATGATTAGCGATAGGGACCAGGATCAGCTGTCACATGCTCCTCTCGAAATTAGTTTGTGAAACTTAATTTGTTTGTTTAAAGAGCCCATATTATGGATTTTTGAAAATGACCTTCCATGCAGTGTGTTACACAGCTCTAAGTAAAGTGAAATGTCCAGCTAAGGCTTAAATCTGAAAGTGCAAAGTGTTTAAAACGATTGATTCATATATAAAAGAGTCGACTCATTGTTGTTTAAATGAATCGTTATTAGAACGAGTCTTTAGCCGTTTCGGCTTGACGTCAACGCGAAACATAATAGTTGCGCACGCAGACCCGGGAAAATTTGAACTGCCCGGCCCCGCCCACAGACAGGAAGGAAAAGTGGAAGACAACAAGCACTGTATTGCAGTAAGTGTTGTAGCATAACCGGCTAGAATAACCGCATAACCAGCGGGACAGCAGTGACGTGTGATCTGAGTAATATCTAAGTAAATCTTTATACTGTTTGATGGCAGTATAAAGATTTAGAGAGAAGTTATTGACAGCTTTTGGTTTTCGGGTTTTGCTCTTTGTAGACGGTCCCTAAGGACCAGTCTCTCTGCCGCCTGCACACAGAGTTTAATATTATGCATCCAGCGCGTAGGCAAAGCTCATTTTTAGGAAAATAAGGTTGTAGGCGATTGTATACATTGCGACGGTTGAAAAGAGGTGCTGTTTGTGTAGGAACAATGTTTCGGTCATGAGTTATTGATCCGGAAAACACGACTGCTGCTAATTTTACTGAAGTTATCGGCATTCCGGTTAAATCATGACCCGCAGACGCTGTGCTCTGAAGTGCGATGGAAAAGCTGTGTTATTTTCCCTACCTGGAAATCTCTTTTCCCTACCTGGAGTGGTTGAGGTTTGTTTCGTAAAATACGTGAGAATTACATCCTCAACACGGTGCTGTGTTCGCGTCATCTCTCTGAAGAGAGCTACACAAATCTACCAGCTTACGACGCGGGATTTGTTGCACGGTTGTTGTTAAAGGATGGATCAATACCCAGTTTATTTGGACCTGCTTGTTCTTCCAGTCTTGTTGACCGTAACAAGGTAAATATGGATGTAGTTGTCTGTATTGTGTTTGCTCCGTGCAGCATGTAGCGGTAGCCATTTAGCTCACTGCCGAATGAAACTATTTGTTGGCTTACAATAGTCCATGAAGTGTTCATTATTACTGAATGTTTGTTGTTATGATGAAGAATTTAGCAATGCGCTGTTGTACAAAAGCAGTAATTTGTTTTCAATATGTTCTGGTGTTGGGACGTAACGTGGTGGACGTGACGTGGTGACGTGACGTGGTAGCGTCACGGAAAGGAGGTGCTTGGGGAAAAAGACTCGCTCAGACGATTCATATGGGAGTCGGTGGGAAAATGAGGTAAAAATAAATAGATATTATAAGACATCGAAAGTGTTTTTTAACCTTGCATACATATCATCCTGTTGTTTGGGACTTCAAAAAGTGAAATTTAACCGTTCTCAACCCACCATATGGGCTCTTTAAATTCAGCCCATATAAATGGTGTGCAACAGTTTGGCAGACATCTTTTCTTTCAGTATGTCTGCTCCACATTTGTCTATCTATCTACTGTACACTCAAAAATTATTTTCTGCTCGTTCAAACTATTTGTTTAGTTTTTTTACAATCGTTTTGCCACCAATTTCAGCACCCTGATGTCATTTATCAAAACTCTACACACAAAACTTTTTTACTTTTAACAAAAGTCAATGCTCAAAACGTTGCATGTTGCATTCATTTATTATTAAGTCGGATCATAGGTTCATGTAACCCATTTATAATACAAATACTATTCATTTAGTTCACCCAAACACAAGATACACATTGTTTCAGTAAACAATCATGAAATACTGATAAATATATTAGTTTTTAGTCATTTTTTTATGATTTAAAATTCAAAATGTATAAAAATGTGTCCATTATAATGCATTCCTTAATTTTCCTTCGGCTTAGTCCTTTATTTATCAGGGTTCCCTACATTGGAATGAACTGCCAACTATTCCAGCATACTGTATGTTTACACAGCGGATGCCCTTCCAGCCGCAACCCAGTACTGGGAACCCCATACACTCTGCATGCTCTCATACATTACGGCAAATTTAGTTTATTCAATTTACCTATAGCACATGACTTTAGACCGTAGGGGAAACCAGAGCACCAGGAGGAAACCCATGCCAACACGGGGAGAACATGCATACTCCACACAGAAATGCCAACTTGCCCAGCCGGGACTTGAACCAGCAACCTTCTTGCTGTGAGGTGACAGTGCTAACCACTGAGCCACAGTGCCGCCCTTAAGACAATTTAAATGCATACATTTCAATATATGAAATTTAAGTGGAATAGTACAGACAGTGGAATCACTATTCTATTCTATTCTATTCTATTCTATCAACCCCTCTCCTCTCTATCCAAGCTTTTTATGTAACTATCCAACCCTTTCTACAAGAATATATAAACATCTCACTAAGCAAATAATAATAACAAAGAAAAAATACAGAAAAATTGTTTGTCATGCTGTTGAGAGTAGAGTTAGGAAATGATGCATGATATAATGAAAAAAAAATCTTAACAGCCACAGGGTTGCTAAGATATTAAGCCTGGTTGCAATCTCCTGGAAATACAGTATAAATGATTTATCAGTCGACAGAAATAGAACGTGCTCACAACAGACAGCTTGCACCTAGCCTGAGATGTTTTCTAAATATATACATTTCATGTGTCATGGTTTTATCAAACGTATGCAGGATTTAACAGAAACGCATCTTTAGGCAGCATCCCATGACAAAAACATTACCTGTTTCACAATTAATAGTGTGCAGATGCAAAGGTAAACATAGATAAACAACTAAACATATGATATTTACATTGACTCTTCCCATAAATGGTTACATTTTTTGCATCGAGACGTTTTCTAGGTCACGGAAGCTGTGCATGTTAATTTGTTCTTTTGCTCAGAGGGGAAAATTGTCGTTCTCACCACTAAATGGGTCATGGTAAAGAAGAAGCGTAGCTAATCCTCGCATTGCATAATAAACAACTTTCCCTGTAAATGTATTAGGTAGTGCGAGATGCTTTAAGACACTGTATGGAAGAATTGTCTAAATGATGTCTAATGACGTAGCAGCATCAGATAAAAATCAATAAATCTCAAAGGGCTAAACAAATTATTCAAAACCTATGACAAGAGATGACATAAGAGTTTCGATGTTAGTCATAAAGAGCACAAACCAGATAGTACTGGAACACTTTGAACAAACTTTGGTTTAAAAGCCTAGTCTGAATGATTCACAGAGATTTGAATGTTAAATTTATACTTGAAAGAAAGAAAGACGTTGTTTTGTTTTTTTCTCAGTCATTTTGGTACATTTTTCTGATCTGAACTGAAATTCTCAAAATAACTTGTTCAATCTTCAGATCAGTGTGTCACTTGTGCACACCAAAAAAGCTCAGTTTCTCATTCGTTTGATCAAGCTACAAATGCTTTTGTACAGCCATGCAAAAGATGATGTGCAATTCTCCGTTTCCTACATTATCAATTGCTTGTCATGTTAATCAAAATGTATTATATTGGTCTCTGTAAGATAGTCTCTACCCCCACAACATTTTATTGTTTGTTCATGGCATACGTCTTTATTTGCAAAACGGCTGTCCTAATATTTTGTTGTAATACATTTTCCTATATATTTTCATTAGACTTTTTTTTTTCTAAATCTGTCTAGAATTGGTACATTTCTCCCATTATGAACATTTTCTAATGAAGGTGCATCTCAAAAGAGATTGTCCTACATTATGTTCACATTTCTTTCTTTATGCTGTGCAGTATTGTCTTTTCCTTTCTGTATGACAATGACACGATCTGTCAACAAATTACAGTAAAAAAAATATATAAATAGCCAGTTTACATTAGAACATGAATTTGTGTATAACTTTTGTTCATACACAATGACACAAGGACTTGTCAGATATTTAGATTTGAGAGATGAATTATGGATTTTGAGCAAGAGACTGGCTTTTGCAGTTAATCTATTGTTTAGCTATTTTTGAAAATTGATTTTCAATTGTTTTGTAATTGTTTAGCTATTTTTCCTTTTAAATATTTCCCAAATCAGGTTTAACAGAGCAAGGAATTTTTTTTTCACAGTATGTCTGATAATATTTTTTCTTCTGGAGAAAGTCTTATTTGTTTTATTTCGCAAGAATAAAAGCAGTTTTTAATTTTTTAAAAAACTTTAAGGTCAAAATTATTAGCCCCTTTAAGCTATATATTTTTTGATAGTCTACAGAATAAACCAATAATATACAATAACTTGCCTAATAACCCTATCCTGCATAGTTAACCTAATTAACCTAGTTAAGCCTTTAATAAACCAATAATATACAATAACTTGCCTAATAACCCTATCCTGCATAGTTAACCTAATTAACCTAGTTAAGCCTTTAAATGTCACTTTAAGCTGTATAGAAGTGTCTTGAAAAATATCTAGGGTCACACTTTATTTGGATTGTCCGTTTGTCGAATTTAAGTTACATTGCAACTAATTCTCATTAGATTATAAGTAGACTGAAAGGTTGGGTTTAGGGTTGGGGTTGGAGGAAGGGTTAGTGTAAGTTGACATGTACTTGCAAAGTTTCTTATAGTCAGTTAAATGTCTGTTGAATGTCAGTATTAACAGATATTAAGCAGAGAGTCTACTAATACTCAAATGGACCATCAAAATAAAGTGTTATCATAAAATATTATTTACTGTCATCATGCAAAAATCAAATAAATCAGTTATTAGAAATGAGTTATTAACACTATTATGATTAGAAAGAGGGCGCCACGGTGGCCTAGTGGTTAGCACGTTCGCCTCACAGCAAGAAGGTCGCTGGTTCGATCCCCGGCTGGGCCAGTTGGCATTTCTGTGTGGAGTTTGCATGTTCTCCCCGTGGTTGCGTGGGTTTCCTCCGGGTGCTCCGGTTTCCCCCACAGTCCAAAGACATGCGGAACAGGTGAATTGGGTAAGCTAAATTGTCCGTAGTGTATGTGTGTGAATGACAATGTATGGATGTGTTTCCCAGAGATGGGTTGTGGCTGGAAGGGCATCCGCTGCGTAAAACAAATGCTGGATAAGTTGGCGGTTCATTCCGCTGTGGCAACCCCGGATTAATAAAGGGACTAAGCCGAAAAGAAAATGAATTAATGAATGAATGATTAGAAAGGTGTTGAAAAAAATCTCTCCGTTAAACAGAAATTGGGGAAAAAAATTAACAGGTGGACTAATAATTTAGGGGGGGGGGGTTAATAATTCTGATCCAAATGTAATTTAACATGCGAATACAATGAATTAACATGCTGCTTACATGAATTAGCACACGGTTAAAAAATTTTGACACTCTGCTAGCATTATGTTGATAGCACACTTTTTTTATATTATATGCTAACATGCTTTAGCTGCATAGCGTATGGCTAAAATTTGTTGCTACCATATTTAAACATGATGCTAGAAAAAAAAATATTTCCAACATTTTTAAATAGACATCTATGATATTTATACTTATGCTAAAGTGTTTTTGACATTTTAACCCATTGGCAACATGAATTAGCATGCTGCTGCTGTTTTTTTAACATTGATATTAGTTTTGATAACAAGCACATGTCTAACACATTTATAGTTGTTAGCATGGATTTACATGTTGCTAACATTTGTATAGCATGTAGTTAGTGTACTTACCTCTACTTTGGAATAAACTAGCAAGTTGCTAATATTTTGAACACAACGAACTTGTTGTCTACAAAATTAAGTTTGGTTACAAATAGACAAAAAAAAAATGCTTATTGTAGGTAAACCTACAAAGGAAGCCACAAAATCGCCATGATTTTTTGGTATTATGTTTTTGGTATTGCATTCAATCCATTTTGAGGGATGTATACAAAAACAATGGTCCCAATGTATTTCCTGTTTTACATTTTTTATTTCTCTTGCTTTCGAGAATCCAAAAAGAGCCATGTATTGATACAAAAAAATATGATTGCTTTTTTAACATTGAGTTATTATTGAATTGCCTCTTGTTACAGTTACGACATAGTTTGATTACAAGCAGGAAATGCTCAAGGGCCAATAACATGACCACATTGAAATGGTCTATCATAAAATCATTGATTATTTGCAAAATAGATTAGAATAGCATAGATTATATTAACATGAAACTAACATATTTTAGTATTTTCTAGCCTAAATTAGAATGCTACTTGCATTACAGCATTACTAGTTTCAAGCAATTCTTAGCATGTTCTATGGTAGTTAGACAGACATAAATATATATTTTTTGGAGATTTGTTTAGAAATTGCCAGAATAAGAATAAAAATGAAAAAAAAGTATCTATGTTGTCAACAATAAATACCATGGTAAAGAATATAATACGATAACACAGTATTAAAATAGAACTGAAGTGTTTTTCCAGTAATTATTTTTCATTCTGTGCTACACACACGATGCAGTTATATACACAAAATATATACAATATCAGTCAGACTTGGCGCAACGTAAACAAAAATAAATACTAGTGTAACTTCTTATAAATGTGTGTATTTGCTCGAGATACTAAGATGAAAGTCTTTTATAATGCTGCACCACATCTGTGGTTGGAGTCTTGTAACATCGCAATATTGGCTTTCCTGTCCTCTGTTTTTCCCGTGGTTGCTGTCCTCATTTTGGAAACTGCATCTGATTTGACATTCTATTGAACGTGTGCAACTGATCTTATCGCTCACTACTACTGTACGTATATAAGACCCTGCACAGCCTCACCATACATCTCTTTGTATCTGAAACACGCTTCATAATGTCTCTGGTCTCCATCACTCTCATCAGCATCATTTTTCTAAGCCTGTTTCCTCACACTCCAAAAGCATGTAAGTCTCTAATAGATATAAATAGATTGTGATTGCTGTTACCTTTCTGTTAATATTTGAACATACTGAGATTTTTTTTATGGATCTATGAGTCTATGACTGTAAAAAAAGATGTTGTGTTTGATGTCAGATGCGCCGATGAACTATGCCTGCTGTGTGAAATATACTCGGACTCCTTTGCCCTTCGCTGTGATCGCAGGCTTCATTGAGCAGAGCTCCCTCGAGGTGTGCCGTATAGATGCCATCATGTGAGTCACCGTAATCTGACCGCAAGAAAGAATCAAGGTTCACCCACTCACCCACACTTATACCAAAATAGGCACATTTAACCATGCATTTAAATATGAGGGTGAACAGCGGATGTAAAAAAAGTCCCCGCGGTATTAACACCCAAGTACACTGTGAAGTCTATGATGTCAAACAATGAAAAATGAAACTATTATGTTAAAGTTCTAAAAAATGCATAAATTCTAGATCATATTTTTTAAAAAGAACAAAATATTTAGAGGTTTTCAGTTAAAAATGTAAGATAAATTGTCAAGACAACAACTACTTGTGTGTTGCTTTAACTTTAATAAGTTAATCAGGTTGAAAATTTTTGTTAACTAAATATTTTCAGTCAGTTTGGTTATTTTAAGTTGAGATGACTGGAAAAGTTCATTTCATTTAACAAAAAAATGTTCGGCAGCAGGAATTTTTCAAGTGTATCATTCTGAAATTATGCGAAGAGCATCATATTCATGGAGATATACGCTGAGCGGTCACACTTTACATTAAGGTTCATTAGTTAATGTTAATTAATACATTTACTAACATGAACAAACAATGAACAATACATTTACTACAGTATTTGTTTATGTTAGTTAATGAAAATAAATACAGTTTCGGTGCATTAACTAATGTTAACAAGCATGGACTTGGATGTTAATTATGCATTAGTACATTTTCAAATATAATAAATAATTGCTGTACAAGTGTTGTTCATGATTAGTTCATGTTAGTAAATGCATTAACTAATGAACCTTATTGTAAAGTGTCACCAGCTGGGCTAACTACTGACATTAAAATAAAAAGGGCAAAATACAGAAAAAGTGAAATGAATGTTCATTTCTAGTATTCAATTTTCACTCAAAGTTTTGTGTTGATGAAACAATTTGCATAGATTGAAGCTATTCTTTGCTTGATGTTGCAGACTGTAAAATATTTGATCATTTTTTGATGTGATTCTAATTCGAAAGGCAACTATTTAAAATTCTTATGTAACATTCTACTGCATGTGTATTTACTTTGATAAATTCAATGCATCCTTAATGCACGTTTTCATCTAGTGTTACTTTTTAAAGGTACTTTCTAATACTAGTATATGTCAAATAATAAATTTTATTCAAATTCATTTAAACTTACTACTGGTTTCAGACTTCTGATGTCACTTTAAGAGGCAGTTGACCTCAATAAAAAATACCACTTTTATAAGAGAATAAAACAAAGTCCTGTCTCCAAAACCACTTACTTTTATCTTTTCTTCAGTTTTATCACCCAGAAAAATAGAAAGATATGTGCGAGCATTGAGGATCAGTGGGTGAGAGCTGCACTTGCACGTCTGAGGTAAGCAGCCAAAGTGTGTGACATTTTCAAAACAAATCCCCTAAAATGTGTGGCAAATGTAGCATGAAACATTCTAGGTAACATTTATCATCTCTGACTGGTGAATAGTGTGACCAACTGGTACATTTACTGATTTTCTATTTATGATGGCCTGACCTGAATTTATACTTTTTTTGTATAGGTCCAAAATTGCTAAACTGGAGAACAAGGCATCTTTGCGCTTCACCACTGCTGGACCGAATAGTGTGACTCAAACAAATATCACCAACAGCCCATGACGTTTAACAGATTAATGTGGCTTTGAAAAAAGCACATAATTGACTGAATTAATCACTGATGATGTTTATCATGCATTAAATATACAGTATTCTAACTATTCATCTTTAACAATAAATCTCAGTTTTGTTCTTTTACAGAACTATATTTTTGCACTCATTTTTTCTAATACATTTAGTTTGAGATGATGTACAGATTTCTCTTACAGCAATACTGAAAAAAAATAAAATAAATAAATAAATAACGTCTTTGTATGCCTCTTAAAAGTCAAAACCCAGTTGGGAGAGTAAACAAAACTATGGATTAATAGAACTGCAGTTGAGCTTCATAACTGAAATGATAACTCTGAAGTTTAGAAAACCTCATAGACCATCTGTGTACTCGTGTGACTTTGTAATAAATCATCAGTTAAGACCATAATCTCATCTCTGTCTTCATCAACTCCTGGAGGTCTGGGTACGGGTGTTTCCATGTCTATTTCATACATTATCTAAAAGAGAAGAAGATATAAAGATATGCTGTATTACATCTGATCTGTGCGTAGTAGTTTTTAACTAGACAACATTAGGGGTGTGATGATAAACCAGTGGCAACATCCTGCTCTCCCTCGTGAAGCTAATAGTAGAGTAACTGAAACTGCAATTCACTGAAATTCCGCTAGCCTGGCTGCAAAATAGAGCACATTTCTAATAACCCCAATGTTCAAATGACCAACTTTACAGCAGAAAAATAGGTGGTGTTTATAGCCTGGTACAAACAATGATTTTGGTGTAAATAACTAGAATTACACTTCATGACAACTGTGAGGGGGGTGAATTTTTTCATTTAAATTAAGTCTGCATAATTAAGGGTATGGCCACTTGAGTGACAGCTAGGTCTCGCCAGTCAAAGTCACGTCAGCTGATTCCTGTTGATTAGCCACTGAACTCTGCATTAGTAAATAAATAAATAAATATATATATAAATATATATATATATATATATATATGCTGTCAATTGATGAAAAAAATTAACTAATTAATCCCACTTTAGTTTGTGATTAATCATGATTAATCACGAAAAGCCGTATTTATTACAGAAACAAAAACACAGGCATGTAAGTGCCATTTCAATTTTAAAACAATCAATGCCAATAACAAACAAAAATTATTTCCATGTTGGATTCTAAGTGAACTACAAAAAAATCCAAAATACAGGCATTGCAGATATGGAAATTGGAAAATTATAATAATAAAGTATTGAATACAAACAATTGTATTCATAGTAAAGTTGTTTTGTGAGTTGAGAACATTAATTATAAAGTAGAAACAATTTTGAGTGAGAAAAGTCTCTCACAAGCAGAATCACTGAATCAGCATGTGAATTTCGGTGCTTAATTTCTGTGCCACTGGTGCTGTGACAAGGACGCAAGAAGCACCAAGGGGTACATCAAAGTCACGTACCAAAGACTATAGGCTAGACTTCTTACATGGACTTTGGTCACGCCATCT
>CAIGQQ010034181.1:558566-569912 GCA_903798035.1 Danio albolineatus | reverse complement strand
GGATTTTATAAATAACCTTGCATTTACTAACACAGACTACATTAGTATTTGGAAGTAATTAGCATTTGCCTCCTGTATTAAAAATGTAATAAGAACAATGCTTAGTGGCTCAATGTATTATGACAGTGTTTTTAAAAGACTAAAACACTTTATTGATATAGTATACAACCAAGCACATGGTCAGAATACAACCAGATCGCAGGTGATAAAGTATTAAGCTTTTCTCCCAAAGAAAAGCCTATCTAAGCAAAATGCTTGCAGGCACTGTAGCTCGGCACACGCTCTGCCTCTTTGCTCTTTTTTGGTTACCCCTGGTTGGTGCGATGATGAGCGAACAAAATGGCGACGGTTGGCCATGCCAATTGTAGCTTCACTTGCGCACTTCAGAAACCAATGGGTGACATCACGTCATGTTTTTTTTTTTTTGTGGTTTTATTTTGTGTTTCATGTTTGGTCTGTGATACACCAATGACAAGGCTATAGACAGCAAGCAAACAGTGCCATTGTTTCTGCTGTTTCTGTTTTTTTTAGACTTAATATATAAAAAAAATATTCATTCTACCATATTCTCAGATAAACACTCAAAAAGCAAGGGAAATTTATGGCATATGTATTCCGATATGATGTTTACATGTGACAGTCCTTTCAGTCGGAATACACCTGGTTTCACTATTCCTTTTGTGCACTATTTTATGTTTTCAAGCATGTAATCTCTTAATCAAGCAACATCATGAATTGGTAGGCATTCGCATGCTGCTGGAATATATGAGGACAAGACAGGCTTTTTGAGCACTTTGGTGACTGAGTAATCATCTCAATACTATTACACAGAAAAGCAGGCCTCTGGGTATTGCTGGAGTTTAGTGAATGAAAACTAATTTGCCATCATTTCACAAGTTTGTATGGACTGGTGGAGGGATGATGCGGCAATTTGTAGTATTATTCTTTTAAGTATTGTTAAGTCCTCAATTTTAGAAACTGACTTTGGCAATTGTACCAGTGCAGAAAGTCTATTGTTATTATTATTCATATGTTTAATATGTATTCAACGTTGACATATTTTTGCTTACACTTTAACATGCATTTTTAGAAGTGAAGATAGGCCTATTTGTCAATATGACTCTCTGCAGAAATTACAATTTGATTGCTACATAGACTGACTTAACGTTTATACTGTAAGTCACGTTGGAATAAAGGGTGACAAAATAATTTAAAATCCTGAGTTTTCAAATAGTCTACTATTCTTACATGCAGATTAATGCTGCAGCACTGCACAAGTGAATGGCGCCATCTAGTGGAGCTCCTGAGCTGATGTAAACTTGTGAAATGAAGCCATGGTTATATAATCATATTAACATTAGCATAGGTCAGTTAACCTATTTAAACCCTACTAAATTGATAACTTTACATAAAATTTTATTGCAGGTCAGAATAAAATAATGCTAAAACTTTGAATTTTGTTTTTGTCTTTTGTTTTGGGTCTTCTGGGTCCATGTGCATCCTTTATGAATGCCACCTCATACAGCCATTACTCGAAATTATGAAACTTTTTTTATTTTTTCCTTCTGGGGGGATTTAATATCATTACACCCCTAGCAACATAAGTATTGCTATAATTATAACCTGAAGATATTCCTTGAAGTTGAGTGCGTAGAAGTCATAGGTGTCTACACTGTTAAACATCTTTCTGCGCTGCTCAGTAGAAGACTCATCAGAAATGGAATCAAGCAGCTCATTGCTGTCCCATAAGATCAAGATGGTAGAGAAATAGCAATAGGAAAAATAAAAAAGAGAGAATAGTCACATCAATGGCTAAAATTAAGACCGTAAAACAGTGTACAAGCTGGTTGGACAGTAACTTTTTTTATTCTGTCATTGCCTGACAACAGAAGTTTTACTTACTAAAAATCAAAACCCTAATTAATTAAACACTTTACCTTGATTAATATTGTTGAACCATTATTTTATTTTATATGTTTAGAACTTAATGCTAGAGCCAAAAGTCAACACAGGCTTGTAGTAAATATGTGCTTCAGTCTACATTTTTTTGTGAAACTGCAAAAACATGCTTAAACGTAACTGCAGTTTTCCGCTATCCTCTACTATCTTCAATGCCTGACTGATTGTTTTAATTAAAAATAATAATAATAATAACAAATTTATCGTTTATTAATTGTAATTCAGTAAAAATGTTCAATTAATCGAGATTTTGATTTTAGGCCAAATCACCCAGCCCTAATTGTGTCTATGATTTGTAATATGATAAAATGTTTGCCTCACTTAGTAAGATATAAAGTGGGTCTCAGAATTACAAGAAGCACTGAATGAAATTACATTTTCCCGCGCCATGTCTTTAAAATATGAAAATTTATTTTACCCCAGTTTTTCAATGGAGTTTCTACAGTCGCCTGCTGATCCTGACAGCGCATGCGTGTATATAGCTTTTTAATCTCATTTTACGATTGAACGAAATGCTGACGTCTATTTAACTGATTGTATTTTAATCAAATTACAACATAGATGCTGTAAAAGGAACAGTATTAAGTTTTTAAAAAGTCACATTAACCATTAACCGTAAGTTTATTGGTATGGGATGAAACGCTAGCTGTGCATATACCCTATTGACAAGTAAAGGATTGCTTTTGTGCAGTTATTTCCTCAACATCAAATAAATACCAAAAAAAAAATTAATGGTGTCTAGGGCTGGGCAATTTATCGAAATATAATCAAAATTTTCCGACATCGAGAGCCTATAATCGATCAAATTTTCCAGGTCAATTATTTCAATTACTTTCACTACCATGTGTGGAGTCACGTGACCCCGCTGTTTATACTTCTGCATCAAGCGCAAGTGTATGGTCCAGCGCAACCTTCATGCAGTCTATACCCCTCATCGTCCCTGACGGCGACATTTCCACGCACCTCACAAAAAATGTAACTCATCTTTAGCTCTATGCTCTTTGACTGGTCAGCTTGGTAGTGGTGATGAGCGTGGGCAGCATGGAGAGCAGCGAGCCCATTAAAGCGAGTGTTTACAAGTCTGTCCAGTCCCAGTTCTCTGGAGGAGCTCCAGTTGGAAAAGTTTGTTGTGTTAAATTATGATTAAAGTTAATGCACGTCCGCCAGTTCCTGCCTCTGAATGAGCAACTTTGAGTTACTTGTACATTAAAGCAGCATTCAGAAAAAAACAATAACCTTGTGAAGACCCCCAACACAGAAGAACAATAAAACCTGCCTGCTAGCATGTTATTGCAGAGCAACTCAAATGCAAAAGTATAAATGCACAGCTACATGCAAGGCATGCAGTTAAGGCTGATTTATACTTCTGCATACACTTTGAAGCCACATTTGCTCTCTAGTAAAGCCTTATTTTGCACTACACTGACGATGATTAGAAGCTGCGCCAGAGATGATTTAAAACAGCATATTTTCCATTACATTAACATTTTTATTTACATTAAAATATTTGTTTACCGAAGATGCAAAGAAAATGCAAAGTAAAATCTATTTTATATTTTAAAAAAATATAATTTACAGGATATACAAGAGTTATTTTATTTTGAAGATATAGTGCTTATTTTCTACTTTTAATATAAAAAACATTAAAAATATTTTAGTTTGTTTCCAAAAGTGCAAGTTATTTATTTTAAGTTTTTTAATATAAGAAAAAACTGAACGTTGGTTTTAGGCAATGTGCATTTTAATTTCAGTTGTCCAACACTGTTGTTCAATAAATAATCACAAATAGTAGATAGTGTGTGTTTCTTTAAATTATTTTGAAATCAAATAATGCACCCTTCATTTAAGGTGAGCATTTTTACTCTACAAAACTATGAGGGCAACAAAATAAATTTTTGTAAAAAACTTCATCGTTTATTAATTGTAGTCAAGTTTAAATGTTCAATCAATCGCGATTTTTTTAATCGAGATAGACGGTTTGAGGTCAGTAGGTGCTAGGTTACCGACTTCTCATGAACGCATACAAAAAGGATGTGTATCTAAACTGTACACTAGCATTTTTAAAATTGCAATAATGCAACAGTCCCCTCTTGTGAATTTGTCGTCTGAAAAGTGCAGCAAAACATCACCGGAGCAGTTTATTATGTTTTAGAAAAAGAAAAAAAAGTCCCTTAATTCTAATGAGCTTGGGCTGGAAATTGACCCTTTTCACAAGACTGTTATGATGCGTTTAACGGTCATCATAATCTTAAATTTTAAGAGATTTTTTGTTTAAACGTATAAACATTTATATATGTATTATATCATTTTAGCATCAAATTACAAAAAAAAAAAAAAACTGATTACCGCTTATGTGAAGTGTTAGTAATGCAGCGCCTTTGGGGCGGGAGAGTAAATTTGATGTTATTCTCTCCTTTCTTGATAACACCATTTTTCTTTTATTATTTCAGCAAATAGAATTGTAAAAAAAAAAAAATGTAAATGTGAAAAGGGCCTATAGTTGCCGTAACAATTTAAATCCTGAAACATACATAGAAAACCTGTGTCTGAGTTTACCAGTGTTCAATGCATGTGTATACTTACAAGTTACAGAAGTGCAGAAGAAAGCCAAAACGTTTGGCCACAATCTCATACCGGTACCTAAGGTTCATGATGTCTTCAGAAGACCACTTGGGGTAATTTTCAACCAGTTTTTCAACCATTGAACTCCAGTTACGTCTGTATGCTGAGAGATAGAGAGAGAAAGAGAGAGAGAGTGAGAGAGTCATCAACACCTGATGATTATGCCAGTGCCTATTATGAACGCTGGTAATAAATATTCTAGATATTTACTGAATAAAAACCAAGCCATATTTGTGCATTATTTTCAAAATGATGAGAGATGCTTTTAGGAAGCTGTAGACAAACTTAGGCCTACTGTACATGTTTTAGAACATGTGACATACCATTCAATAAGTTCAGTTCATGTCTGGAGCGCAAATTCTGCCGACGCATGTTTTTACAAATGTGCTCATTAAATTCTTGGACTGCGTCAAAAGCATTATCTGTAACACAAAAAGGAACAACTTCAACATCACAGAAACCGTCAACATTAAATAATGTGTCACCCCATAGGCTGACGCAACTAGTAAGTGTAAACCAAACATATTATAACAAGCTAACGTTCGATATTTTCTATTTTACTTTTGATTAACACATTGTAAAGATAACATATTGCTGAACAAATGGAAACAACGGCAACAAAGTTACAACTGTGAAATATTACAAGAATTACAAAAACTGCACGCCTCTGAACTTGTATCAACGGTTAACGTTAACTGAATAACGCTGTCACTAACCGTCTGCTTGCACCCAACTCGGAAGCTCATATATTTCAGGCTTTTGCTTCAATGGAATCGAAAAAACTGAGCCCATTTTCCACTGCTTGTGGATAATGTGTCAAAATCCAGCGTCGTTCGTTCGATTAGGCAAAATCACAGCGAATGAAGACGTGAGGGCGCCTCAAGAAACCGCTTCATGTTCAAACAAGTTTACTGTGCACTGCGCGTGCACGAAGTACGTAACCACGTGATTTATGATTTTAAAATAAAAATAAAGACTAAATCGTAGCCGCAAACTGCCTCCCTGCTTCAGAAAAGATCACTGACATATAACTAACTAATAATAATAATAATAATCTGATACATAACAGTAGCATGCATGTCGCCCTCCTAAAACTACTTAGACTTGTCTCGTTTAATTTAATACAATTTAGGCACATATGGCTACACAACCAAATAATTCATTATTTACATGTGAACACGTGCTTGCTGTTACTGTCGATTACATACATTAAAACGTATTTCAAACAACATTTGCATCATACCTGTCAACCCTCCTGTTTTTCCCGGAATTCTCCCGTATTTTACAGTTCTATCCCGCTATCATCCCGTAAAAGTGTTTTCCGGTATTTCTCCCGTATTTCCAGTCGTACTCCGACAGGTGTCAATAAACATTAAAGAGCCGATCCTCTCTATATGCAACCCATACTGCCGAACCACCAGGGGACGCCCCTTGCTCTTAAATGTGTCAGTTCTGAGCTTTTATTTAGGCATGAAACATTCTGAAATGAACATAAAAACTGCAAGATTCCCTTTCCTTTTCACTACAGGTGCCGTCGCTCCTCCTATGCAATCCTCAAAACAGCCATAAAGCGGTGCGTGACTGTCAGATGCGCTCCACGGTGATAAACAGACGCTAGGGAAGCGTAGGGAAAGTGGATACTGGGTTTTGGGTGTGTGTTTGAACAGACATATACACATAATCAATAATAATCACATCTAAATATGTCGATTTTGATGTTGTTGTTTTTTAACACAACTAATTGTGACCTAAATGAGCATAAAACGTTAGGAAAGTAATCAAATTAATGTTAGATGTGTGCATTTTTAAAGTAACACTTGTGTTATTTAATGTAATCAAACAAAAAATCTATGTAGGATTTGCATATATAGCCTACCTTACACAAAAGGCATTATTAAAGGGACAGTTCACCCAAAAATAAAATAAAATATTCTCTCTCACCCTTAAGTTGCTCCAATCCTTTATGACAGGGATGCCAAAACTTCTTTCTTATGAAGGGCCAAAAACCAAACTTGATTGAGGGCTAGTGGGCCGAAGGTAAGGTGTCCTTGACTTCACTTTCAATTCTGTTGCTTTTAGTACCACTGAAAACAATTTAAAGATTGCTGGTAATGGCCTTAGCGATTTCATGTTAACATGATGACATCACAGTTGGAAAATGTGTTCATGTTGCACGTGTCTATTTCTCAAATTGAGGAAGCTGAAAATCAATGAGGATTTATTTTCATAATGGTGGTAATACGGTTGCTTTTTTCAGTGATCAATGTCAGAAATGACTATTATTTAGAACAGGGGTGCCCAAATTTTTTCGTATGAAAGGAATATATATATATATTAATTTGATATCAAATATATACCAAACTATATTAAAGGCGCCACTGTGGCGTAGTGAGTAGCACGTTCGGCTAACAGCAAGAAGGTCGCTGGTTTGAGCCCCGGCTGGGTCAGTTGGCATTTCTGTGTGGAGTTTGCATGTTCTCCCCGTGGTTGCGTGGGTTTCCTCCGGGTGCTCCGGTTTCCCCCACAGTCCAAAGACAAATTGGGTGAGCTAAATTGTCTGTAATGTATGAGTGTGAATGAGTGTGTATGGATGTTTTCCAGAGATGGGTTGCAGCTGGAAGGGCATCCACTTCGTAAAACATATGCTGGTTAAGTTGGCGGTTCATTCCGCTGATTAATAAAGGCAACCCCAGATTAATAAAGGGACTAAGCCAACAAGAAAATGAATGAATGAATGAATATTAATTTAAAGTTGCCATGGGTAATTTCCTAATTTGTTTCATAATATGTTAAAATAAATAGAAGAAGACATTAAATCGTATTAATTAATGCAGTTTAGCTTTTTTTAATTATAACTTAATGCAACAAAAACATATACATTCACATTTATAACACAGTGGAGGTCAATGCTGAATACACTAGTAGAGCAGAATGTGCCTTTGGCTTAATTTGCTCACGGGTGACTCTACATTTACACAAAATCTGATTAATTTACACTATTTGAAACATTTAATTTCAGTTACTGTAGCTTTAAACAATAAAACATCGAAACATCTGCATCCTTTCTTCTCGGATGGGGTGGTGGGCCAAATCAAAGGTTACAATGGGCCCTAGTTTGGGCATCACTGATTTAGAAGGTTCAAGTATGAGTTGTCCTATATGGATTAGAAGAAAAGTTTTACTGATTTTAAAATACTTTTTAAAAATACTTATTATAATTTGTGTTTATCTGATACATCTGATTCTGTCGCTGTAAAAAAATGTAGGTTTCCACACCATTCGTCCATGTTGACACAACAAAAATTGATTAAATTAACTTAACAAATTTAAGTTGATTTAACTTAAAAATTGTGTTGTTTTAGCTCATTTTAAATAGTCTGAACAACAGCAAAATATTTTTTTGAGTGTTGAGTGGTTTTCACACATTTTTTACACAATGATGGAGCACACGGAAGGACAGGACACAGCTGGGTAAAACTTAACACTTATTTATTAACAGGAATCGCTGAATCATAAAGTAGAGGCCCAGTGAATAGGTGATAAATAAATATAAATTAATTACATTGCAATAGAACTCAGCTACACTTAAATTAATTCAAATATGTTGCCAACTATAAGCATATGTAAAATGTTTTAATGAGTGGTTGTTGATAGAGGTGTGGAGTCAGTGCTGTTCATCTTCTCATCCCATCTAAAAAAGGAGAAACAAGCGTAAATGTTGAAAAAAATCATTCTCTCTTTCTGTTGTCACCCTGTACCACAAAACCTTGTGTTGCACGTGTATATTGTTTGGCAATTGCCAACGATACATTGTATAGGTCTTTTTTTCCCCTTTTTGCAAAAAACAAAACAAAACATTAGAATAGAAAGATCATATTTCATTGAGATTATTTAGTAAAAATCCTGTGAACTAAAATATACTGTAAATATATCATAATTAAAATGTTGATTAGTATTGTGCATTCTAGGCATTTCATTTAGACAATTTCAAATATGATTTTTCTATATATTTGGATTTTTTTTGAACCCTCAGTTTGAGGATATTCAAATAGTTATTTCTCTGCAAAATATTTTCCTATCCTATATTAAACGGAGTTATTCAGCCATCAGATTATGTATAAATCTCAATTTTGAAACATTGACACCGTCTGGTCTTGTGGTCCAGGGTCACATATCAATGAAAAAGAAAATGAATGAATGAATAAATACACTTTGTAAAGTACTATTTTCTGTCTTTTACTATACATTATATAAGAGACTTGCTTTGTTTACACATTAAATTAATCTATTTGGACTTGCATCATAAACATTAAATTAAAGTTAAAAAGCTATAATCTTTATTTATACATAAATTCGCAGATTTTTTTTTTTTTTTTACAAAATTCTGCGCAGAAATAGCAGATGAAAAAGCACAATTAAAAAAATAATAATAAAATAACTGATATTCCTTGACTTGGGCAACAAACAAAAAATATAAAACTCCCTGATAGGAAACCCCTGTTCATCAGTGACTTACACTTGAAGTTGAAATCTTTTGAACTCCTGGATTTTTTCCATCACCCAGCCCTCCTTCCAGTGGCTGCATCTCGGACCCTCAGTTGTGAAGAAACTGTTACCCAAGAAAGTTGACGAGATTTAGTAACAACAATTGAGCCATAATGATTAAAAACAGATGTTCCTCATACAACACAAAAATGCTTACATGACTGCTTTGACGCAAGGAGGATTTCTGATCTGTAATTTGAATCCGGTTATAGGCAATGTGATTTCCTGCGTGGAGACGCTTGTGCAGCATTGAACAAACCTGTTTTGTCCATCTAGATAGAGGAAATTGAGTAGATGTGTCAGACAGCACACAGATGAATTGCGAGGTAAAATATTGCAGATACTCACTCGTCTCCTTGATCATCACTGACAAAATGACAGCAATGGCAGCAAGTCTCATCATCATCTTCTGGTTGTGCGGCATTTTGTGTTTACTGATTCAATCAATGCGAAAACTGTATGTGGAAATGCTAACAGACATCTCAATCGCATCAGCTCTGTTTATGTATCATCAGGAAAAGGAACCAAAGGTCAGACTCTCCACGGGAATTGCACACTTCTTCATGATGGATTCTGGAGAAACACCCTCCCTCCTTTTTGCTTACTCCGTAATTTTATTCCGGATATTTGATGGTGCAATTGTTTGCTCAAGTAATGGGTGAGAAAGAGAAATGCAGTGACGCAGTGATTTTTCGGAGAAAGTTTGAGGATGTACTTTGGTCATGTGAAAAGCCTGACTTCATTGAGGACAATGAATCATGCGTATTGCAAGTTGGTTAGTCATCAAATGACATCAAATAAAGTGTGAGCATCTATGATGAAAAGAAAAGTGATGTCTCTTTCTAGCAGTGGGTTTTAGTAATCTATTGGTCAAAACTTGATATTTTTGTCCTTCAAGTTCTTAAAATCAAATATTTCCACTGCATTGCAGCTCCTCAAAGCTGTTAGAATGAACAAAAAATTCTAGATTTCACCCCAAAGCTTTGTAAATAACTAATAAATAAAAATAAATTTATAATAATAATAAAATAAAATAAGGGCGCCACGGTGGCGTAGTGAGTAGCTTGTTCGCCTCACAGCAAGAAGGTTGCTGGTTCGAGCCTTGGCTGGGTCAGTTGGCATTTCTGTGTGGAGTTTGTATGTTCTCCCCGTGGTTGCGTGGGTTTCCTCCGGGTGCTCCGGTTTCCCCCACAGTCCAAAGATATGCGGCACAGGTGAATTGGGTAAGCTAAATTGTCCGTAGTGTATGTGTGTGAATGAGAATGTACGGATGTTTCCCAGAGATGGGTTGTGGCTGGAAGGGCATCCGCTGCGTAAAACAAATGCTGGATAAGTTGGCGGTTCATTCTGCTGTGGCGACTCCAGATTAATAAAGGGACTAAGCCGACAAGAAAATGAATGAATGAATGAAAATAAAATAAATAAATAAATAAATAAACAAACTGGATACAACTCATTGCTGATGCTTACCTCAACAGCCATTAATTTAGATCTGACACTTTTTATCATTGGGATTGATTGCACTTCATTAATTAAATTCATTTGTTAATTTTCCTTCAGCTCAGTCCCTTTATTAATCTGGGGTCGCCACAGTGGATTAAACCGCCAGCTTATCCAGCCATTAGTTTTACACAGCGGAGGCCCTTCCAGCTGCAAACCAGTACTGGGAAACATCTATGCACGTTCATTCACACACATACACTATGGCCAATTTAGTTTATTCAATTCACCTAAAGCACGTCTTTGGAGTGTGGGGGAAACTGGAGCACCCAAAGAAAGCTCACACGAACACAGGGAGAATATGCAATTTTTTTTTTTTTTTTTTTATTAGCGACAGGAGAAGACATCCTCACTGCACTGCTGCATACCTCACTGCACTGATTTGCAGTGAGGTTACCGCCTTGGTTACCGCCTCAAGGTTACCGCCTTGCAGAAGCACCCATGCTTTGGGTGTTCGCATTAGCAACAATGAAGTTTGATGCTTTGCTCATTGAGCAATAACTGTCCTAAAATGAGTTCTGAGATCAGTCTCAATCAACTGTATGTGTAACTCATGAAATATGCTTAAAAGTGGCTTCATTTAGAGTAACTTCAAATAAAACTAGGAGACTTCAAAATGTACAACACATACTAGACATACATGATATTAGCAGACCTGTGAGTTTAAGTTAAATAAAAATACAAATGTATTTAAACTTTTATTTGATAAAATCATGTTTG
>CAIGQQ010034181.1:509660-558166 GCA_903798035.1 Danio albolineatus | reverse complement strand
TTTTTTTTTTTTTTTTTAGGTGGTGCTAAACAATTTTATTGGATGGAAATCCTGCCCTCTATTACATTGTGTTCATCCAACGAGTTATTTTTGAGTGTAATGTTCTTCAAAAAGTTTTAATTATACAGTAGGCCTGTCTGTTACACAAAAATGAATAAATAATTAAATAAATAAATAAATAAATCATATTATATAAAACAAACAATTATTAAACTGTCATTTTATGAAACATTATTAAACAGTGATTAATATAAAATGACAAACACTGCTTCAGGATTTACTTACTACTTTATTTAAATACGATTTGTCTTTGTACAGGTTCTTCATTGTAACATAACTTATGGATGACTAGCATACAATTCAAGTACATACAATACAGTACAACATAGCTTTTCGTCGAATTATTAGAAAACCAAATAAATATATTTAATACAATAAGTTACAATAAATAGCATGAAGCATCCACAGCGTTTTTTAAACAAGTTGACTCATCTCAGCAGAACCCATTTTGATTAGTTTACTGTAAACATCTTTAGTGCTTTTAAGAAGAGGAGGTGGAGAGAGGAGTTGTAGAAACAGTGCTGTTGATCCTCAGAAGTGTAGAGAGAGTGTTGTTCATCTTCAGGGGTGTCGAAACAGTGCTGTTCATTTTCTCCATTCTGAATAAAGCACAACACATAAGCATTATTACACAGTCTTTAGGTCAATACACTTAATACTTCAGCCGGACTCTACTTTTTAGCCTTACGAGATTATGAGCTCCTGGATCTTCTCCCGAACCCAGCTCTGGTTCCAGTGAATGCATTGTTCGCCGTCTTTTGTGAAGAAACTGGCAAAGAGAAAACACATTTAGATATATTGTATATTTGAATTAGCCAAAAGAGATATCCTTTATCCCAATGCTTACATGACTGCTTTGACGCAAGGAGGATTTCTCTTCTGATATTTGAATCCAGTTATAGGTATTGTGATTTCCTTGGTGGAGACGCTTGTGCAGCATTGAACAAACCTGTTTTGTCCATCTAGTGAACAGATGAGTTTGATTAGATGTCTCAGACAACACACAGATCATTTTTCGGAGTAAAATAGTGCAGATACTCACTCGTCTTCATGATCATCACTGACATAATGACAGCAATGGCAGCAAGTCTCATCATCATCTTCTGGTTGAGCTGCATGTTGCGTTCTCTGTGGATGTTCTGGAGTTTTCAGTTAACGCCGAGGTGGAGATGCTCACTGAAATCTCACTCGTGCTGACCCTTTTTAAATCATCAAAATGAGGAACTAGGTCTTTTGTGTTTTACGACAGATCTGCCATTTTTCATGATTTTTTTTCATGCACAGTTTCTGGAGAAACACCCCTCTGCGTTTATGCTCACTCAGCGGTTTTGTTCCGGATGTGTGATGGTGCAATCCTGAATTAAGGGAATGGATTGAAAATTAGAAAATCAGTTAGTGAGGGAATAATGCAGATTTTATTTTCTGGTCTTTATGGTTTGTAGTTTTCCCACATGCACTACTCAAGTATTCTTCAAACAATACATCAATAAAATGGGTAACACTTTAAAATAGTGGTACATTAGTTAATGTTAATTAATGTATTTATTAACATGAATGAACAATTAGTAATGCATTCATTACTGTATTTGTTCATTAAGATTAGATAATGCTATTTAAGTCAAAATAACATTCGTTCATGTAACCTCCAATTGTTTTTTCCAATTGTTCACAATCACAAAATATTTTCATGTCACACAATTTCTGAAACATCTCACTCAAAACACAAAACTACACAGCAAATATCCAAAACCATAAGCTATTTCTCTGTTCTTCTAGTCCAAAAACAAAAAACAAACAAACAAAAAAACTCCACTTTGTACCTGCCACATACAGTATTCACCTTTTCACCTAGAAAATAATAGAGGAATTATTCCTGGTGGTGTAAAGTGCATGATGGCCAACTTATATACCCACACACTTCTCCGACAATGGATGCTTCCCTACTCCATACAACAATGTTTAGCCTAATAGCTCATTTTATTTTCTACATGTGATTGGTGTTTACAGTGTACCTTTTCCCCTTCTTAGCCGATTTCTGTCACTGTAGAACAATGTGTTGACATTTAGATGTAGCCTAAAGAGCAAAAAGATTTAGAACAACAGTGTTTACATGCTATAGCCAAAGATTTACTATTATGAAAAATGTGTTGGCCATTTAATGCAAATGCTTCATTCTGATGTGTTTATGGCACTTTAAAGGCAGTGTTACATTTTGAAGGAGATTTGAAGTGTTTTGTGTGTGCAGTTTTGGGAATTGTGTGTAGAGTTTTGAAAAAAAGGTGACATTGTTTTGAAAACGTGTGTAAGCAGTTGGAAAAAAACTGTACCAAGCACAACTTTGGATTTTAATAATGCATTAGTTGCTGTTGAAGTATGATTAATAAATGCTGTGAAAGATTATTCATATAATGTAGTAAATATATGAACTAATGGACTATTATTCTAAAGTGTTGCCTAAAATGTATCTGTTTTTCTGTGTGCCTATATACACGCGGTATGGAGATCACAGTTTGGGCTTAGCAGATGCTTCCTGTGGCTGGAGATCTTCATCGGAGCAGAAAAGAGGAAGGATGTGAAGCTCCTGGAGAACTGGCAGATCATTGAGTAAGACAGAATCACTGAGATCATGAATGATTAGGGTGGGATATTCACCCGTGTGCTTTCCATCCTGACCTCTTTAGAGTAAGTTAACCGTTATGAAGGTACACAACTGAAAGCAGTTGCCTTCCACTGGGTTACACATTTTGAAACTGTGTTAGATACCACATTAGGGCTGTATGATTTTCTCAATGTGGAAAATGTGAACAGAACAGCAGAATCTGGAAAATAAAATAATTATTCATTCATTCATCTATTCATTCATTTTACTCCAACTTAGTCCCTTTATAAATCAGGGGTCACCACAGCGGAATGAACCACCAAAAAAAAAATATATAAAACAGATTAATTAATTCAATCATTTTCCTTCAGATAGTCCCTTAGTTATCAGGGTCACCACAACGGAACGAACCACCAACTATTCCAGCATATGTTTTACACATCGGATACCCTTCAAGCCACAACCCAGTACTGGGAAACACCCATACACTCTCACATTCACACACACACACACACACACACACACACACACACACACACACACACTCATATATTACAACAATTTTACATACAAAATTCACTTATACTGCATGTCTTTGGACTGTGGGGAAAAGCGGGGTACCCGAAGAAACCTCACACGAACATGGGGAGAACATGAAAACTCCACACAGAAATGCCAACTGAACCCGAACCAGTGACTAAAACACAAATAAACAAATTAAAATGTATAGATAAATAATCAAATGGAATTTATGGTTGTGGAATGATTTACCAGCAATACAGTTCAAGAAAATGAAAGGTTTTCATGAAAAAACTATAAACATAATAGATTGATTTAACATTAAAAATTGTGACAGAAATATACTTTTGCACAGTAGAACATATCTCTCAATACTATTATTACAAATACTTTTTAAAGCAATAATAAAAATGAAGTAGGGTGTGTTGGAGGCATGAATAGATTAGTATAATTACATTAAATCATGACAAATGAAACCCACTGAATAATAAAACAGAATTATGTATCAAAATGTAGTGAAATGTATGAAAAGAGCCTAACAATGTACCATTTATAAAAATTAAATAAATAAATAAAATAAAAATTATTTACCCTTTAAAACAAATTGAAAATGAATGGTACCACATGGCCCTATATTAACCATCTTCCAATCTACTTTGCATAGTCTTATGTAATTATCACAGTAGTATGTCAGAGGTTGTCAAAATGAATTAAAGATCTGTAAATAATATTTGTAAACTAAAAGCTTATATTATACAATTATTTATATGTAATAGGCTACTGTATGTTTAATATTTAATTGAGTACTTAAGTCTTACATGTACTTACAGTTTACATGTAACATTGAATGTGAAGTTTTTATTTTTATGGCCAGATCTTTAGACTGAAGACAAATGCAGCGTGCAAATTACCCACATCAGAGTTGCACATGACTTCCAGTCACTCACTTGCTACACTTTTATAGTCATCACTTGACCTAAAATCAATGTCATGTCATCACCTCAGATCACTGAGAAAGGAAAATGAGGTTTAGAACAGACTCCGCAGGTCTGTTCTGTTCATTCTAAACAAACACCTTTCAGCTATATGTTACGTAAGTTTATTTAGAAATATATATATATATATATTATTAGCTGTTTCTAGTCATTACATAGTTTGTAGAATGCAAAGTACTGAATTTTGATTTACTGACTGTTCACTGCAAAATTATTTTTAAAAAGCATTATTACTTTTTTAAAAAGAGCTGAATCAACGCAATATCTGTTTGTTTTTGTTTGTGACAAAAATACTGTTTTATGTTCAATGAAATTAAATTTGTGAAAACAATCAAGTTAACTTTATCAATTTGTTTTGGCACAACATTATGGAATTGTGTGGAACCCAGCATCTTTTACAGCGTATATATTGACTTTCCTATTACTGTCAATGCCAACATTTTATAACAGCAATAGTCTATTAGAGTCAGTGTTTCATATTGATTGTACTAGGCAGCAAAAACACATCCTACCATGGTAAAATTACTGGATTGTTGTTTTAATGTACTGTAAAAATGTACATTGTGAATATATATTCGTTTCAGGTTTGCTTATTGCACTCACTAACTTAATAATCCATGTGACATCACCACAATTCAGTTATCCGGTTCTGGAAACCACCACTTCCACTTCTGAGAACAAGCCCTGAATTCATTCATTAAAAAAGAGGATGTAATACTTCATGCGTCTATTTATTTATATTTTAGGCTTCAGTGGGAAAATGGTACACCGCTACTGGAAAATACAGGATGTAAATAGATTTTCTTTTAATATGACATCATGCTTTTTTTTTTTTTTTTTAATCTTTTATACAGGTTCTCAAGACATAGAGTGTACATAATTACTATGCAAACATATATTTCCCACCCAAGTAACTACTTAACTCTTAGGCCCCGTTTACACTAGTGCGTTTTAGTTTAAAAACGGTGTTTTAGCATGAAAATGATCTCCGTCCACACTAGAGTCTCTCAACAGATCTCCCTCCACCAGAAACCTTTATCACGTGACCATTCGCACACCATTCGCGCACTCTGGGCATGCGCGTTCAAGTATAAACAGGAAGCACGTGTCTCGCTCGGCATTTGGTTATTGTTAGTCAACAAACGCTGGTTGAACGATGAACGCGATGGTAAATAAAGCAAGAGAGGTCTTTTTGAGGACAGACGACGAGGTCGAGTTGTTACTTAAAGTAACAAATGAATATAAAACATCCATGGCTGTCGAAAATACAGTGTTTACAGTGAAGGCTGGTCTGCCGGTGAAGTTATAGTCATGTGCGCTTGACGAATAAGGAAAGGATACGCAATGACCCAAAGCCCCAATCACGTAGCCAACCTCAGCAGCCACGCCTCTGTTTTTAAAGATATCCGTTTCCCTCCATCCACACTGAGAGGCAGCAGCAGCGTTTTAGAATGGAAACGCTCTCTCCAGCGTTTTCAAAACGCTCCGTTTTCGCACCTCGAAAACTCCGGCGTAGTGTGGACGGATGGCGTAACCGTAGCAAAACTTATGCGTTTTAAAACGAAAACGCACTAGTGTAAACGGGGCCTTAGTAATTGCTGATAATTTTGTATATAATCATTTAGATTTGATATTTAATGTTTTAACAGGGACTAGAAAACAGTTTCATGGACAGACTGTGTGAGAGCAAGCAGTTTAGTCTGATTAAAGTGGTGATGATATGATGCTGTGAGCTGCTGATACTTTATGAATAGACAAGATGGACAGTTCCGGGTAAGAGCAGAACTGCAGAAATGCTTTTCTTACTTGGATTTTTTTCGTCTTGTTTCTAGCCTAAATAGCTAAAAAAAAATCCTTAAATCTAGAAGTATTTTCTAGACAAGCAAAACATACTGGCTTGTTTAAAGAAATAATATGCTAAAAATAAGTGAGTTTGTCCTTAAAGCCAGCTAAATAAAGTGCCAATGGGGTAAGCAAAATAATCTTGTTTTTTCTTTTGACATAGTGTAAGATTATTTTTCTTACCCCACTGGCAGATTATTTATCTTGCTTTAAGAACAAACTCACTTAATTTTGGCATATTATTTCTTAAAACGAGAGAAAATGTTTTCATTGTCTAGAAAATGTTTCTTGATTTAAGAATTTTTAGATATTTGGACTAGAAATAAAACAATAAATCTGAGTAAGGCATTTTTGTGCAGCGGGGGGAAGTCTCAAAACTTACTTACTCACAAATTCTGTAAGAGAAACTCTTTAAACTTGTACAAGAAAAATAGTTCTGGTCCCTTCAACTTGACTCCTACTCTGAAAGGTTAACACTTACTTACCTAAATATTAATCTTAAACATTCATGTGGAGACTTAAACATTCTTTATAGTGTAATTCATGATTTAGTATGTTATATCCTCTATTGGGCTCACTTTACCTGAAAGAAAACATCCTTAATAATTTCCTGAAGAAAAGGTGTTTTCCACTCATCACTTACTCATTTTTATACAAAATGAATAGTATTTATAATGATTTATGTGGCTTGGAATTGGTACATTGTGTTTGAGGAAAAATATGATCAGAATTACCATTTAATAATTATGGAAGCACTGTAGAACAGATTTATTTTCTGCTTCAGTAATGTATTGGTCAGTGTAGTAATTATACCAACAGGTTAAATTAAATTTAACATATGACATTAGTTTGTTGCGTGAGTGTCCTGTGATTTCAGCCTGGTTGGAGAGCATGTGCTTCACATACAGTACCTTTAGAGTCTCACATGAGTTTTGCTCAGCAGCAGACAAGGCTTCCGGCACACCAAATCAGGCAACTACACTCTTCCGACCTAGAAAAAAAAAAAAAAAAAAAAAAAGATTTCTAGTTTCACCTACTAGCAGTGGCCAATATGATTGTTCTGGAACATCTCAGTTATCTAGAGGCTATCGGGTGCTTCTTCTCAAGGTAAAAACATACTATTGGCTGGTGTGGTGGCCTTATCAAGCCTTGATGCTTAAATGTACTTAATGGTTTTGCTTCAGTTCACAGCTCAAGTTCACAGTTTGACCACAATCAAAGTGTTAAAATATGGGGAATGTGGTTTAAACTAAACCTTCCACTTTCACTCCCACACCAACCCACATTTCTCTTGTATTTTGTGTGCACAGTCATAATTCAGGAATTGGTGTATTACTGTAATACTGCAAAAGGATATTGCGTATACTGTCCATATTTCTAATCTTTAACAGACTTGATTTTATTTCTGCCCTCCTTTTTTGGGCTTCCTCATTTCACATAGTATTATTCTTTTCGAAAACCAAAAGATTTATGACCATGACTTATCACTAAGAGCATTTCATTAATGAGTTTCTGAAGAACCTTTTTTTGTGTGAAGATTTTTTTAACTGCAAAAAAAAATTGCCCATCAAAAAAACTGACTGATAAGGAAAGGAGACATTGCATTTCTAACTGAGACCTTTTATTTAGGACTTGATTAGCCTACTACACTCTCAGAAATAAACGTACATGAGCTGTCACTGGGGTGGTACCTTGTCAAAAGGTACACATTTGTACCTAAAGGGTACATATTAACACCTCAAGGGTACATATCAGTACCTAAAAAGTACAGAAGTGTTCCTCTTAAAATTGTTAGGTACTAATATATACTTTTAAGGTACCAATAAGGACTGTTTAGGTACAAATGTGTACCTTTTGAAAAGGTACCACCCCAGTGACAGCTCGTGTATCTTTATTTCTGTGAGTGTATGAAACTTTTAAATTGATGAAGCCAACTAATTTTGACAATATACTGTAGCCTGCAGTGAGCAGATCATATAAGGTGCTGTTGTTAACTGATAAAGTTGTGCTAATAACAGTAAAATATTTTTGATGATTCTTCTGTGGGTACTAGGGCGATGTCGACCAATTTGGCATTGTATGTTGTCTAATGTGAAAAATCACGATGGACGAAATTAATTCTTTGTAGTCTGCCGTTTCAACTAGCTGACGTTACACACAAATTACCATCTATCAATCACTTTTTCTGTGGGACTCTGGCATGAATAGGCAGAGTGATCTGTCATAATAATGGCGTCGACAAACTTGGCTGGTAAGCACAACCAACAGGAACTAACCAACATCTGAGGTTTCGCTAAAATTGGTACAAGCGTGAAAGTGAAAGATTGAAGCAGTGTACTGACGCTGTGACACATTATCTGATAGATTTAAAAGGCCAAAGAGACGTTAGATAGAGACAATATGTATTAAATATCACGTTTAACAACTATAGTGAGACGCGATCCAGCTGTACATCCTTGATAAACTGTCCGACGTGCACTGCTCTCTGGAGCTCAGACCAGACGAGCGCATGACAGTGTGTGTGGCTGTGTCTTTGTGTGTGTGTGTGTGGTCACGTGATGTGTGTTTTCAGCGGTATAGTGTGGACTGGGGGCTGTTCAGAATTTCTAGATGAAACACTAGTGTGGATGTGGATCATTTTTGTTCTAATATGCCATTTTAACACTAAGATGTATTAGTGTAAATGGGGCCTGGGTGTGTGTTTTTCATGAGCGAGTTTGCGACAGGGGCAGGCACATGATCGGCGATGCCGGCTCAGCATCGTGATGTCTATCGGCCATCGGCGATGGACGATGGCATCGTCTATCAACCTAACCCTAGTGGGTACAACATAACTATAGCAGTTTTTCATTCAGCAAACGATATTAATAATAAGAAACATAATAAATACATTTGCAACATAACTGCTGGTATGTCCCTTATCAGCAGCATGAAATCACAATGTTATCAGTAGGCGGATTGAACCGCCAATTACTCTGTCATTTGTTTTATGTGGTGGATGCAACTCCAGCGCAACCCAGCACTGACAGTACACTAAAGCCATGGTCACACTAGAAACTGAGCATGCAAAATTCTGTCATACGCGACTGTGAAAAGGGGTGGTTAAATAAGACAATTAGACATTAAAAAAGCAATTGCTCCATATTTTAAATGTCTGTACAGAGAGGTCATGTTTTGATCTTCTATTGGTCTCACACAACCATGCAAAGCAACCCGCGAAACTTTTTGCACAAGCTTGCAGTAACGGTCTGTAGCATTCGCATGCGCATGAATGGAATTCTTTAGGTGAGCACAGCTTAACTCATAAACATCCAATCACTCTCTCATTTACACTCACTCATACGCTCCGGCCAGTTTACTTTATCCAATTCACCTGATCTGCATGTCTTTGGACTGTGGGGGAAACCGGAGAACCTGGAAGAAACCCATGCAGACACAGGAAGAACATACAAACAGTGAAAAAACCTCCCGGCCCAGCTGGGACTTAAACCAGCAGCCCTCTTGCTGTGATTCAACAGTGCTAACCACTGAGCCACCATGACATCCCAAAGCAACTAATCAAAACAAAAGTGAGTAAACCAGTTGCCTTAAAAGCAACAAACAGATTTTTACTCCATAAACCTGTTGTAACTTGAAACTGTTAAGTTGACTCAACTTAATTTGAATAATTAAGCACAGTTCATTTATCTACTAATTTAAAGGCAGGTTAACTCACATTTTAATTAAAGTACTAATGGCTTTTTTACAGCATAAGGTGGCTGTACTTTAATTTTATTCTTCATTTTACAACATGCAAATGCACTTATCTCTCACCATAGTCGAAATAAATTCACCCTCCCATTATTAGCGGAAATGTTTTCGTCTTTTGTTGAGCCCGCAGTACCGTACACAACTGGTATACTTTAAAGAGATTAAAATCAATACAATTGACGTAAACAGTCTGACCAAAAATTATTGTCAGCTTTTTACATAACCTTTACAGTCAGCCACAAAGATCTGATACGTTGCCTCCTTGACAACTGAAACACAAGAAAGACCCTCAGTTTGTGGTCTGAGAAAAAACGAGAAGGCCACCATGACCTAGAAAATCAGGAAATGCAACAACCAGATTCGATCCTGCAAAGTACAACTTCAAAGTAAGAGATGCACGATGCTATTAACACATTTGCAGTACATTTTTTAAACAACTCTGTTGATGGTGTTAGAAGTCCACATTTACAAAGCTACTTACATACCTAAATATGCATTATTAGGACGCTTATAGTGAGAGAGAATCACTTTGCCAGTTATTTTTTATTTATTTATGTATTGGGGTGGCATTTATGGTCTCTAAATAGTTATTTTGGCTAGTCATTATGTAATTATAAAACTTTGAATGAATAAAATGGTGAGGTTTTACCCAGTGTTCAGGTTAGTGGCTTCTGTATTACTCAGTTTTTAATCTGTTGTGGCATGGCAGTGGAGCTGATTGAGGGGGTGTTCTTCCATTAGCCCTAGATCAGGGCTGAGCTTAAATAGATGCCGTCTTTCTTAAGGGGGTCACATCACTGGTGGCAAACAAGCTGGAAAATGAAGTCGCATGTGTCAGGTTTCTCTGCAGTTCTTCTGCTGTGGCTTCTGGTCTCGTCTTCAGTACAAGGTGGGTTTTAACATGTTCTTTCATATAAATGATGTTGTGTTGATACTTGATGCATTATTGCTGATGATAATTATATGTTTTTATTTTTTTATTTGTGGTTTATGCTACAAACTAATGCCCTGCTTTTATTTCCAGAAGACGCACATAAAACAGGCTGTTTATCTACTACAGATACTAAAACTCCTCAAAAGAATCTGCGTAGCTACACTATCCAGCAAAAACCATTGTTCCCTGTGCACGCTGTAAGGTAAGAATATGTTCAGATTTTTGTATGAATATGTTCAGATATGTTTTTTTATCAAAAAATCTAGATTTAAAACTTTAGTTTACCTTTTGTGGTCCATGTTGTGAATTAAATTATTGTCTGTTGTGTTTACTGTGTAGATTTCTTACAATCAAAAAACACACAATTTGCTCGGATCCGACTTCACCATGGGCCGTTAAATCAATGAAGTACCTGGATGAAAAGAAGAAACGACGTCAGTCAAACATCACAAACCGTCCATTCGTGAAGCTGGTTCATATGAACACATCAACGACAAATATGGCTCGGGTATCAGCTCAGATTGAATAATAGACCTCTGGATGAAAATTACCATCAGAACCGACCTGTATCACTTAGCATTTTAGATTTTCTCTTTTGAGGAAAAAAAGCACTTTGTTGTACATCAAATAGTGTACATTTTTTATGTAATAATGAAGAAAGTAATGTATTTTGTATTTTATATATTTTTTACGGCGCCACGGTAGCGTAGTGAGTAGCACATTCGCCTCACAGCAAGAAGGTCGCTGGTTCGAGCCCCGGCTGGGTCAGTTGGCATTTCTGTGTGGAGTTTGCATGTTCTCCCCGTGGTTGCGTGGGTTTCCTCTGGGTGCTCCGGTTTCCCCCACAAGTCCAAAGACATGTGGTATAGGTGAATTGGGTAAGCTGAATTGTCCGTAGAGTGTGAATGAGTGTGTTTCCCAGAGATGGGTTGTGGCTGGAAGGGCATCCGCTGCGTAAAACAAATGCTGGATAAGTTGGCGGTTCATTCCGCTGTGGCGACCCCGGATTAATAAAGGGACTAAGCCGACAAGAAAAATGAATGAATGAATATATTTTTTACAAAATATTTGTATTGATATAATAATCTGCGTATATATTTAAAAAGGTGGCAACACCAAAGCTCCAAAAAATCTTCATTTATTAAATTAAAAAGGCTAACACACCTTTGTGTTAGCCTTTTTAATTTAATAAATTAATATTTTTTGGAGCTTTGGAATTGCCACCTTTTTGAATATATATTTTTGCACCTTTTACAGTTTGTCTGAACACCCATTTAGATTAATGTGCATGCTTTTGGGATTTTTTTCATTAATATATTACCTGTAATGTTTATTTCTCTAAAACTTTTGCTTTGATTCTGTATTCTTGTACATACAGTACAGGTAATGTTGTCAAATAAATTAAAATCCTTTGTATCAAACCATTTGAACTGCATGTATTCTATTAATGTAATTATATATATATATATATATATATATATATATATGTATATATATATATATATATATATATACTCATTCATACATACATACATACATACATGCACTCCAAAAAAAATCTCAATTTATTAAATTAAAAAGGCTAACACACCCTTGTGTTAGCCTTTTTAATTTAATAAATTCATATTTTTTGGAGCTTTGGAATTGCCACCTTTTTGAATATATATTCTTGCACCTTTTACTGTTTGGCTGAACACCCTTTTAGAGTAATGTGCGTGCTTTTGGGATTTTTTTTTCCACATTAATAAAATACCTGTAATGTTTATTTCTCTATAAATGTGATTCTGTATTCTTGTACATACAGTAGAGGTAATGTTGTCAAATAAATTCAAATACATTGTATCAAACCATTTGAACTGCATGTATTCTATTTATATATATATATATATATATATATATATATTCATACATACATACATACATACACACACACATATACAGTAGTCAACATTTGAAGTGGATCATCACCTTTCATCAAAGTTGTCTTAAACTATTGCGCTAGAACAATTTTGAAAAACATTTGATTCACTTTGAATGTTGACTACAGTCTGTGTACATGTAAGTGTAATGCTGTTGTTGTATTTTTTTTTAAATAAAGTGTATATAAATATGTATGATTCTTTAGCTAACAGTTATTTTCCTATCAAAATGTAAAAGTTCATCATCTACACTATCTATATACTATATCAGCATGTTACATTAGCTAAACCACCTGTGAGCAATGAAAGATATCAAACGATGATAAATCAAACGCTTCTGACTAAATTCTAGCATGCACTGTAGAGCAAAATGAATACATGAAACCCCCTATAAAGACAACACAAACTTTTGTTGTAAATGTCAACAAGTCTTAAACAGACAAATCAAATACAGTTATGTTTTTATATTATACCTTGATTGAATTACATAATATTGGTCTAATTCCGAGAACGTAAATAGTCAACCATAATCACAAAGTTGACAAACTTTGACTAACTAACCTCTATTACACATATAGTTTACCTTTATAGTACCAACAGCCTGTTACATATTGTATATTTATTTGCTCTTAACTGAATGCATTGAATTTATTATAATTATGAGGGGAAAGAATGCTATTTTGTTGCTTGGTACAAACTATCTACAACATTTTGAAACAGAGTGTATGGCTGCTTGATCATTCTACTGATCAAACTGATTATCATTTGTTTTAACAGGTCTTTTTACACCCACGTCCCCAGTTCTGTGGAAGAGCAAATGTCCTCGTTTCTTTGCTGTGGTTGATTTGGCAAGTCGTCATCTTAAATACCTCCATGTGGTTTTCCAGCTGTGCTAAATGACAAGAAGACATTGTGTCTATCTTATATTAACACGCAGGGGACAGCACAGAGTGTGCTACAGGCATTGTGAATGTATAGAAGAGTTATTCAAGTTAAAGAATAATACAGCCACTGAATTATAGACTGAATTCGCAATATTTGTGGTTGTCAATCCATTTAATTCTAATCACACAAAACTCTCATGCTTCTAAACACTTCTGGAAAAAGATAATATTTATAAGTAAATACATACTGTGTCAATTAAGATGTTTATTCCAAATCTCTTGATATCCATGAATATTGATAATAATACATGCAGTATAGTATATGTGTCTTTAGAGACAAGGTCTTAAACTGTATATCTAACACAATGCAATTGCAAAAACTATACTATAATAATAATAATAATAATAATAATAATAATAATGTTATTTTGTTACCTTTTGGAGTATGGAGACGTTTGATTTCAGATAATTTTACCATCTCTGACATATTCAGCGTGAATTAAGTCTGCACATTCAGCATCTGGCCCATATTCACAATGTCAACTCTCAAAACTTATTTCTAACTATCAACCATCTAATTTTCTTCTCTAACAGCTTTTTCAGCAAATCTTCATTTAACAGTGACACTTACAGTATATTTCACTGCGTAGATGCTCTTTAAATTATTCATGCAAAATTCAAGTAAAAAAAGAAGAGCAAATAAATTGAACAACTTAGACTATTAAATTTAACAGTCTAATATAAATACTGAATTTAGTAATAAAACTCATTAAACTTTTTCTTCACTGTATGAAAGAATTATACAGGAAACAGTGTGTTTATTGTTTTAAAGCACAGCCGACAGTCACAAACTGTTACATTAACTGACATCTTTGAATTTTTACATTCAATTCAATTCTTTTTTTCAAATTTCTTTTAACAATGTAGATTGTGTCAAGTCAGCTTAACATAGAAGTTGTGTAGTCATAGCTATATTATAGCAAGTGAATTAAACTGCTAATGCCCAGTCATGTGTTTTTACAAATAGCTTGAAATCTCTCATTTTAATCAAAACCAACTACACTTGTTTTGTAATTTGAAAAAAAACACAAGATATATTTCGTCCCACTAAACGCACAAACTACTAAACTACTAAACTACTCCAATGCTCACAAAATTGTAAACAAAGAGGCCATTTTGGGAGGAGAAACAGATGAAGTTTGTGTAAATTAAACTGCTAGTGCAAATGTCACTGCTGGAAGCCGAAAAACTGAAGAGCAGCTCCACCTATGCTCATAGGAAATACATTAGAATGGCAAGGGTGCATGACTTTAAAGGAACCGAAATTTCCAATTTTCTTAATAATTTCATAGGGTCTGTTGCGTAAGTTACTTCAAAAAAGTTATTAATTACTAATTATGTTATTAAATTGCATTTAACTTACATTTTTACCAATTGCGTCTGAAAAGTAACTCAATAAGTTGATTATAAGTTTAATATAGTCACTCAATAAGTTATTAAATTACTTGATTCAATAGAACTTAAAATTCATCATAAATATACTACATATAAATCTCATAATGTTGCATAGACAATAGAAATTGAACTATTTCATTCTTTAAATCTGAGCAAATCTGGACTTTTTAGACTGATTAAAAAATTAAGACTTTAAGAATTATAAACATCATGAATGAAGGAATGATGAATGAATGAATGAATGAATGAATGAATGAATGAATTTACAGTATTTATTTATTAAGGACATGCACAAAAATTAAATTAACCTCAAAAAGGAAAGATGCATTGTGCCAGGTTGTGGCAGGATTATTACTTCCACCTGCAGTCTCTGGACAGGTAAAAAATGAAACAATAATAATCAATAAATCAAAAAGTCAGTTTAAAATACAGGCATAATCACATGAACTAAAACACTGACAAATCAAAAATATCTCACTCATACAAATTTTATTTGACAAAAAAACCTCTTAGTCAGACATGAAAAAAATCTTGTACATTTGATTATATCTGTTGGGAGAGAATTCCCAAAATTTTTGGCTTTATAAATAAGATTGACCAAAATAAATAGGTTTTTGTCTAGGGAAAATAAATTCCCCTCTTACCATAGAACATGTCATTCATCATGTTTTTAAACGTGGAATTAAAAAAATAAAAATAACGATGGAGCAGAAAGATTTTTTAAAAGCAAAACAAATATTGGAATATTTAATGATATTATCAAAACTTAAGAGATTATGTTATACCAAACTCAAAAAAAATAAATAATCAAAGCGATGACACAATATATTGACGTGGATTTCTGACTTTCTGTTCATAGTTTCTCAAGCATGCTCAATCCTGAAAAATGAGTGTTGATCATGATCATGTTCAAAATGTTCTGATCAAGAACAATTGAATTTATGAACTGAATTTAAACAAGAACATAGTAGTAAGTAACTGTAATTAAATTACCTAAATATGAAAAGTAATCCCTTACTTTTTCTGTGAAAAAGTAATCCAATCAACGTAACTTTAACTAATTACACCCTGGTTTCCATAATCGCATGCACATAGGTCTCAAACTCAATTCCTGAAGGGCCACAGCTCTGCACAGTTTTGCTCCAACCCTATCAAACACAGCTGATCCAAATAATTGAGGTGTTTAAAAGAGTCTTGAACACCTTCATTAGTCGGATCCGCTGTGTTTGATCAAGGTTGTAGCAAAACTGTGCAGAGCAGCGGCCCTCCAGGAACTTTAGGTTTGACACCTATGACATAGCACTTGTCATAATACAATCATGATAGCAAGGGGGCCCCCTAGTGGTTCCATGGCCCTATGCATCATGTATACACTGCATGTAGGGAGGATTGGATCTGCCTGATATAAAACAAACATCATTGGTTCTTGTGAAAGCTAAATGTCCATCATGGCACA
Source organism: Danio albolineatus (assembly GCA_903798035.1). Classification (NCBI taxonomy): domain Eukaryota; kingdom Metazoa; phylum Chordata; class Actinopteri; order Cypriniformes; family Danionidae; genus Danio; species Danio albolineatus. The sequence goes on along the minus strand of CAIGQQ010034181.1, from coordinate 541,753 downwards.
CAAGTATGAACCTTAATGATTGGGTTCATTTAAAATAAGTGTTAAATTTGGTCCATCTTATTACGATCTATTCAATTTGACTTGCTTTTCACCATTTGAGTCACACAGACTTGCTTTTTGATCTCTTTTGATCTCCTTTAGTCTTTTGGGGGAATATACTTTCAATGGAGGGACAGAAATCTCCTATCTTTATCTGCGTTTCCAAAGATGAACCAAAATGATCAAACCATTTTAAAAATATTTACAAGCTATAAATGATGGAAATGTGTACCCCACTGAAAAGCTCCATAATGGCTGAAATCAAAAAGCTTTCCATGTGTGTGTAGTGTCGCAGGCGTGAGAGAGAAAAACCTCACTTTGAGAGCTCAGTATGTGGGTTAATGAGCGTTTCACAGCATGAGTGTTTCAGACCATAGGAGGAAGAGCCTGCTACAACAGAGCTAGTGCTAGTTCAGAGGGTTTTCCCCCCTTTTTAGTTTCCATGCATGTTTTTTTCCCAAAGTCATGTGATTTAGCATTCTCTTTTAGCTAAACAAATGCAGTAAAATAATTATGTGACATGAAATATGTTCTATTTATTGACTATCGGAGGGCATAACAGTGTGTATTTTCGACAAGCGGCATGCGATGACACAGGAAGTACAGTGTTGTGTAGATAAGCCCAGGAGCAGTTTCACATGTCAAGGTAGGTGTTGGTTTAGAGTGATGATGAAAGTATACCTGTGGTTTTATGGCAGATAAGTCTTTAGATTTATGCATGCGGTTTAACTTTCATGTCTCTCTTTTTTTCCTCAGTTGATGGTCCACACTCATTTTGACAAATCAATTGACCATAATGACATGTTGTTATGTGACTTGACTTAGAAAGCAAAACTTAATTGTATCTTTAACTTCTATAATCTGACAGAGATCGATCAGATCAATCAGTGGTTCATGTGGTTTCAGCAAACATACAGGAATCTTAGCAAGTACTTGCTTCACAGACATGACATATATATCCACAAAAAACTTGAAATCTCTTTCCAGCTACACTTAAAAACGAATGTTTTCCTGTTATGTATCGAGCACAAGTTACAATTCATCCCACCAAATAGCAACTACTCGAATGCCCATAGATATATACACTAGATATCGTATACAGACCCTGCGCATGTGTCAATACTGCCACCATATTTGTACAGTGCTACCAGGACAAAAGTCATTCAACCGCACTAGTCAAGACTAAAGCCAATCTGAAGATGCTGGACTTTTGCATTGTGCATGGGTGTAGTAATGAAACAAAGAAAACAAAGCATAAAGGCATTACATTTCGTAGGTAAGTAGTATGTTTCATAGTATGTTACGAACTTTTGTGTTCAACAAGTGACATTACTTGCTGAACACAAAAGTTCGTAACATACTACGATGAATTGATGATAATACATTCACCTACTGACCATAAGACAAAGTAACACCTACTGTAAACTAAAAAATAATTGAGAGAAAATAAAATCAGCAAACATTCATTCATTCATTCATTTTCTTTTCGGCTTAGTCCCTTTATTAATCCGGGGTCCCCACAGCGGAATGAACCGCCAACTTATCCAGCATTTGTTTTACGCAGCGGATGCCCTTCCAGCCACAACCCATCTCTGGGAAACACATCCATACATTCTCATTCACACACATACACTATGGACAATTTAGCTTACTCAATTCACCTGTACCGCATGTCTTGGACTTGTGGGGGAGCCGGAGCACCCGGAGGAAACCCACACAACCACGGGGAGAACATGCAAACTCCACACAGAAATGCCAACTGGCCCAGCCGGGGATCGAACCAGCGACCTTCTTGCTGTGAGGCGAATGTGCTACCCACTAGGCCACCGTGGCGCCAATCAGCAAACAAAGTAAATGAAATATGACAAGACGCTACGGTGCCAGAAACTTGTATTATTGTCGGTTAAGTGAGGTATATGGGTGCCTGATTACATAACAGTCCCTGCGCCTCAATGTGCATACTTTCCACCCTAAATTATTAAATATTACAAATGTTATATACCATTTATATCCGAAAGGTGGATATGCACATTGAGACGTAGGGATATCGATGGTTCGAATGAATCGTTCATAAGGGATTAAAAGCATCATAAGGGATAAGCATTAAAAGTGAAAGCAGGAGAGGGGTTGTGTTTCAGGACATGGATTAGATCAAATTTAACAGGGAAGGAGGATAATACATTTCCATGCACACACACTTTTTGTTTGCAATACCTGTGCGGTCACTTATCTATCGATGTAGAAAAGTGATGCAAAATTATAACTGTTGTAAATAAAAAAGATATTTGCATGCTGACCACCGGGGAAACTCCTGATCATATATTTATATATATATATATATAAAGCTATATATATATATAAACATATGTGTATTGATCCATGACTCCGGATGGCCAGTCCTCCATTGCGCCTTGGTCTCGCATTCATTTCAAAGGAGAGCAACCCTGTACTAAAATGGCTGCTCTGTTAAAGCACTCTTTCCAATAGACAACAATAGCACAGGAGACATCTAATGTAAATATCTATGTCAAATGCCTACAAACTTGTAAACAAAGAGGCCATTTTAGGAGGCCATTTATAGCCTGTCCCAAAAAAAACATTCCATGATACCAGAAATGATGAAGAGTCATTTCGAAGGGGAGGGAAAGTTATGGTGCGTGATAAAAAATTATGAGGGCAAATTCATTTTCACAAAATAATGAAGTACACAGACACCAAGCACTGCTATATAAATATAAAAAGTTATAAGAAGAGAAATTTTTAGTTTCATGGCAACTTTAATTATTACAATATTTAGAATGTTTCAGCCTCCTCTTCACAGTGATTTCATTTTATTATCTGTAATATGTCAAGTTAAGCTCACTGACTCTAATTCTGAATCTAATTCCCTGATCGTTTTGTCTGAGTTATTATATTATTTGCTAACAAAGAAAACCTGCTTGTCACATTTATACTGTTTGAATTATATAAAAAACATCTTTGTGAAAAATCTAAATATAAAATGACCATAAATTAATAAATATAAAAAAAAATAATAATCATGAAGAACAACCTACACAAGTGTATGGACAATTGATGAGTTATTTATTATGATGTTAGCAGTAAATGTCCTCAAGATGACTCTTGTGGTAAACCTCGCAGTGGATTTTGAAAAATGATGTAGTGATGAAATGATTTATTGAGAATTTGGACATTCATAAACACCAACACCTGATGTAGTGGGTAGGGAGCTATTTTGGACGTGAAAAATACAGAGCAACTGAAGATTAAAATACCTTCCGACGGCATGTTCCATCACTCAGACCACCGGGGATTTATTTATGACTTTGATGACTTTTACTCCAGTCTGTACATGAATATATTTTGTCTGCACCTAAAGCCCCTTTCAAGTCATGTCTTCCACTGAGCCCCCAGCTAACCACAAATTAAAGTATGGTTAGGCTGGTGCTATTTAAAAAAAGAAAGAAAAAAAAAGTTTTCAAAATCTAGTCAGTGAAGTTCAAGGACTACACAAAAAGTAAAACCTAAAGCTGTGATAGCATTAGTAAGATATTTGGCTCTTTTATTTGGCTCTTATATTTGGCTCTTATGTTGTGAATAGTTTGTTTGAATGAAGCACTGCTCAAGTCAACTTCAAACAGCTGTCTTTTGGTCAGCATGATGAATTTAAGTGACCAACGAGTAAACACTGGCAGTAGAACTTCTGATTACTCCAATTCCAAAGGAAATCGCTGAATTTGACCACTGAAATTTCACATGTATGCAAAATAAATAGTGATTTCCGTTCCCATGCTGGTCATTTTTGATCCGTTTATCACTTTGATTAGTGTAGATTTGTCATCACAGCTTATATTCTAGTCTGTGGGTAAATCAATTGCTCAAAAGCATCTTTTCCACTGGACATCACTTGTGACCACAAGTGCTACAACGTCAAGCAGGTAGGCAGATGGGTGGTTTCCTCCTCCTATATCAATACCGTCACATCTAGTTGATCAGACAAGTTTGATGAATCAACATGACTGGACATACTTTTACAGCTTTTGTTTTGGTGGTCATCTTGGGGTCCATCAGCGTGTTTGCAGGTAGGTTTTTGTGAGATAAACAGAGAGTGAAGTTAAAGCTGGAGTAAATGTGGTTGATTGTTTAGCTCTAGTGGTTTGGTTTACACCTTACCCTGAATAAGAGTGAGAAATAACATGCAGAAACTTTCAATCAACGCGAAGTATGAAACACAGACTAACTGTAGCTTTTAATTTGTCTGTTTTATGTTTCTGTTCACAGATGGACCTCCGGTGAGTTGTTGCCTCAGACTAAGAGACAGAAAACTGCATTTGGACAAAATATTGACCTACAGAATACAAACTGAAGAAATGTGTCCAATAAGAGCAGTGTTGTAAGTAAACTGCAGGGGCAAGAGACTGATAATTGATAATCATTGTAATATAATGTTACTTTAAGTCCATAAAAAGAGATGACAACAACCAAATAAAACAATAATGAGCACTAAAAAGAAATGATCTCTTTATAGGTTCCAGACGGTCGCTGGGAAGACGCTCTGTTCTGATCCTGAAAGTAGCTGGACAAAGAGTGCCATGTGGAAGGTGGATGAAGAACAGAGAAAACTCAGAGAGCAGGAACCTGAAGCCGTAGAGGGAACTTCAGTGGAGGAACACAGAGAAACAGAAGATCCATAACAGCAGAAATGCCACTAAACAGCAGAGTGACTAGAACAATGTTGACGACTAAACAAAAGAACTTATAGACAACCGCAAATGCCCAAAAGGAGGTAAAATGAAAAAGATAATTAAAGAGATGCGGTAAAGGACAAAAAATAGTGATTTTTGACAATTTTGTTTGTGGTTTTGTTTTTTGTAAAATGTGATTTAATTGTTGTTGATGGACAAAACTTAGTCTGCACTGTAAAAATTATATTTTGAAGTAACTAATAGCTTTACATATTTGTGGGTGTTTTTTTTTCATTTATTTAAGGATTTGAAATGTATTGTGGGACTTTGATCTCTGTTCTGGCAACTTTTGATATTGAAAAGTGGGTCATGTAAATTGCAGTACTGATACAGTATGTACAAAATAAAGTTTGTGTTTTTAACTTTGCATGTTTTTAAAACATAGTCAAAACATGATTCAAAATTTCAAAAAGTGAGCAAGTGACAATATGAGTACTGGCCAGAAGTTGGCCAACAATTCTTTATTGCAAGTATTATAACAAAAAATATTATAAAATAATAATAAAATTAATAAAAAATTGAGACTGACAGGCAGATTGGTGCAGCGGCAGCAGTAATGCGGTCGATGTACCGGTCTGTTGTGGTAAAGAAGTATCTGAGCCGAAAGGCAAAGCTCTTCATTTACCAGTCAATCTATGTTCCTACTCTCACCTATGGTCATGAGCTTTGGGTCATGAACGAAAGGACAAGATCTCAGATACACATCGCAGGGTGGCAGGGTGCACCCTTATAGATATGGTGAGGAGCTCTGTCACCCGGGAGGAGCTCGGAGTAGAACCACTGCTCCTCCACATCGAGAGAAGTCAGCTGAGGTGGCTCGGGCATCTGTTTCGGATGCCTCCTGGACGCCTACCTAAGGAGGTGTTCCAGGCATTTCCCACCGGGAGGAGGCCTCGGGGAAGACCTAGTATTTAGATTTTTTTTAATCCTCAGATTTACAAATATACACAGTTCACTTTTGATCAGGGTCTCAATTGTATGATATTCTGATTGTTCTGATTCTGATGAATGCAGTTCATTTGAGTAAGCTTGAGCACTGCTATCAGAACCTTTGTGTGCAACAAATGTGCTGCTGTGTTGAGGCTGCTGAAAAGATGCAAACAAACTTAAACTCAGATGCAGGACAAATCAAAAATTTTATGAATGAAAAATTACAAATGAACAATCAAAAGGACGTCACCAAATAATTTTCATCATCATCATCACCATGTTATTTCTTACAGCTCAATACAGGTGTTGGAAACATCACTAGCAATAGTTGTTTGACTTCAGTCAGTGGTGGAATTCTAGAACAGTTAAGCTCAAACACACCAACTGTAATCAGGCCCTAATATTTAAAATGCTATGTTATAACAAGAAGTAAAAAATAAGTCATTAAACCAAGTAAATGAATAAAATATACAAATAAAATGAATTAGAAATAAGAGACACATGATATTTTATATGTAATGTCCTTTTGAAGTAAATTATGTTGTTTTGTTTTTGTTGTTTTTGCTGTTGTTTGCAATAGTTCACCTTTGCCCCAGAAGCACAAACACACACATAGGTTTCTCAATTCCAAGAACGCAGAGAACGGACTTGTGTTCTTGTGGAGACCGGTTTTGCCAGGTCACATCGGGAGAACGAACTCGGGAGACCGCGAGGACAGAGAACGCGTCCTGTGAGAAATGAGATGCTGCGTTCTTCCTGATGGTCACATGACCCTCGCGCATCTTTAACCAAAAATTATTTAAACATTACAGTATTCATACAGTGAATTGTTTTCCCCCTCATTCATTTTCTTGTCGGCTTAGTCCCTTTATTAATCTGGGGTCGCCACAGCGGAATGATCCGCCAACTTATCCAGCATTTGTTTTACGCAGCGGATGCCCTTCCAGCCACAACCCATCTCTGGGAAACATCCATACATTCTCATTCACACACATACACTACGGACAATTTAGCTTACCCAATTCACCTGTACTGCATATCTTTGGACTTGTGGGGGAAACTGGAGCACCCGGAGGAAACCCACGCAGCCACAGGGAGAACATGCAAACTCCACACAAAAATGCCAACTGACCCAGCCGGGGCTCGAACGAGCGGCCTTCTTGCTGTGAGGCGAACGTGCTACTCACTACGCCACCGTGGCACCTGGATAGAAATGTCTTCTTTTATAATTGTACCGTCCTTAACATACTTTATTACAATCATGCACTGTTTTAAAAATGTTTTAAACTTGTAAAACTCATTTTTGATCACATTTGATAATCACAGATTTTGTAATTCCAGTTAATTTGCCACGTCCTGTCTTGTTGATGTGATTATACGTGTTACTACGGAGACATGTTATTACACGGCTGTCAATCAATTCAGTGGGCGGTGTAACTGCACTCCTACGTCACATTGCGGTTGGCCTCAAAATGGTATTTATATGATGTTCTTTTGCAGTAAATTAATATTATTATTTTATTATTGCTGTTGTTTTTGCTGTTGTTGTTTTTGCTGTTATAGTTCTCATTTGCCTCAGAAGCACACATACACAAACTATGTATTTATTTTTAACCATGAAGTAGGTATATATGCTATGGGTTATAAAGGAAAGAAGTGCTACCAAAGCTCTCATTTACAACTTAGACCTACAGGTTCTCTGTATTTCTATTTCTTTCTTTGAATAAGAGCAATCAGCAGCTTCAAAGTAACTTTAACTGATGAAAAGTTTAGATATTCCCATTGTTTCACATTCACAAAAGTGAGCACCAGGACAAGATGAAGTTCAAACAGTTTGCTGCTTTTCTTTTTCCTATACAGTGGATGATTTTCGACAATGGTCTACGAGTGTATGGTGAGATATGATTATTTCATTTCTGAAGATAAATAACATGTTTTGGCCGCAGTGTTAGGGCTGTGCAATATGGACAAAATAATCATAATGCGATTTTTGGAATGAGTATTGCGATTGCGATTTTATTTGCAATTATGGCAACTATTTTTGTTTTTTCAAACAAGCTACATACAAGCATTCTAAATGTATTCAGTGCACAAGAAGTGCATAACAAAACATTTCACAATAAAATAACATAGTATTAAGTTTAATAAATCAAACTGTAGTAAAATTGTCTTTAAAACAGACAACACAAAATAAATGAAGATTAACTAACCTCAACTCTATTTAAAAACAAACTGTACACAGTAGTACTAACTGCTTGATAAACAAAACTGTAATAAATTAACCTAAAGACAGACAACATGAAAAAATAAAGATGAACTAACCTCAATTCCAGTCATAACCATAAATAAAAGCTAACAGAAATCAAAACCACCTATTCGGTTCTCCCACTCAACTTCGTCATGCGCGAAGTGAGCTCTGATTGGTTAACATCTTTCTCCCGCTCAGCTTAGCTGTAATTGCCAGGTGTGCTGTGTCAGCTCTGATTAGTTAACATATTAAAATCATGCGCACAAGAACGTATTCTGAATAAAAATCTAAATAAATTGAAGGATAAAATTGTAGCTTTACGCAATTTAGAAATTGCATGTGCTTTAATCCCGTTATGTTTGTGATTGATATTAATTGCACAGCCCTACGCAGTGTCTGTCATTGTGTGCAGATCATTGTGTGTAGATCAGTTAACCAACTGATCAGTGTTAAGGCTAGTGCATTACAAGCAGTGTTGGGTAAGTTACTTTAAAAAAGGAATTAATTACTAATTACTTAATCAATGTTGTATTTAAAATACTTTTCTAATTACTGTGTTGAAAAGTAACTTAATTACTCAATAAGTAACTTAACTAAATACTTCTTGAAATCCCTATAAACCTTGAGTGTTCAAATAATAAAAATTAAACTCTGTAAATAATAAATACTTAGATAAAACATATGAGTCAAACATGAAATAGTTTAGCCTTTTAGTTTTCTGAATCATCTTATTATATTCTATTTTTTTTTTAATTATTACATGCATAATAAATTTTTGTATGCAATGTAACCTTAAATATTATCCTGCACATCTATCGATCAGGCAATGTTTACAAAAAAAGCATTATTTTTCGCGGTATTAGAATGAAAGCCCGTGCAGTATGATCAGAAGTGGACAAAAGGCTTTAGATTTATACGGCATGTTTTTAAACTGGATTGTGCCTCTCTTGTTTACCTGTGATCCGATCGAGCAAAAGGTGTCTTATTATTCTGTAAACAGAGCAGCATCAGTCATGTTAAATTCGCCGACTCCCTCTGTCACATCTGCGTAGTTATCCTAGCCTTTCTCATAGTAATCTTCATAGCCCATGTAAGGTGCGCGATAGCCTTGAAAAAGCCGCGCGCTACAGCACGCAGGCGCGCAATGAGGAAAAATAAATTGATTAATACTGTAATGTTCTTGTCTGGGAATATTTTCATTTCGTAAAACAGCCACTCGCTTCAGCCGAGTCCGACATCTTCCGCTTTAGAATATGACTAGCAGAAAACTGGCGCGCGGCGCTATCACATGCATCTGCACTACGATGATTTTAAAGCGGCAGAATTTACTTTTACCTTTAGAAGATAAATTAATAAAATTGTGTAAGATTATTTAGCGAGTTTAATTATTTTACAATGTAACGCAAGTACATTATAAGTAACTGTAATTAAAATACCTAAAAATTAACAGTAATTAGTTACTTTACTTTTTCAGTGGAAAAGTAATTTAATTACAGTAACGCATTACTTAGTAACGCGTTACACCCAACACTGATTACAAGTAACATGAATTGCACAATTATATACATTTTCTAAGTAACAAGTAAAGTAATACATTAGTTAAAAAAATGAGTAATAATATTTAAGCTACTTTTAAAAAAATGTAATGCGAGTTACTATTTAATTTAAGTAATTTGCTTTTAAAAAAGAAATTGCTAAAAAAGAAATAACGTAGTCAAGTTGAATCATGCACTCATGGGAGAAAGTGAAGATGGCAGGCCAGAGCGTTACATTTCGGTGATGGATATGTTCTCATTATTTTGAATGCGTCAAAGGAAAGTAAAATGGGATTGTCTCAATAGACACAGATTTTAACCAATAATACAAAAAGTAAAAAAGTAGCAAACACATTGCTTTAAACTTTCAATAATCTGTATATACGACACATAAAGTTCTGGGGTCAGGAAGCTCTCAGAAGATAACATAATGCTACACTATTAATTTTGTATGCATTTTTAAGATAAATTAATGTGTAGGTTGTACAGTGCATTGTTAATTGCAGAGCTCCATTACTTTCAAAAGTGACTTTCCCCAACACCGGTAATGATTACTCGCCTCAATATTATCATGTGCTTCTCCAACAGGTGATGATCGCCGACCAGACTGCTGTCTTAGAGTGACAAATACCAGAATACCAGCTGAAAATATTGTGGATTATAGCATACAAGAAACTCCGCTATGTCCTATTAAAGCTATAAGGTAATCACATCATAATGTTATATTACTATTTGAAATTTTACTCAGTTCAAAAATAAATGTGTGGTTAATTCAATTATGTTTTTTTTATCAGATTCCACACCAAGAAAAACAAAGTTATTTGTTCAGATCAAAATAGTGGCTGGGCTAAGATGGTGATTCAGAAATTGTGTCCGACAACTGCAACACACAAAACACCAAGAACACACAGTGAGACTAGCACGAGTACAACTGTACATCCAACAGTGACAGTAATCAACACATCTGGACCAGAGACCAGCACAAGTACAACTCTCACTACAATCGAAACATCTAGAGCAGAGTACAGTCGGAGTACAACAATTGCAACATCTGGTCTGGAGATGGACGACAGAAAAACATCAACTGAAACTACAGTAGATGACGCAAATAAAAACACTTTTTGTTTAAGGGAGAAAAAAGCAATATACTTTTGTATTAAAACGACTTAAAAGTTCTTTTGTTGGAAAAGCTGAACAATTTATACTTTTATTGTCTACATAATGATAATACCAGAATAAATGAATGACATAATTATAATGAGTGAATCGTGATAAAAGTAGTGAAAAGTCAGCACTTTAGCTTCTCTCAGACCATTTGTCTTTGTTTTGTCAAGGCATTTTCATAGCTTTTTGTGTGGTGACTTCGGTTTTGTGTGTATTTTTTTTCACCATTCAAGTCATTAAAATAACTATCTAAAAGTAACTAACTGGTGATGTAAACATTATAAAAGTGCAGTTCACCTCAAAATTAAAATTTGGCCATCATTTTGTCACCCTTTACTTGTTCAAAACCTATTTGAGATATTTTAAAAAACACTGGTAGCTGGTACCCATTGACTTCCATAGTATCTGTTTATTACTCTAAATTTAACTAATTTTGTATAATGCATCTATTTATGTGTTTTTGCTCAGTGGATCAAATAAAATAACATTATCTTTTTAATAATGTTCTTGCATATTTGTTCTTGTTGGGTAAATCAGTTGAGAACAGAAATACTGCAAAGGTCTTCTAGGCCGAAACTCTAGTCAAAGTCTCAAAGTCTAGTCATTCATTCATTCATTCATTTTCTATTCGCCTTAGACCCTTTATTAATCCGGGGTCGCCACAGCAGAATGAACCGCCAACTTATCCAGCATATGTTTTATGCAGCGGATGCCCTTCCAGCTGCAACCCATTTCTGGGAAACATCCATACACACTCATTCACTACAGACAATTTAGCCTACCCAATTCACCTATACCACATGTCTTTGGACTTGTGGGGGAAACCGGAGCACCCAGAGCTCGAACCAGCGACCTTCTTGCTGTGAGGCGAACGTGCTACTCACTACGCCACCGTGGCACCAAAGTCTAGTCAGTGAAGGTAGATTTTTAAAAGAGTGAAAACCTAAAGCTGTGATCACATTAGTAAAATGTTTGGATCTTTTTTATTGTGAATACTGTAGTGTGTTTGAATGAAGCACAGCTCAAGTCACATTCAAAAACAGCCTTCTTTTGGCCAACATGATGAATTTAAGTGCAATAGTATCTGGATGCAGCCTCAATGATGCAAGCTGAGATTGCATCTCTCAGCGATGCAATGTCAGACGCAATGCACTCAATGGCAATAACTAGTGACATCACTGTAAGGGTTAAAGGTAGAGTTAGGTGAGTTCATTAAAAAGCATTGCATGCAGATCAGATTGCATCTGCACCAGGTCTGCATCCAGATCTCTCTCTTTAAGTGACCAACCTGAAGGCGAATGTAAACTGGCAGATGAACTTCTGATCACTCCAATTCCAAGGGAAATGATTTGAATTTCATCACTGATATTTCATACGCAAAACAATTAGTGATTTCCATTCCCATGCTGGTCATTTTTGATCCGTTTATCATTTTAATTACTCGAGATTTGTCATCACAGGTTATATTCTAGTCTGTGAGTAAATTGATTAAAAGCACAAAGTCATCTGGACATCACTTGTGACCACAAGTGCTACAACGTCAAGCAGGTAGGCAGATGCGTGGTTTCATCCTCCAATACTAATACCATCACATCTTGTTGATTAGACTAGTTTGATGAATCAACATGACTGGACAGATTTTCACAGCTTTTGTTTTGTTGTTAATTTTTGGGTCCATCAGCGTGTTTGCAGGTATGTTTATGTGAGATAAACAGAGACTGAAGTTAAAGCTGGAGTAAATGTGGTTGATTGTTTCGCTCTAGTGGTTTGGTTTACACCTTACCCTGAATAAGAGTGAGAATTAACATACAGAAGCTATAAATCAACGGGAAGTATGAAACACAGACTAACCATAGCAATTCATTTGTCTGTTTTATGTTTGAATTCACAGATGGACCTCCGGTGAGTTGTTGCCTCAGACTAGGAGACAGAAAACTGCATTTGGACAAAATATTGACCTACTGAATACAAACTAAAGAAATGTGTCCAATAAGAGCAGTCTTGTAAGTAAATTAACAAGAGGCTGCCTTATTGACTTTTTCGTTGATAATCATTGTGATATGAAGCTACTTTGTCCATAAATAGAGATGACAACAATCAAAGAACATGCCACAGCCTTATCACCCTGCAGCCCAACACCGGTTACTCACTGAAGCTAGGCAGGGCTGAGCCTGGTCATTACCTTGATGGGAGACCACATGGGAAAGCTAGGTTGCCATTGGAAGTGGTGTTAGTGAGGCCAGCAGTGGGCGCTCAACCTGTGGTCTGTGTGAATTTTAATGCTCCAGTAAAAGTGAAGGGGGCACTATCAGTGGGTGCCATCTTTTGGATGAGACGATAAACTGAGGTCCTGACTCATTAAAAATCCCATGGCACTTCTCGTAGGGGTGTAACCCAAGTGTGCCGAACGCCTGCTTTCGAGTGAAGGTCTCGGACGTTAGATCGCCCCCTGGGGGCTGGCTGCAGTACAAGTCATAAAGCCCGCCTCCTCCGTGTTAATGAACGAGGCTTGAGCCTAAATAAAAAAAAATTCTTTACACTTGCAATTAAATGTCCCGAAAGATGGTTCTGGTCAATTAAGGCGCTGGTTATAATGCTGGTATAGTTGCAGATCTTCATTTTTTGTAAAGAGTGTGTTTTAGCCAGTAATTTAATGCTGGGCGTGTCATCGTGATTGACAGTTCTGATTGACAGCTTCTCAAAAGCACGCCGTCGGAGCTTCGGGTGGAGATTGAAGTGTCATTATTCCATTTCTGTGTTACTTTACCATGATAAAATGAGTTCAGCAGTAAACTACACTGTCTGACCTACAGAATCTGATGGATCACTGTTTATTCGGCAAGGTCAGGGCTTTATCGGGCTTTATTAGTTCGCTGATACACGCCTAGCCATGACGGGGGAAATGCAGGTGATCATTATCTAGCAGTAATTCTCTTTATGGGTTTGTAATAATAATTAGGAAGACAAAACTAATGTTAGCCGATCTCCACACTGATCTAACGTTCTTTGAACTTGATTTAAAGTCTCTGACATTTTGAGTTTTTGCATGTTATTGAGTTAATCTACTGAGTTTGCTGTTATAAAATATTAATGTTCTAGAAACATTATCTTATATAACAAATAGAGCTGTAAATGTGATATATTATTTCTATACATCATTTACCATTGGCTTATTTAAAAACTCCTAATAAACATTTAAATAAATGTAAATTCCTCTTTGCCAGATATAATGAAGGCATCGAATAAACCAAATGATAACGGAGGCAAAAAATTATAAACAAGCGATGTTCAGCAGCTGATAGACATCAGTTGATGTATTACTACTGCTAAGTTTAATTATTTTATATAGTGCAGGGATGGGACGTGTAAATATTCTATTGATATTTAGAAATCTTGCTGTATTTACCTTTTAAACACACAATTTTTCCCGTATGGTAAATAGCTGTCTATGGTGTGTATAGTTTGGGTCCTGTTGATTAATAATAAATGTATGTGTTGTTTATATGTTATTGTTCATATTTCGTATGCTGCCATTGTAATGCTTTATTAAAATGTTTTTATACATTCATTCATTCATTCATTTTCTTTTCGGCTTAGTCCCTTTATTAATCCGGGGTCGCCACAGCGGAATGAACCGCCAACTTATCCAGCATTTGTTTTACGCAGCGGATGCCCTTCCAGCCACAACCCATCTCTGGGAAATGTTTTTAGACATTCTAGACATTTTATTATATGTCCTCACTTTCCATACAATATGTTATATATTCCACGTATGTCTATTTAGTGTTAAAATCTGACATTAAGCCGCACTAAAAAAATCATGAGGTGAGGCAGACAGTAGCTCGCTGCAATGAAGAGGGTGCACCTGAGCTCACGTTTGGTTGCTCTTCTTATATGCAGTAAAGTTCAATAAGAGTCTGCTTAGCTTTGATTGACTGCAAAAATCTATCATATCAGCTCAAAAATTTCTCAAAATTGGACTTTCAATTAAAACATGATTAAATAGTGGACGTCCAACGCCGGAGCTAAAGGGCTCGCTTCCAAGGATGAGACAGAAGATAACGCGATCATTTCAAAGTGATTCAAGTCATGTCAAGACTAGAAATACGCAAATCACAGCGATTTTAATCATAAAAATTATTTAAATCATTAAAATCATAGAGAAATTGCATCTAAAGCACAGGTCAGTGAAACAATATTGATTTTATTATTAGTATACATCTTATTGTGGCAGGTGAGCTAATTATTGCATTTTATAGGAATTCCACTTCTAAACCTTGCTGGGCCTCATTCATGAAACATTCATAATTATAGGAGTAAATTTCAGTAATCTGGGCGTAAAACAGACCTTCTCAAATATCTCCTCCAGATTAGGAAATGCTTCATAAAACATCCAATTTTGATAGTTAAATAAACATTGTATTATACAGTACAATCAATCAAATTAGCATATTATAAATCAAATGATTTCTAGTGGATCATACTGAAGACCAGAGTAACAATGCTGAAAATCCATCTTTGCTGATGATGGAATAAACTGCTATTTAATTTTATTTTAAGTGTGAGCAGATGCCCTAGTGAGCAGATGGCCTTCATTTAAAAAAAATTAAATAAATAAATAAAAGCTTTTTATTATTATTATTATTATTATTATTATTATTATTATTATTATTATTATTATTATTATTATTATTATTATTATTATTGTTATTATTATTATTATTAACAATATTAATATTATTATTATTATTATTATTATTATTATTATTACTATTATTATTATTAACGTTCTAAAACGTTTGAAAGGCACTATATGTGACCTGGCACCACAAAACCAATATTGTGTAGCAAGGGTATTTTTGCTAATAGCTAAAAATACATTGTATGGGTCAAACGATGCTATGCCAAAAGTCATTACAGTATTAAGTAAATATTATGTTTCATGAAGATGTTTTGTAAATATTCTGCTTTAAATATATCAAAACTCAATTTCTGATTATTAATATGCTTTGCTGAAAACTTAATTTGTGCATCTTAAATTGTAATTTTTGTTTTGTACCCTTTGATTCAAGATTTTAAAAATATTTTTAGTTGCATCTCTGCAAATTTTATGCTAACAATCAATACATCAATGAAAAGCTTACTTATTTACCTTAATACACTGAAAAAGAAAATGCTACGTGTTGCTAATCAACAGACAAAAAAAAACTGCATCATTTACAGCTTCTTCTTTTTTTGTGGATGGTTCATGTATAGCATTTATTTACCTTATCTTCTGAAAGAATGACGTTCCTGTGTTGAATGAGGTCAAGTAGTGTTTTCTAATCAGAAGTGGACAACAGAATAAGATGGAGTTTGCTCTGTTTACTGCTTTACTTTTATCATTGCTATGGATAAGAAGTGGAACTGGTAAGAGTTGACTATTTATTCTCTTCAGATAGATGTTAAAGGAACAGTTTACCCAAAAATGAAAACCACTATTCATTCACCCTCAAGTGTTTTCAAACGTTTATGAGTTTCTTTCACCTAATAAACTAATTAAATTTACTATTTTTAAAGAACATTAAGCCTGCAACTATTGACTTCCACGGTAGGAAAAAAATATATTGTGGAATTCAATTGTTATATTTTTCCAACATTTTTCTAAATATCTTATTTTGTGTTCCTCGAAAAACAAAAACAAAGAAACTCATAAAAGTTTTTGGCAAGTAAAGGGTAAGTAAATGATGGCAGATTTTATTTAAATTTTTTGATTTTTTGATCCCTTTAAGGTTTTATTTCAGTCATTTTCACTTGGCTGAAAATTAGAGACTGAGCTGTAGGGGACATAGACCTTATGCTATGCATGTAATGATTATTCGCCTCAATACAATGATGTGCTTCTCCAACAGGTAATGAACGTCCAACAGACTGCTGTCGTATTGTGACAAATACCAGAACATCTCCTGACAAAATAGTAAAATACAGCATACAAGAACCTCCGTTATGTTCTATCAAAGCTGTCAGGTAAGATCAAGTCATAATGATATTTTAAAATTTGAATTTTTACTCAGATAAAAGCATGATATAATATCAAGTATCTTTTCCTTGTTCAGATTCTACACCAAAAAAAATAAAGTTATTTGTTCAGATCCAAACAGCGACTGGGCTAGGACAGTGATTAGGATATTGAGTCTGACACTAGAAACTCCTCATCTGCAGGATGGCGGGTCCAAGGTGGAGGAAAAACAGATGAAGTCTACGGTAGCATCAGTGTCTTCATTAACTAAAGCAAATGACGCATATGAAAACACTAATAATTACTTTTGTTTAAAGCAGGAAAAAGTTATACACCTTTGTATTAAAAAACATTGAACCCTTTGGGTTCACCCTTGTTGTTTAACTCTGACTTTTTTGTCAGGACTTCTTTTTATTTTTTTTCTCATTTCACTTCACTTAAAATAAACATAATTATCTAAAATAAATGTAACTAACTGGTAATGTAACTTATCAATTAATGGTATATAATTAATATAATTGTGTGTTGTGTTTCTGAATATATTATACTGCTGTACTCGACATTTTATTTTAAATAAGGTTCTTACATTTTTGCGTTTGTTGGATTAAACAGGCTTTAAGCAGGAAACTCTGGTTAACTGAGGCACTGCTGCTTGACATGATGGTTTTCTGCCAATCTTGCTATACATAACAGACTCTAGGTAACTTAACTCTAGGTAAAACATAGCTGATTTGAACACACGTGACAAATAGAGTAGAAAACCTATCAAAAATATATTAGTGACAAAGTGTTATTTTCTGCCACTTGAGAAATGAATTTTGCCCCATGAGCTCCATAAAATATTGATGCAAAAAAATGTTTCAATAGTGTTGGTAAACGTGTGATTAATGGAGTCCAGTTCACAAAATAATGGTTATCTAGTAATTACAAAAGAGTTTGTTTTAATCTAATTTAATCTATTTAACCGGCAGCTAGCTCTCTGCAACTCTCACATGGTCGCCCATTGAAGCTAAGCAGGGCTGCGCCCGGTCAGTACCTGGATGGGAGACCACATGGGAAAGCTTGGTTGCTGCCAGAAGTGGTGTTAGTGAGGCCAACAGGGGGCACTCAACCTGCGGTCTGTGTGGGTCCTAATGCCCCAGTATAGTGAAGGGGACTCTATACTGCTCAGTGAGCGCCGTCTTTCGGATGAGATGTTAAACCAAGGTCCTGACTCTCTGCGGTCATTAAAAATCCCAGGATGTTCTTCGTAAAAGAGTAGGGGTTTAACCCCGGCATCCTGGCCAGATCTGCCCATTGGCCTCTGTCCATCATGGCCTCCTAACCATCCCCATATCATAATTAGCTTCATCACTCTGTCTCCTCTCCACCATTCAGCTGGTGTGTGGTGTGTGGTGTGCGGTCTGGCGCAATATGGCTGCCGTCGCGTCATCCAGGTGGATGCTGCACACTGGTGGTGGATGAGGAGATCCCCCCCATTGTGTAAAGCGCTTTGAGTGTCAAGAAAAGCGCTATATAAATGTAAGGAATTATTATTATTATTATTAATCTAACAACTCCTGATAAATGTGAACACACTGTTAAGCCTTGTTTTTAAAGGGGACTTATTTTTTAACAATCACACGGGTTCCATAGTCCACTTAAACATCCCCAGTCTATATATATATGCATGTCTGTGAAATTGTACAATTTGGCCCTGGACAACATTTTGTTTTTTGCATCTGGCCCTCGGCCCAAAAACTTTGGACACCCCTGCTCTAGAACTTCATGTGTGTCTGTTCTAAATTCACACCCAAAATTTGCTGAGCCTCACTCATGAAACATTCATAAATAAAAGAGTAAACTACAGTAATATGTGCAGAAAATAGACCTTTCTAAAATCTCCTCTAAAAATCACTAATTCTCCATAAACATCATATTTAACAGCATTTTAATGAATTAATTAACTATGTAAATTAAATGTCAAAGAACACAGTGCAGTAATCTAGACTCCCTTTTAAGGTTTGGTTTTAGTATGTTTTAAAAATGCATGAAAGACATGCCATATGCCTTATGCCTTATTCTTTTAAAATTATTTTAAATGAACTTGTCCACCAAAGCATTTTTAACCATACACTTTCAAAACGTCAGCTGCTCTTATGAAAACGGCCTGTTGGTGGTGCTTGAGGATGCTTTTGGTGGCATGCACAAAAAATGTCCTGCTCGTATTCCATGAATTAGGCCCGCTGTGTGTACATGGGCATATACTGTAAGCAGCATTAAAAGCAAACCTTTTTCTTTTTTTCAATTTATGAATGGTAATAAAGCTTGAAAGAGAGTTCTTTTTAAAATCACATTTAATCAAAGACTCTCTGTACACTGCACAGTGAATTACGTATTTACATTGTAAATCTTTATCCTGTTGTTTAGGGGTGTGAGTAGCAGAGCAAAACAACAGTAGCAGAGTCCCGAGCAAAACAACTGGTTGACAACGTGATGTTTATTTTCACAGTTTGTGATTTGGGGTCATTTTGGGGTCTGCCACGGTGTTTGGTGAAAAGTTTTTTTTAATGTGAGCAACTTCCCCTTATGCCCTGTGGTGTTGTGTGTTGAGTGTATTAAAATGGTGCAAATGTGGTTTCAGAGTACTTTGCTGCACAGAACAAAATGGTTTTACCCACATTTTACCTATGTACATATATTCAACAACATAAAAAATGAAATAAGTGAAAGGAAACAAGTCATGCACTTAATAAAAAGATTATGGACTAAAAGAAGCTAAATGTAATTTGTCACTTATTTAATTTTTTTAATGTTTTTTGAATTTTTAATTTGGTAACATACCAGTATTGTTTTACATTTTGGCTTAAAGAAACACTATTATAATTTCCAGTAGAGATAATGAACAAAACGGCTATCATTTACACAACTAGAAATATATTTTATTAAATATTTCTTCGATTAACATATTATATTTTATGAATATTAAGTTTTTTCTTATATTTATAATAGTCATTTACATTTCATTTCACAGTTCATTTGATCAATTTATTTATATTTATTATTAATTTAATTATATTTTTATATATTTATTTTGTCTTATTATAAAACAAGAATTTGACCATTTAATTTCTTAAGATGGGCGCCACGGTGGCCTAGTGGTTAGCACGTTCGCCTCACAGCAAGAAGGTCGCTGGTTCGATCCCTGGCTGGGCCAGTTGGCATTTCTGTGTGGAGTTTGCATGTTCTCCCCGTGGTTGCGTGGGTTTCCTCCGGGTGCTCCGGTTTCCCCCACAGTCCAAAGACATGCGGTACAGGTGAATTGGGTAAGCTAAATTGTCCGTAGTGTATGTGTGTGAATGAGAATGTATGGATGTTTCCCAGAGATGGGTTGTGGCTGGAAGGGCATCCGCTGCGTAAAACAAATGCTGGATAAGTTGGCGGTTCATTTCGCTGTGGCGACCCCGGATTAATAAAGGGACTAAGCCGAAAGGAAAATTAATGAATGAATGAATTTCTTAAGATCAACGTTTTGGCCTCATTAACTTTCACTTGACTGAAATGTAGAAAAGATAAGCAGCTATTGTATCTTTATGAGAAAGTGTACACGTGTCTAGATCTTATACTGAATGTGTTAATGGAATAATTACACCTACATACAATGACATGCTTCTCCAACAGGTGAAAGTCTTACTATGACAAATACCACCATAAGGGGCGAAACAATATGTTCAAATCCAAATGAAAGTTGGGCTAAAAATGCAACGAGTTATTTCTGAAAAACTACCAAAGTGAACCACAAGTACAAAAACATGATCCCAACTACAGGTAAAAAAAGACCAAAAAAGAATACCATTATCAAAGATTGAGACCAGAACGGGTTAAATAAAACTTTCTACAAAAGCTAATCAAGCAATAAGCAAAGTGTCTGGAAGGAGTTCCTTCAAAATCATCACGTGAGTTTTGAACACCCACACACCCTCTCTTTCATACACTATGGACAATTTAGTTTATCAGTACACCAATACCGCATGTCTTTGGACTGAAACTGGAGCACCTGGAGAAAACCGAGGCGAACACAGACAGAACAAGCAAACACAGAAACGCCTCCTGGTCCAGCCGGCACTTCTTGGCATTTTAATCTTCATCGTTCAAAATTTGACAGAATTATTAGCTTTGGCTTTACCAGGTAAAAGTGTTTTAAAAATAAACAAAACCCTTACAGTATAATGTGGACTTTTTTAAATGTTTTTTTGTGTCTCTATAAGTTAAAGTAGAGCCATTGGGGTGCGCCATTGGCCATTGTAAAAACAATATTTCATTTACTTTTTAAATTAAACATGTTTAAATGAAAAAACATTTTATATTTATTACTGAGAAATTTGTCATTTAAAAATTTCTGTTTCATTCTTATGAAAAATTTACAATGTGGTTTATGCAATATTGCTTAGGATGCATTAAAAAGCACCATGACAGATTCTCCTTTGTCTGAATGAATGAATGAATGACTAAGCTTTGTAAACATATAAGGTGATGATGATGATAAGTCAGCACATGTGAAATTAGCACATTTATTTCTCACACATTATTTGTCATGATTTATTAATTGTATGGACATTGGCTTGAAAAAAAAGACTGTGATCTTGAGTCGACCCTACACACGATCTTAATTTCAGCTTTTCTACGATTGAGTCAACTATATTTTTAAGGTAAGGAGAGAAACAAGTCAACACATTAATTTATATTTATTGCTCAGCAACATGGACACCTCCAAATGGTTTTAACAGTGTCAATTACTGCATATACAAGGTATAATTCACCCAAAAAAGTCATTTCTGTCAAAATGTAATGATGTATTTGCATTAAACATGTCAGGTTAAATAATTCAAGTGAATCATTGACTTCTGCTGTCTTCATTTGTTTCAAAAACACAGATGTCTTTACAATTTACAACATTTTGGATATCTTTTCTGCTGGAGATACTGTTGTCCTAAAAAAAAAAAAAAAAAAAAAAAAATCGTACACATACCATAGGAATGGTTTAGCAAAAAATTTGGCAGTTTTAAAACCTTGACTTTTCCAAACTGCAGTATACCTTGAAAAAGGTAATCGTCCCATGCCAACTTGTGAAAAGGGTGCAAGTTTTTTGAATAAATGTATTTTTTTAATCACTTTCACTTTTACTTAATTTACATTACTTTTACTTTCAAACATGGAAAATACTGACTTTCACTTTATGCAACAAAACACTAAAAAAACATTTGTAAACGCCTTCTTTTGTGGTCCACAGAAAAAAAAAGTGTCTTAGAACATGAAGGTTGACTAAATTTTCATTTTTATGTAAACTACCACTTTTATACACTACAAATTCTTTCTTTAAGAGACAGTTCACCCAGTAATGAAAATCATGTTCTGGTTTACTCAACCTTCACTTTTTTAAAACCTTTTTTGAGTTTATTTCTTTTGTTGAACACAAAAGAATACATATTAAAAAAAGATGAAAACCTGTAACCAACGACTTCCATAGTATCTGCTTTTCTACATGATTTCAGCTTTCTTTATAATATATTGTTTACTGTTTAACAGAATAAAGAAACTCATAAAGATCTGAAACCACTTAAAGGAGATTAAATAGTGAGTACATTTAAATTTTGGGGTGCATTCCTTCAAGAATGGCCCTTACGCACTTTTTCCATCACTGAACGCCCAGACTGCTGCTCAGTTCTAACACGAAGTACTGCATTAACACTCATACTGACCAGAAATAGAATTAGCATACAACTGTAATATTTTCCACTGACTCAGGTCAAGCTTATGTCATTCTGGTCAATAATTACAGAAACTTCAAAAGAAGAACACATGGTCTGCCGTTTGCCTTTTGGTTTACAAGAACTAAACACATTGTGCATAATGAGGGGCAATACAGCCATCACTACACTTCCTCTCGTCGAATAAAGTGTGAAGCTGTGGTTTATCTTCGCTCATCGACACAAGAACTCTCTACAAATAGCTCAGAGGACATCATTTGTGTGATTTCGAAACAGGAAATGTGCATGTGGTTATAAATGTAGGTCTTTACATTTACTTTCATATAATGCCAGAAAGGACTGGTGTAGCTGAACGGGGAGCAGCACACAAACTCATAAAATTGAATCTTTTATGATGCTAAACATCATCGCATTAAACGATGTGCGCTGAGAATGTCACAGGATGAAAAAAAAGGCATCTTGAAACCAATATGTGTGTCTGTTAAAGATGTAGGTGAGTGCTGGGTGGGAGCTGGTTTTGTTTTAAGGTCTTGCTGAGATGTGGAAGATCCCATTAAGAGTGAATACAACGTCTGTGGTTTCACAGCCCCTTTAAGGCCTCTGTAGTTTCCACTCACATTCAGCAGACCCACATTGTATACCTATTGCTCACAAAGTGCAAGAACATTCCAATTTTAGATGCATCAAGCTTCAATTTTGGCCTTCGTTTTCAGTGTTGCTGCTCAAGGTGCAAAAGCTTAGTTGTATATGACATTTCTTGCTCTAGAAACATTGTGTGACTTGAACAATCAGAAGCCATAACAATTTTATTTAAAAAATTATTTATAAGTCACGTCTTAACAGTATATATATATTTAATTTGACGTTAACTTTTTATAATTGGTTAAGAAATCAATCGATTAGACTATTAGCATACTGTATGCTATACTATTTTAAATGTTTTTAACTCAGATTTTATTGTAACTAAATTAATCAATACACGATGGCTCAGTGGTTAGCACTGTCACCTCACAGCAAGAATGTTGCTGGTTCGAGTCCTGGCTGGGTCAGTTGGCATTAGTGTGTGGGTTTTCTCCGGATGCTCCGGTTTCCCCCACAGTCCAAAGACAAGCGCTTTACTGTAGGTGAACTGAATAAACTAAATTGGCCATAGTGTATGTGCGTGAGTGTGTATGGGCAGCTGGAAGGGTATGCGCTGTGTAAAACATATGCTGGATAGCTTGGCGGTTCATTCCACTGTGGCAACCCCTGATGAATAGAGGGACTTAGCCGAAGGAAAATGAATGAATGAATTAATCAATAACATTAAATTAAATGTAAACATTTTGCTTGTGATATAAAAAGTAGGCTACAATCAATCTTTAATACATATTACATATGATAATAAATATTATGTTAAATATGTATTTAATATGCAAGTAAAAAAAATAAAATGTGTTTTAAATTATTTTGAACAAATTAGCACATTTAAAAAAATAAAAATTTAAATAAAAAAGTTAATAGAAACTTCTCAAACATCCTAAATAGTATTTTTTTTTCATACATATTACATACTATTTTTTTATTTATTTTTAGCTGAATACTTATGTACTTGCATATGTATGTATATGAATTCATTAAAAATATCGGTCCCACTTTATATTAAGTCAATGACAATTCTACACTTTATATTGTGGACAGTTCCTGTGGATTTACCATGTAAGTACACTGGTTTCACAAGGTGAAACCTTCTAATGCAGCATTAGTTCTGCCGTACAGTGTTCACAAGTACTTGATCTGCAAACAGGTGTGGAAGTGGGAAAACATCTGCAAGTACATATTGTTGTTACACAATGCACTTACGTAATTCTTGTTACAGATGTGCACTTTCCTAGTGTTGTTACCAATGTCCTGTTACACATTTGTACTTACAAATACTATTCAGTGGGTTGTTACATGAGTGTAGTTACACCAGTATTACACAAGTAAATACTATGTACCAGTGTGTAAATACTATGTAGTTACATACTACTTACACATCTAATTACCATGTAAGTTCACAGGTATAAGCGACACAATATAAAGTGGGACCAAAATATCATAATATGCTATAATCTTTTTTTTCCCCCCATGCAGTTTAGATTGTTTTAGTGACATACTACAAACAATTTGACCTTTATCCGTTTAAATGGCATTTACTTTCATTTCCTTAAATCTTTTTTAATTGTATTTATTTTAAATAGATACATTGATAAATTAAATGTACACTAAAACCGACACCGAGTTCAAGCCTAAGCCCAGGAAGAACCTGTGTTTTACTTTAGATTAAGTTGAATGTTTTTTTTTTCCTCTGCTCTTCCAAAAATGCTTTTCTAGAGACCAGAGATGAGTATAAGCTATATTCTCTATATACAAGACATATTTTACAGCATTTGGCTTTTTTTAGTAATTAGTACTGTTCCTATTCAAATAAACTAAAATAAATGAAAACTCCATCTGAACTTTCATTCAACTGAACTGTCACTCTGAGCAAAGCTCCAGGCCACGATGAGCTGAACCGAGCCATGCTGAATGCATTCTGTAACCCCTTACTTTCCCCTGTGTGGTTTAATGCGCATCTTTCTTTCTCACTTTTGGTCTTCCACTCAACACTCATGTTTTCCTGTCCCTGACTGAGGTGTCTGTGGGCCCGAGGTGACGAAGAATAGCTTTGTGGGCTGAAAGACCTCCTTCAACACAGACCCCTCAGCACAACACAACGCTGTACATGCAGAGCAGAGCAAGATGAACTTCACTCTGTTTACTGCTGTTTTTCTTTATTTAGGGTGGATTGTTGAAGTAGCAGGTAAGAATTGATCACTTTAATATTAACATTTGTTTAAATTATGCGCTCATTTTGTGGTTTGGCCTCAATAACTTTCATGTGACTGAAATGTAGAAATGTTGAGCAGATGTTGTATCTTTATGAGAGAGTGTACGTCTTAATACAATGATGCGCTTCTCCAACAGGTAATGAACGTCCAACAGACTGCTGTAATGCTGTGTTAAATACCAGAATAAGTCCTGACAATATTGTGAAATATGCCATACAAGAACCTCCACTATGTTCTATCAAAGCTGTCAGGTAAGATCAAGTCATAATGATGTATTCAGATTTTACTCGGATACAAATATCATAAGTTTCAAAGTATTATTCTTTTCCTTGTTCAGATTCTACACCAAGAAAAATAAAGTTATTTGTTCAGATCCAAACAGCAACTGGGCTAAGACAGTGATTCAGATATTGAGTCCGACCACAGAAACAACCAAAAAACCTTTTCAGTGCCCCACGAAGATAATCCAAACAACAACACAGGAAACACCAGGAACACAAACTGAGACAAGCACGAGTACAACTGTACAACCAAA
The DNA here is from genome assembly GCA_903798035.1 of Danio albolineatus. Taxonomy (NCBI): domain Eukaryota; kingdom Metazoa; phylum Chordata; class Actinopteri; order Cypriniformes; family Danionidae; genus Danio; species Danio albolineatus. The sequence goes on along the minus strand of CAIGQQ010034181.1, from coordinate 515,960 downwards.
AGTGACATTAATCAACACATCTGGACAAACCAGCACAACAATAACAACATCTGAAGGAGAAACCAGCACAAGTACAACAATTACAACATCTAGACCAGAGACAAGCAGGAGTACAACTGTGATGACCAGCAAAAAAAGCACCAAAAAATCAGAAACCCCCACACAAACATCTCTTAATACCATGACTACATGCGGGACAGGTGAACCAACGACACCAACAACAGAAAAAAAAACGCCCAGCAATAGAGTGACCAGTACGACTCCAGCCAGGAGGACAAAACCATCCAGGTTGAAATTAAAGGCAAGAAAGAAATACAAGAAAGAATTTAGGAAACTTCAGATGGGAATAACGCCAAGAAATTAACCTGAATAATTATTGGACCGTTTGTACTAATACAGTAGGTTTGAATGTACAGATGATGGGTTGTGAGTTGAAGCACTACAGATATTATTTAGTCTCAGTCTCTGACTGGAACTGAACTGAGATCTTGGTCTTTTTGTTGTAGACTGTAAAATACTGACAATTTGTGCAGCTTTTTTCCTGCTGAAAGTGCATTTGAGAATTATTTGCCTATATATTGTTTGTTAATAATTATTAAATATTTGTAAATATTAAATATTTTGTTACATCAACTAATGATTATTATGATTTATTTTTTGGGATGTGGACGTCATGCATACATTTTCTTGTAAATAATTAACTATTAGTTAACAAATATTTGTCATATTTAGTCAATTGACAACTTTTACTGTTTTTACTTGTCAAATTACTTTAGAAATTGTATTTTATAGCTTTAAATGTGGGCGCCACGGCGGCGTAGTGATTAGCACATTCGCCTAATAGCAAGGTCGCTGGTCGAGCCTCGGTTGGGTCAGTTGGCATTTCTGTGTGGAGTTTGCATGTTCTCCCTGTGGTTGTGTGGGTTTCCTCCGGGTGCTCCGGTTTCCCCCACAAGTCCAAAGACATGTGGTATAGGTGAATTGGGTAGGCTAAATTGTCCGTAGTGTATGAGTGTGAATGAGTGTGTATGGATGTTTCCCAGAGATGGGTTGCAGCTGGAAGGGCATCCGCTGCATAAAACATGTGCTAAGTTGATAAGTATGATAAGTTGGTGGTTGATTCCGCTGTGGTGACCCTGGATTAATAAAGGGACTAAGCTGAAAAGAAAATGAACGAATGAATGAATGAATAGCTTTAACTGTGTATTTGTTTTGAAATATTAATCAATCAATCAATGGTTTAGATAAAAATTTTAAACCAGCATAAATAAATAAATATCTTGTAATTCTTGTAAATTCTTGTAATTAACTATTAGTTAACGAACATTTAAACACAAGTTAAATTTAATAGACAACTTTTACTATTTTTACTTGTCAAATTACTTAAGAAATTATTTTTTACTTACTTTAAATGCGTATTTGTTTTGTATTAATATCAGCTAAAAATAAATACAAAATAAATAAATAAAAATATAGATACATTACACATTATTAAACTATATATAGTACACTATATATGTGACAAAAATAAGAATATAGCTTTTAATATTGACTACTAGTGATCACCAATGTTATAAGATCTGAAATTAATATCAGTCTCTTACTGTAGTAAGAAGTGCATTGTCACACAATTACCATATGGTGGCAGACTAACCTAGAGGACAGATTCCACTAACTAAACCTTAGCAAACCATGAGAAAAGCTCATTCAGTCAGTTAACTCAGTAAACTCATGTACTACAACGTTTTCTGATGTAAAACCTTGAAAATCAACTGAATTGTTCCTAGAGATGCTTCAACAGTTCCACATAAAAAGAAGGCAGAGCATTTCAAGCTTACACTTCAAACTATAACAGTCTAATAGAAAAAAGTCTCAATGTCAGTCTCAGCAGGGTGATAACAATCCAGTTTTACTGCTGGCACTCCGAACTGTAGGATAACTCCTTAATTTATTTAAGCATATCCACTAGCTCCAGTCAGCGACTTGAGGTAAAATATTAAAATAATATATAATTAGTCTAACACAGTAATGTTGATTTGAGACACAGGACGCCAGGGTGTCTTATTGTGTTTCTTGATTTTCCTTGTTTTTACGGCCACGCTTATTGGAGCACCAATCGTATGGCAGATAGAAATGAGATTCTTAATAAAGCTTGCGATTGGAATGAACGTTGCAGGAAATTACAATCAATACTTGCCTTCAGATGTTCATCCGATATTGAGTCTTTTTTATAAGAAGACAAAACGCATTGCGAAATGCAGGAAACACGGTTACACTGGAGAAGCCTGGTGTTATCAAACTTGAGGATACCACTGATAAGCTGAAGAGGCTTTTATTTAGAGCCCAAAACAAGAGGGAAACAAAACAATTGAATTGATTGAGATCAAATCTCGCAGGTGGTGACATTCACAAACACCTGGTTCGAGATCAGATGGCATTGAGCTCTGCTTTTTCCCGCCCTTTTTCATCTGAGGTAAAATAAGACCCAGCTGCCTTCTGCACATAAAATAAGTTGTTTTTCTCCAATAACGACAATGCTGAAATTGCAGATCGATATTGTTTATATCACGGCTGTGAAAAATAAAAATAAAAATCACACATAAATGTGTGAGCGTTTATGGCGGTCTCCTTCACATTTGTGTGGGCATGCACACGTTGACACATACAGCGCTTTTCCTCCTCAGATTTTTTATTTTTTTTATGGCTTGGCTGAGCCGAGGTCCTCATAAATCTCCAGACGGGGGAAATAAATGCCAGCAGCCCTTTGCCTGAGTTGGCCAGGCGAAAATGAATGGAATAAAACAGGGCTTAATAGCACGGAGCAGGTAATTACCTTCTCTGGCCTGCTCGTCCGTGAAATATGATAATATTGCACACTAATAAGACAGACCCAAACTCCCAGTGCTCATCCACAGGCGCTGAAAAGGGTCACTATGTTTTGCAAGTCTGTCATAAGGGGGGTATTCTTTTTAAGCGTGGTTATTTGCAAAGGATTTTTCATGTCTGATGATACTAATAAGAAATAATGAGGTCAAAGTCAGGTTGTTAAGACCTATCCATTAAATATACATTAGCACAGATCACATTTCAGTCAGCTTTTCTGATTATATTTACAAAAAAAAGAAGAAGATAAAAGCTCACTAAAATGATCATTTTAGTTTTATTTGAGTTTTTGGACTACATAAAATGTATTTAAATAAGCAAATATTTAAGACTGACTATTATATTAATATGCATCTGACATATCATATGATATATGGCTCAAACTCAAACACAGTGTAAAAGGGTTTGAAATTGCCTACTTTTATTTCTTCTCTAAAAATGAAAATGTCATATATGTATTTCCTTATGCATCATTGGAAGCTAGTTATAGTACAGCCATTATTGTAAACAACTTATCTGAAGAACCGGGAAGTGCTGCAGTTATATGCTAAATCATGACCAATTCAGCATCAATCATTGTGTGGAAACATTTTCTTCTATAACAACTGGGAGGTAATATTAGGCCAGAACAAGCTTTGGTCTAAAAAAGGATTTGTCTTTCCACAACATTTCAGTTATCAGTGGGTATCAACAGTTTAGGACTGCTTGTTCAGCATTTAATAAAAGTTGGTCACTTCCTTTATTCTAGATATTCACTGACTGGTATATGAATATATCAGAGTATATACAGGAATCAAAGAGTGAAATTCAATACCTTTTAAGACCTTTAAGACTCTCCATACATTTTAAGACCTTATAACCACTTTTCAACTGGAAACACTAGCAAGATTTTAACTTACAGTATATTTACTAAATATTAATATAAGAAATTAACCCTAAACTAAAACATTACTCATATACTGAATAAAAATCTATTAATTCAGCAGATTGGCATCTGTAGAACTGCAGAAATAATGGTGTTGCCCAGGGCAGTTGCCCTGCCCTGCAGTAAACAAAGTAGCATAATGTCAAATCTAGGATTTCATTGCTTTCATAAACTACGCAGCATCCTGATATTCGCAGATTTATTTCAGGCAAACTTTCGCATACAACTATACATTGCATAATCAAAAATTAAAATAAAAATGTAATACCTTGCAAAACAGCATTTAAGACTTTTTAATATTTTTTAAGAGCCTCACATTTCTCTACATTGACTTATCAACTTTTAATACTTTTTAAGACTCCGCGGACACCCTGTATATGAATATATTCACGTATCGAAATGTTAAGGTAAGTTGATAAAGTATTTTTCTTGATGTCTTTTAGCACTTTTATCAGTTTTTCCTTCATTTATGCACAATTCATTCACCACAGTGAACAGTCAATCAGAGTTTTCTTTCTAACTGATGGCGCCGACGACATTTTAACATGCTCAATGCCCTCACAGGGTCTGACAAGTGTGAAGGTTGCGAAACACAACTATAAAATCACTGCTCTATTTTTGCACAGAATTTTTCAAAATAACAATTTAACAAGGGCCTCACGGTGGCGCAGTGGGTAGCATAATCGCCTCACAGCAAGAAGGGTCGCTGGTTTGAGCCTTGAGTCAGGCATTTTTGTTTAGCGTTGGCATGTTCTCCCCGTGTTGGCATAGGTTTCTTGTAGGTTTATCCCCCACAAGTCCAAAGAATTGTAAGAAATTCTACTTTTTGTATTAATATTATATGTTAGGCACTTAGGGCCTGAGAGTAACGAAATTTCAATTCTCTGTATGTCCTGCACTATGGTTGAATTGACAATAAAGCTGACTTTGACTTTGAAAGACATGCGCTATAGGTGAAGTGGGTAAGCTAAATAGGCACAAATAGGCTAAATAGTTGGCGGTTCATACCGTTGTGGTGACCCCAGATTAATAAAGGGACTAAGCCAACAAGAAAATAAATGAATAATTTGATAAATAATAATAATAAATTTCAATAATTGAAAAAAATTAACAAATAAATCAAATCTGCAGGTTAAGTGGAATGAATTTGAGAGTATATGAGCTGAAAAAGGACAACATCTTAACCATTTATTTTGGGTTTACATTGATAATTGTACAGTATATTTACACACATTTACAAATGTAAATATGTAGATTTAATAATAGGCTCTTGATGAGAGCTTTTTGCAGATATGTTGTATGTGGAGATTCTGTGCGAGTCTGGTCAAGAGTGTAAAAAGTAATAAATAAAATCAATTTAATTAACTTGCCTTAAAAAAACAGTTTATATTCACATACATCGGATCTATATACAGCATACCTGGTGAATATTTGCAGTTATGTTAATGTAGGTAGACAGGACTGACAGTACACTCACCACTATTTGACTTGTAATTGGAGACTCCTGGGACAGATGACGGCTCGGGAACAGCCAGATCTGTGTCAGGCATGTTCTGGAGCCCAGACAGACCAAGCAGAGGCACTGGTTCAGGATCAGATGGATGTATGAGCTCTATTGTGGTGTAGGAGACTCCGCTCTTGTCCATCTGCAATGAAAGGAAGGAAACTTTATGGTCTTCCATGTTCACTTAAAGAATGTATTGATTTTGTTGCTCATGGTTTCTCGTAGGTTAATTTCTTAAATAAAAATAATAATAAAAAAAGAGGTCAATTTTAAAATCATGACTACTGATGCCTATCTAGCATGTTTACATGGTAAAATAGAGTAGTGGAATGCAAAATGCACAGCTCATTAAAGCAGCAACATCTAATCAATAAAAAACCCTACAAAGTTTTGCAAACAGGAAGAAATGAAGACATATAACGTTAGAATAATAGAATTTGATTATTAAACTGTGAAGAAAATACTGACACCTTATTGTTCTCATTTTTTTTCCAAAAACATTTCACTGATTGCTTTTAGTTTAACAGATGTTAATCCCATAAATCGTGCCATGTCACGGGATGCTATTTGCATTTTAACCACCACCAAACTTACCGTAAATGTACTGTAGTGAAGCACAATAGCTAATTTCCCTCTCCACTTCTTATGAAGTGACTTACGACTACCGCTGCTGGCATAGGGAACCTTTGAACTGGAATCAGACTTAAGATGGGGGAATACTCATGCTATATGAATAGTATGAACACTACACTGACGTTCTGAATGCGGTTACATGCTTGCATCATACTGAATACCATAATGCAAAACTCAGAAAAACAACTCAAATATGATAAAACACTAAAATAAACACAAATAATAATACATTAAAAACAGTAAACAGTAAATTAAAATAAAGGTTAAAAAATGGTTTGTGATCAATAACAAACTGAACATACAAATAATATCTATCTACACACACGATAGATAGATAGATAGATAGATAGATAGA